>CM035427.1:125634130-125949130 GCA_020310875.1 Ceratopteris richardii
CAGAGAAAACAAAACATGTTGATTTAAAGTTTCATTTTATACGTGATCTTGTAGAGTAGAAAAAACTTCATCTCACATATGTATCAACTCATCTAATGTGGGCTGATATGTTTACGAAGCCTGTGGCAGTAGATAAGTTCATCCTCTATAGGAAACATCTTGGAATTGTTGAAATCAAGTAACATCTATGTCACATTCCAGTACTCTAGTTACAGGGGAGTGTTGAAGCAAATTAACTATGATTACATGGATGTGCCATGTATGAACCATGTGGCCAAATGCCATGTCCTAGAAAATATTGGCTTAACAACCAGACTCACTCATATGTCGCATGATGTAACGATTCGCATGTATGTAACTGCTATATTGAATCATTAATACATACAAAATTTGTTGCGTGTATCTCTCCGTTATCTGCGGGCCTGTGTAGGACCCTTCTTTTCTACATCCATGTACCACAAAGATATAGGGACTCTACACTTAATCTTTGGTGCGACGATTGGAGTAATGGGCATGCATTTATGAAACAATTTGCCTTGTTGATGCAGGTGGATATATCCAACATATCCAAAAGTGTTAGACCACAGCGTATTCTACCAGAAAAAAGAGGATTTCCACACTGTTTACGCCCTATCTATCGCTGGTATAGATCTAGGTACTGTATCAAAAAAATCAATTAGTGAGGCAAATTGGTTGTCTGTCTTCAAGGTAACTCGACTCAAGGGGAAGATGAAAGTTAAATATGTCAGGCAATAGTTCTATGATGCACTGATGGTGTTACATCAGAAAGTCTACCAGGAGGTACCAACAAACTATGAATTGTATGTATACTTCGCTAGAGCCTTTGCATTTGAAAACAGTACCACGGCTCAAAGATAAAAAAATCTAGCTATGTACCAAGTGGCATGGGTTGTAGCTACAAAAGCTTCTATTGAAAGATGCAGGAAGATGGGTACATTGCAGTCGAAGATGCAAAGGTATTAGAGTTGTTTGAACGATGATGCTTCACCACTTTTAGAGCCTTTGGATGCAAACTTGCAAGAACAGAAAGAAGATGTTGAGTTATATACTTGAAAAGGTACGGTTGTTGATACCATAAGATGAGTGGAGGGTACTAAGGTTATACGTACTTAGAAATGTTAATTGATAGTGAACAAAATAAGTTGGATAGGGTCAAGCTTGATTTGGATCAAGCCAAGTTTCTAAGGTGACTACAACAGTCATTGAGATGAGAAAAAAGTTGTAGGCATCCATGGACGAATTGAAATGTCATGTGGGAATGTCTCTTGAGAGGAGGATTTAGTTGGACAAAATTCAGATATATACTGTTAATCTAGAGTTGTTAGGGATTGAGCCACATGCGAATGACATGGTGCCTAGACTGGAAGTAATATTTAGCTTTATTGACATTGGTTGGAACATTTTTCTAAGGCTCAATACTGTTCATTTGGATTGTTACATACATAGGCTGAATATAAGTTGCATGAGAATCGGCTGAAGAGTGCAAATTGACATCTATCCTTTGTAAAGAACATGTTAATCATGATGGATTCAAATGAATTGTCACCATTATTGCCATTACCTCCCCAGAGATACCATCAACCCTCTTACTTAGTGTTTCATCCATGTGCATAGCATGTGGTTTGAATATTGAGGAGAGGGTGAGTTTTATAGTGCACCTTATGCCATGCAACCATGCATATCACTATATTTGCTTTGCAGCACACTGTGGTGTGTCAGTCAACTCTTTAGGACCTGAATGTGGTGCTCAAATACCAGAACATGTGCGGCAAATAATCTCTGGATTCTTTGATGGTGGATTCAACTTTCACAGAGGTAAGCTTGTCGTGTTGATCAATATTAATAATATTACTTTTTATCCATGGCTGTGGCTTCTTGGTTAGTTGTTTGTAACTAGATATTACTAATTAGGTTGCTACTTGTTACCTATTACTAAGTAGTTGGCTCTTAGTTACTTGTTACTAAGTACCTATTACTAATTAGATTATTACTAGTTACTGAGTTGCTGATTCTCGATAACTTGTTAGTATCTATTACTAATTAGCTTGTTACTAGTTAGCTAAGTTATTACTAATTATCTTGTTAACAATTAGCTATTACTAAGTAGCAGGTTCCTAGTTAGCCATTAGTAATTAGCTATTACTATTTAGCTTGTTACCAATTAGTTATTACTAAGTAGCTAGTCCTTGGTTAGTTGTTTGTGATTAGCTATTACTAATTAGCTTGTTACCAGTTATAGCTATTACTAAGTAGCTATTACTAAGTAGCTAGTTCTTAGTTAGCTTATTAGTAAGCTATTATTAATTAGCTTGTTTTAAATCACCTTTAGCTATTAGGAATTAGCTATTACGAATTAATATTTAGTTTGTTAGTAATCAACTATTACTAAGTAGCTATTACGAATTAGCTATTATGAATTAGCTATTATTGATTAGGTATTACTAATTAGCTTGTTACTAATTAGCTATTATTGATTAGCTATTATTGATTAGCTATTATTGATTAGCTATTACACATTAGCTATTACAAATTAGCTATTATGAATTAGCTATTACAAATTAGCTATTATGAATTAGCTATTACTAATTAGCTATTATTAACTAGCTATTACTAATTAGCTATTACTAATCAGGTATTATTGATTCGCTATTACGAATTAGCCATTACTAATAAGCTTGTTACTAAGTAGCTATTACGAAGTAACTAGTTCTTGGTTAGTTGTTCGTAATTAGCTATTACTAATTAGCTTGTTATTTATTAGCTATTACTAAGTAGCTGATTGTTCGATAGTTGTTAGTAGTTAGCTATTAGTAATTGGCTTGTTACTAATTCTCGATTATTAATTAGCTATTAGCGATTAGCTATTACTGATTAGCTATGAAAAATTATCTATTATGAATTAGCTATTACTAATTAGCTATTACTGATTAGCTATTAGTGATTACCTATTACGAATTAGCTATTAGGAACTATCTATTAATAAGTAGATATTACTAGTTAGCTATTATTGATTAGCTATTATTGATAAGCTATTAATAAGTAGCTATTACTAATTAGCTATTATTGATTAGCTATTAATAATTAGCTATTATGAATTATCTATTACTAATTAGCTATGGCAAATTAACTATTATGAATTAGCTATTACTAATTAGATATTATTAATTCGCTATTAAAAATTAGCCATTACTAATTAGCTTGTTACTAAGTAGCTATTACGAAGTAACTAGTTCTTGGTTAGTTGTTTGTAATTAGCTATTACTAATTAGCTTGTTACTAATTAGCTATTACTAAGTAGCTGATAGTTCGATAGTTGTTGGTAGTTAGCCATTACTAAATAGCTTGTTACTAATTCATGATTACTAAGGATCTAGTTTTTGGTTAGTTGTTTGCAATAAGTCATCCATCAACTATCTCTTTCTTACCCTTTAACCCTCTAGTGGAACACTAATCTAGCTCGTTTCATTATGCTAAGCAGTTGCTCGTACCTCAACAGGAACAATTACCAACAATGCTGATGCTGCATAGGATAGGGAGCTTGGGACAAGTGAGAATGTTGGACGTACACCATTTGCTGAAAGTAAGACTTATGCCCAATATTCATCATCGAAAGAGAAATAAAATATTCCATCCTTCCACCAAACACTCTCTGCAATGGATGCTAGTGTGGATCCTTGTCCAATTGACAACATGCACGATGCGGAGTCCACACACATTGACTTTCATAGTGGTCTAGATGGAATGATTGAGAATGTTCTTGATTTAGTTAGCAGCTGAGATATTCATCTATCTAGTCACAACTCTATACTTGATAATGATCCCGTTGTTTGTTCAAACAAAGGTCATCTGAAGAATCCAACTTTTGATCCTAATCAGAGTCCAAATAGAGATGTTCTTCAAATGAATGCTACAAATGAAACCTCCTCGAAGCAAAACTATTGTAACCCAGCCTCAGTTTTTGACATGTGTGGATCCCCAACAAAGGTTGTAGGTGTTCATGAACAAGAGGATGCCACTCTAGCGTAGTTTATGGAAAATGCAAAAAGAAATTTGCAAGCACCTATGAAACGACAGAAGAAGCCAAGCCATTTGCACCCAATTACAAGGCAACAGACTACTTGGTCACACTTTGAACAGAGGTGTTGTACCACTTATAGAGGATCTTTTAAAAGAATAGTACCAATGTTCACCCTCTTACATCATTGTCCTTTGTAATGGCTACTATCTGCACGTGTGGCATCATCCAAATCTATTAGCGATCATCAGAGTTTGTGATCAACCTATTTTGTATTGATGTTATTGAAATATTTTGTTCTCTGTCTCGTATTATATACCTTGTACATATTTGATAGCTCAATTGTGTTATTAATTGTAATGACGTAAACAATTCTTCTTTTGATATTATATGGGCAAAATGGCATTTTTCCATAACTTAAGCACCAATTTGGAAATAATTTGAAGTCTTAATGCCATCATAAACATTAGGAATGCATTTGTATGAATTTTACAATCGTTCCTCTCATGATGCCTTTTCACAATGATATGATTTGGATAGTAGTAATAGTTTCAAAGTGAGGAAACTGATTTTACTATTTAGTTCTATTTTTTGCCTTCTTACAACACCTCTTTGTAATGGTTACTATCCACACGTGACATTGTCCAAATCGATTAGCTCTCATAGGATTTTGCATTTATCCTATTTTGTAATGATGTTATTGATTGTATTTATCCAACTCTCTACAATTTTTGATAGACTAACAATGACATTGATTGTAATTTGTAATGATGTTTGGCTTATAGGTCAGATAAAGAACAAAGTTCCATCCAAAACTGCCACAAAAGACAATCTTACATCCTCAGTAAGTCAATGTCAGGCTACAACAGAAGTTGAGCACAAAGATGCCAAAAAAGAAAAAAAAACTAAATAAAGTATCAGTTTCAACTCAAACTGATTCTATTTCAACTCAAACATGTCCTATTTCAACTCAAACTGATCTTATTGCAACAGTAGTTGAGCAAAAAGTATCAGTTTCAACTCAAACTAATCATGTACTAGTGTTTACACCAAAAGGCAATCAAGAGCCTAAACAAATACTAGGCAAGTCAAAAAAACGAAAGAGGTTAGGTCATGTGATAATGGAACCGGAATTTATTGAGATAGAAAGGGAACCTCCAAAGATTCAATGTGGCATGACAGAGGAGGAGATACAGGAGTTGAAACCTATTCACAAGGATTTACAACCTAGGGCTCTGTTCTGGAAGTTGAAGTATTTATGAATATTCGAAGTAGCCTTGAACATTTCAATGTCTGGATTTGAAGTGCCTATGATCTAGACGAGGTCAACAAATGTATTGATACAATCTTCTCGGGGTTCAAGAGGAAATTTATGGATATTTGGGGGAGGGATCAGTGTTTTTGGAATTTTTAAATCCATTTCAAGAAACTGGCTCATTTCTGGGACAAGAATGTGAAGTACGGGCCTGACAATACATTGATAATCGATACTAATGCTTACAGGTTATTTTACAACATTAGAAGATGTTGTCTAATGTTACCAAAGATGACAATCAGTGAAATACTTAATTATCTGTTAGGAACTCTTTGTGATCAACTTTGGAAATGGTTAATAGCCCCAAATTGTATTGAGTATGTAGATATAATTTCCAGATTAATTCCTCTTGATGAAGAGAGTTTGTCTATATATCATGGAATACATCGAGATTATAGACATAATCGAGATTACAGACATAATCGAGATTACAGACAAAGACACTAAGGAATGCCAACTCTAGGGTGGCTATGAATGGTTCTGTTTTTGAACCATTCAATCTTTATAGATCTATCAGATAGGGTTGTCCCCTTGCTCCTCTTCTGTTTTCTATTTCTTGTGATGCTCTGGGATGGTTAGTCAAAGATAGAATTGAACAAGGAATTATTAGAGGTATTTCTATGCGTGGATGAAAGTTAAAGGAGGGTTATACCTTAAATCCAATTTTTGCTTCTAATCTTTGGTTTTTGTCACAGGACTCATTATGGACTGGATGGGTGAGTACTAAAGAAGCTTCTCCTTTGCCTGTTAAGATGAATAAGTGTACGAAAAAAGGCTTTAACTCATGGAATAACCTTGTGTCTGGGCAGGATATTGTGGATCCTTTCTTCATTAATGACATTGCTGATTTATCTCTTGGTTGTAAACAGGTGCTTATGGATCAGAGGGAGCTTCTCTTGAAAGCCACGGAGAAGTGAAACCACTATAAATATGATGGAGAGCACAAATATTATGGAACATCTAGGTTGGGAGAAATAAAAGATGCTTTGGAGATGGTAGTAGGAATCAAATTTACAACTGTTCGAAAGAAATAAAGTTTGCTAGACAAGCCTACCTTTCTAGTATCTCTGATGCTCCTATGCATCAAGCCATGTATTCAAAAATCATATGTAATGTTAGATACCCATAGTGGAGAGTCACTCTCTCTAAGATGTATTGTCCCAAGAGGGCCTTCCCCCTACACAACTGGACAATATTTCCTAAATTTAATTTAATCTCTGTTTTCCATCCAAAAAAAAAACTTTTAAGTCTATGGGTGGATTCAAAGTATTTCGATGGTACATAAATGGCATTTCCTTCCAAAATCATGCTTCCACCCGCACATCAATTCATATGGTTCAGGGCTGCATGTTTTGTTCTAAGGGGGGTAAGCTGCCACGCTTTTTTTTCCTTCTCAAAAGGAGGTTCAGCGTAAGCCTACTCCCCCAAACTTTAATTTTGAAATTGCAATTGTACAAGTGAATGGGCATAGTACCCATGGGACCCCCCGTATCCCACAAAGCAAGGGTTGGAAGAGTTACATAGTGTCTTGTCATAATAGGCTCATGCATTGATAGCCTTGTCTATCAAATGTGCCATTATTCCTCACATTGGCCCTTGCAAAATAGCTAAGGATGCTTGGGATACACTTACCACATTGTACCAAGCTAGTAATGAGGCTTGTGTTGCTTACCTTAGAAAATAGTTGGAGAGTGAGCATTTGAATGAAGGTGATTCTATGGACACTTTTCTAACAAAGATCAAGGAGTTGAAGGAGCAATTGATTTCTATTGATGAAGTCCTTCCTGACAGTTTACTTGTGAAGATTGTTCTAAATGGTCTTCCCAACTCATATCAGAGTTTTGCTTCTACTCTTCGTTTGATGATGAAAGGCAACCCAAATGCCTTAACATTTGAAGAGTTAGTTTCTGTTCTATTGTAGGAAGATTAGTCTAGGCAGAATAGGTCTATTATGCATGTTGCAAATCTACCTTTCTTGGCTAGTGAGAAGGGCAAAGGTAAATGGAGCTCATCTACTAGTAAGCAGAAATCTGCAAATGCTACATATTCAAAAAAGGAATACAAAGATGAGAAGAAATAAAAAAAGTAGAAATTGTTTTGCAAATACTATAAAGGAAATGATCATGTCATTGAGAGCTGTCCAAAACTGGCTGCTAAAGAACCAAAGAAAAAAGAGGCCAAAATGGTTGTTGCAGAGGCCTCTACATCGAAAACAGAGTCTCTTAATCTTGTGCAGAATGAAGAATGGGCATTTACTACTGTTTGCAGTTTTGACCCATCTTTGCATGAGCAGTGTATGTCTAGAGTAGACTCAGATGTTGATAGTGGGGAAACCAAACATATTACCTCGCAGTGCAGTTTCTTCACTTCACTTGAGCCTACCCCTACAGGGAATATTATCACATGCGCCAATAACTCCTCTTATCCTCTCATGGGAGTTGGTAAAATCATTCTGACTATTCCTAATGGCAATTTTTTTACATTGTCATATGCTTTATTTGTGGAAGGGATCAAGAAGAATCTGTTATTAGTTTTAGCTTTAGCCAAGATTTGCATGGTTGTGAAACTTGTTGATGATAGATGTACAGCTCACGATCTATCAAATGGGGACGTCATTATTACTTCTATCATTTTATGTCATGGGTTGTATAAGCTCATAGACTATGAAAAATCCGTGAATGATTCAACATGTGCAATACATGATTCTTAGGCTATGTCAGATGAAAAGCTTTGGCATGCATGCTTTGGTCATCTAAATTTTGCTAGTTTGCTACACCTGCAAAAATCTGAAATGGTTTCCTCGTTGCCCAAACTTGAGGCACCCATTAAACATGTTTTTGAAGTCTATATTTATTGTACCAAGCTAGGAATGAGGCTCGTGTTGCTTACCTCCGAAAACAGTTGGAGAGTGAGCACATGAATGAAGATGATTCTATGGACAATTTCCTAATGAAGATCAAAGACTTGAAGGAACATTTGATTTCTGCTGATGAGGTTATACCAGATAGCTCACTTGTGCAGACTGTTCTGAATGGTCTTCCTGCTTCATATCAGAGTTTTGCTTCTACTCTTTGGTTGATGATGAAAGGCAATCCAAATGCCTTATCATTTGAGGAGTTAGTCTCTGTTCTGTTGCAGGAAGATTAGTCTAGGAAGAACAGGTCCATTATGCAAGTTGCAAATCAAGCTTTCCTAGCTAGTCAGAAGGGCAAAGGAAAATGGAGCTTTTCAACTAGTAAGCAGAAATCTACTAATTCTGCATATTCCAAGAAGGAAGATAAAGATGAGAAGAAATCAGAAAAGCAAAAATTGTTTTGTAAGTACTGTAAAGGGAATGATCATATCATAAAGAACTATCCAAAACTGGCTGCTAAAAAGGCAAAGAAAGAGGCTGGAATGGTTGTTGCTGAGGCCTCTACACCGAAAACAGAGTCTGCTAATCTTGTGCAAGAAGAAGAATGGCCGTTTACTATTGTCTGCAGTTTTGACCTATCTTCTCATGAGCACTGCATGTCTCCAGTAGACTCAGATGTTTGGTATTTTGACAGTGGGGCGACCAAACATATTACCTTGTAGCGTAGTTTCTTCTCTTCACTCGAGCTGGCCCCTACAAGGAATACTGTTACATGCGCCAACAACTCCTCTTATCTTGTTATGGGAGTTGGTAAGATCATTTTGACTACTGCTGATGGTAGTTCTTTCACTTTGTCAAATGCTTTATTTGTGCCAGGGATCAAGAAGAACCTGTTATCAGTTTCTGCATTAGCCAAGATTGGTTTGGTTGTGAAATTTGTAGATGACAGGTGTATAGTTCATGATCTGTCAAATGGTGATGTGATTATTGCTTCTGGAATTTTATGTTGTGGGCTGTATAAGCTCATAGACTATGAAAGATCTGTAAATGATTTGGCATGTGCAGTAAATGATTCTCAGGCTATGTCAGATGCAAATCTTTGGCATGCATGCTTTGGTCATTTGAATTTTGCTAGTTTGCTACGCCTGCAGAAATCTAAAATTGTGTCCTCTTTGACCAAACTTGAGGCACCTGGAAAACATGCTTGTGAAGGCTGTATTTTGGGCAAAATGCAGCGTTCGTCCTTTCCAAAAGATGGCTTAGTTCAGGCTACTCAGAAATTGTAGCTTGTACATAGTGATGTCTGTGGTCTTATGCAGACACCTTCTTTTGGGAATTATCTTTACTTCGTGACTTTCATCAATGATTTTTCTAGGCATGCATGGGTATATCCATTGAAGGCAAAGTCCGAAGTGTTCATGTGCTTCAAACCGTTTTTGGTTTTGGCTGAAAATCTATGAGCATGTAAAATGGGCACCCTCCATTCTGATCGAGGGGGGGAATATATGTCTTTTGATTTTAATACATTTCTGGCTGAACGTGGGATAAAACACCAGCGTATAGTGCCGTATACACCTCAACAGAAAGGAGTTGCTGAACGAAAGAACATATCACTCATGGAGATGGTGAGGTGTATGGTCAAGAGTCAGGCTTTACCACATAGTTTCTGGCTTGAGGCTGTCATGTGTGCAGCATATGTACTGAACAAGTGTCCCACTAAAGCGCTATAGTCTATCACTCCATATGAGGCTTGGCATGATTGCAAGCCATCTGTTACTCATCTGTGTGTTTTTTGTTGTTTGGCATATGCATTAGTGACTGAAAAACATCGTAGAAAATTGGATGATAAAGCAGTAAAATGTATTTTTGTTGGGTAACGTTCTGAAAGTAAAGGCTATTGTCTGTATCATCCACACACTAAACGCATTCTGGTTAGCCGTGATGTTGTTTTTGTGGAAGATGCTATTCAGTCATTGCTTTCATGTACTAAGGAGACATCTGTTGGCTCCAAAGACATGTATGATACTTTGCTGCCTCTTTTTATAGGTGGACAGTCTAGTGTTGGTCCCAATGAGGCAACTTCTCAACCTTTGCAAGTTTCATGTGATGATGCAGATCATTCCATTTCTGATGCAGATTTACATGATGCACTAGTTGATGAGAGAGCTGATATTGAGCAGGCAGAAACTATGCCAAAATGGCTGGTGCAGACTTTGCGTGATAGCAAATTAGATGCAGCTCTATCATATCGTACTCGTTCAGGCTCTCATAGTGACTCTTTTGCATCATATTGCTATGCTATGGCTGCATCTAGTCTCCGTGATGAGAATGAGCCTGTTTCGTTTGATGAAGCACAAAATTCAAAAAATTGGACAACTACTATGCAATCTAAATATGATGCAATAATGAAGAATGGTACTTGGTCCTTATGTGACTTGCCTCCTAGCAAGAAGGCCATTGACACTAAGTGGGTATACAAGCTGAAGCATAAACCTGATGGTATAGTTGACAGGTATAAGGCTAGGCTTGTTGCAAAGGGTTATGCACATGAAAGAGGCATTGATTTTGATGAGACCTTTGCACCTACATGCCGTATGACTACTGTTCGGAGCATCTGTGCACTTGCAACTCATCATGGTTGGAATGTACATCAGTTGGACATTAAAAATGCATTTCTGAATGCTGACTTGCATGAAGAAGTGTATGTTTTTCAACCCTGTGGCTTTGTGCAGAAAGGGCATGAGAACCAAGTGTGCAGGTTAAAGAAGGCATTATATAGTTTAAAGCAAGCACCACGTGCTTGGTATGAAAAGATACATGCCTATCTGATTGCACACGCTTTTGAGAACAGTCCAACTGAAAGCACCTTATATGTTAAGCATGCTAATGATGTACTTCTGATCATTGTGGTTTATGTTGATGACATGCTGCTCACTGGTCCTCATGAGAGGCATATTGCTGATTTTAAGGCTAATTTGCATGCATCATTTGAGATGTCTGATTTGGGGCATTTGCATCATTATCTGGGCATTCAATTTATGCACGTTGATGGTGGAATGGCTTTGTGTCAAACGAAATATATTGACACATTATTGCAACGTTTTGGCTTTGAAGACTGTAAGCCTATTGCCACTCCTATGGAGGCAGGTTTATGATTGAGTCTTCATGATGCTGGGGATGCATTTGATGTTGTTCTCTATTAGCAGGCTGTTGGATGCTTGATTTACTTATGCATTACTCGGCCATATATTCAATTTTTTGTCTCACAGATGAGTAGGTTTATGCATTGCCCAAGAGTTAAGCATTGGTAGGTGGTTAAGCATATCTTTCGCTACTTGAGTGGTACTCGACTACTTGGGTTGTTTTACCCCAAGGGGAGATCACTACCGCCAGATTTGCATGATTTTTTTGACTCTGATTGGGCTGGTTGCTATGACACTCGTATGTCCACTAGTGTCTTTTGCTTCATGCTTGGTAGCTCATGTATATCTTGGTTGAGCAAGAAGCAGCCTACTGTGGCCACTTCCAATTGTGAGGCTGAGTATAGGGTAGCTTTCACAGTGACTGTTGAGTGTGTGTGGCTTAGACGTCTTATGGTTGATTTGGGTGTTGATCAGTCTTCTGCCACCACCATCTTCATTGACAGTCAGAGCGCATTGGCAGTTGTGAGGAACCCTGTGTTCCATGCTCGCACTAAACACATTGAGGTGCATTATCGCTATGTGAGGGAGAGGTTCTCTACTGGGGAGATCAGCTTGGCATATGTGCCCACGCAGGAGAACATTGCAGACCTTTTCACGAAGGCTCTGCCTAGGGAGAAGTTTGAAGCTTTCTGCAAAGCTTTGGGCTTAGTTCCTTTTGTGGAGTGATTTCCACATAGCTTGGCACTTCCTTATACATGAGTGCCAGCTACTTGTTCACTGCATCACTCCCAGGGGGGATTTGTTGATATATTTAGGTAGTGATGTGTGTGAACACTCTAGGACCATCGGGGCACTTTTTCCCTCTTTAGGAGGTTTTTTTCCCCCGTCTTGTATATACGCCTATTGCCCTAATGGGCTACTTATCTTTGTGCATTCTCTAGTAATACATTCAGTATTGTGTGTTGTGCTCCAAGCTTCTTCTTCCTTGTGCTGTTCGCGTGCTTCTGTAGACATCTAAATCCAACATTTTGGAGGCATGCATGGGTATATCCACTGAAAGCAAAGTCCAAAGTGTTTATGTGCTTCAAATAGTTTTTGGTTTTGGCAAAAAATTTATCAACATGTAAAATGGGCACCCTCTGTTCTGATCAAGGTAGGGAATATATGTCTTTTGACTTTAATGCATTTCTTGTTGAACATGGGATAAAATATCAGTGTACAGTGCCATATACACCTCAATAGAATGGAGTTGCTGAATGGAAGAACATGCCACTCATGGAGATGGAGAGGTGTATGGTCTAGAGCCAGGCTTTACCACATAGTTTCTAGCTTGAGGCTATTATGTGTGCAGCATATGTACTTAACAAGTGTCCCACTAAAGCGCTGCAATCTATCACTCCATATGAGGCTTGGCATGGTGGCAAGCCATTTGTTGCTCATCTACGTGTTTTTGGTTGTCTAGCATATGCATTAGTGCCTAGACAACATCACAGAAAATTAGATGATAAAGTAGTGAAATGTATTTTTGTTGGGTACAGTTCTAGAACCAAAGGCTATCATCTTTATCATCCATAGACTAGAAACATTTTGGTTAGTCGTGATGTTGTTTTTGTGGAAGATGTTATTGAGCCATTACTTTCATGTACTAAGGAGACATCTGTTAGCTCCAAAGAAATGTATGATACTTTGCTGCCTCTTTCTAAAGGTGGACAATGTAGCACTGGTCCTAAAGGTGCAACTTCTTAGCCTTTACAAGTTTCATGTGATGATGGAGATGATTCAATTTCTCATGCAAATTTACATGATGCACTTGTTGATGAGAGAGGTGATATTGAGGAGGCAAAAACTATGCCCAAATGGCTTGTACAGACTTTGCATGATAGGAAATTAGATGCACCTCTATCATATCGCACTCGTTCTAGCTCTCATAGTGCTTCTTTTGCATTTTATTGCTATGCTATGGCTGCCTCTAGTCTCTGTGATGAGAATGAGCCTGTTTTGTTTGATGAAGCACAAAATTTAGAAAATTGGATGGCTGTTATGCAATATGAGTATGATGCTATCATGAAAAATGGTACTTAGTCTTTATGTGACTTGCCTCCTTGCAAGAAGGCCATTGACACTAAGTGGGTATATAAGCTGAAGCATAAGCCTCATGGAAGAATTGACAGGTATAAAGCTAGGCTTGTTGCAAAGGGTTATGCATAGGAAAGAGGCATTGATTTTGATCAAACCTTTGCTCCTACATGCCGAATGACTGTTGTTCGTAGCATCTGTGCACTTGCATCTCATCATGGTTGAAATGTACATAAGTTGGACATTAAAACTACATTTCTGAATGGTGACTTGCATGAGGAAGTGGTTGTTTTTTAGCCACATGGCTTTGTGAGCAAAGGGCACGAAAACCAAGCATGTAGGTTGAAGAAGGCATTATCTGGTTTAAAGCAAGTAGCACATGCTTGTTATGAAAAGATACATGCTTATTTAATTGCACATGGTTTTGAGAACAGTCCAACTAAGAGCACCTTATATGTTAAGTGTGCCAATGATGTGCTTCTAATCATTCTTATCTATGTTGATGACATGCTGCTCACTGGTCTTATTGAGAAGCATATTGCTGATTGTAAGGCTGATTTGCATGCCTCATTTGAGATGTCAGATTTGGGGCAGTTGCATCATTATTTGGGCATTCAGTTTATCCAAGTTGATGGCAGAATAGCTTTGTGTCAAACCAAATATAATGACAAATTATTGCAGCATTTTGTCCTTGAGGACTATAGATTGTTGCCACTCCTATGGAGATAGGTTTATGGTTGAGTCTTCATGATGCTAGAGATGCATTTGATGATGTTCTCTATCACCACACTATTGGATGCTTGATTTATTTATGCATTACTCGAACAAATATTCAGTTTGTTGTCACATAGATGAGCACATTTATGCATTGCCTAGGTGTCAAGCATTGGCAGGTAGTAAAGCACATCTTTTGCTATTTGAGTGGTACCTGGCTACTTGGATTGTTTTATCCCAAGGGGGATCACTACCACCAGATTTGCAAGCTTTTTCTCATAGTGAATAGGCTGGTTGCTATGACACTCATGTGTCCACCAGTGGTTTTTGCTTCATGCTTGGTAGCTCATGCATATCTTGATTGAGCAAGAAGCAACCCACTGTGACCACTTCTAGTTGTCACGCTGAGTATTGGGGAGCTTTCATAACGACTGTTGAGTGTGTGTGGCTCAGATGCCTTATGGTTGATTTGGGTGTTGGTCAATCTTTTGCCACCACCATCTTTATTGACAGACAGAGGACATTGGAGGTTTAAGTTTCCATGCTTGCACTAAGCACATTGAGGCACACTATCATTATGTCAGGGAGAGGTTCTTTGCTGGAGAGATCATCTTGGCATATGTGCCCACGCAAGAGAACATTGAAAACCTTTTCAGAAAGGCTCTACCTAGGGAGAAGTTTGAAGCTTTTTGCAAAGATTTGGGCTTAGTTCCTTTCATGGATTGATTCCACATAGCTTGGCACGTCCTTATACATGAGTACCAGCTCCTTGTTCACTGCATCACTCCCAAGGGGGATTTGTTGATATATTTAGGTAGTGATGTGTGTTAACACACTAGGACTGTTGGGGCACTTTTTTCCCTCTCTAGGAGGTTTTTTCCCTCGGCTTGAATATACGCCTATAGCCCTAATGGGTTACTCATCTTTGTACATTCTAATGGTAATACAGTCAATATTGTGTGTTGAGCTCCAAGCTTTTTCTTCTTGTTCCTTGTGATGTTTGCATCATTCCATAGACCTAAAGCTCCAACAAGCATGACACTTTTGGAAGTTTGTATTTGATAAATTGAAAGCATCATTAAAGATGATTACTGGTGATTCATAGATAGATGGTGATATGGAGAGGGTCAACTAGATTTTAGAGGACATGTTGAGAGCATATGTGTCTCAGAGAGAGATAGATTGGGATAGTTATCTACCACTAGTAGATTTTCCTTATAACAATAGGCCTCACAAGGTGACTGGAATGTCTCCTTTTGAGATGAACTATGGCATTAATCCCAATGCTCCTAGTACCATAGGAATGGCAAAGAAATGTCCTAGTGTTTCGGAGTCCTTAGCGAAACTCCAAGCAAATTTAGAAATAGCTAAAGCCAAGATGCAACAAGCAGCTGATAGGGAAAAAGATTATGCTGAGAGGAAGAGATCTCCTAGATCCTTTGAGGAAGAAGATAATGTTTTTCTTCAAGTACCAGCTAGATCTACTTGACTATCCACACAGAAGTGTAGAAGTGTAGTAAGGTTTCACCAATGTTGTGTGGACCTTGGAAGATAGTAAAGAAGCTAAGTGATGTTGCATACTGATTAGAGCATCCTCCAAGTTGCAAATTCCATCTAGTATTAAATGTTGATAAACTTAAAAAGTATATTTTCAGGGAGGATAATCTAATAGAGGGTATTGTTTCTTTGTAGGAAACAAATAGCACATATCATTCTCTAGAAATGATACTAGATCGGTGCCAAAAATGGTTGAGGAACAATGCCATCGAGGAGTATCTAGTAGCTTGGAGACGATTACCACTTACTGAGTCTACTTGGGAATCAAAAGCTCTGGTTCGCAAGTACTTTCCCTCATTCATCATTGACGACAATGATCTTTAGAAGGGGGAGAGAGTGTCAGACATTGGTTTACATGGATCATTCCATGTGTGTGTGGGACAAAGGCCAGCCATAGCCATGGTGCCAAGCTAGGGGGATATCCTAAGGTATTCATTAGTAATGGGGATGAGTGTTGCATGATGGTCATATGGAGGCACTAGACCATTCCATATCATTGCTATTTTTAGAACACAAGAGGATATAAATGGATGGGAGAAGACTTGCACACACATCATTCATAAATTATTTTTAGCTTTGTTTTTGGGCTCACACAGAAAATTAGAAGCAAACTAAGATACGAAGAGGAAATTCAAAGAAGCAACATGCAGATTTATTTTAAATATTGGTGGTGGGGAAAGACGACAAACCGATGAATGAGATGTATAAGCTCCTAAAGAAGAAGAAAATCAAGGAAGAGATCCCTCTTTTAGAACATGACGCTTACACTATGCTTGAGGTGGATTTGATCTACATCAGAAGCATTCTTTTACATATCCATTGAAGCGTTCTTTTACATATGCTCATTTATTGTATGTTTTTAAAAAGATTTTGCATGTATCTTTTACCATTGTAAAAGCCTAGAGTTGTACACATGGAAAAGTAGAAAAGGAGAGCTAATTTTCCACAAATTTGAGGTGGTTGAGTTGCAATCAATGAATCAATCATTCACCTAAAAGTAGATCAAACTAGATCTTTAGTTTTCCTAGATTATAGGAAAGTGAATTGATTCCCTCCAACAACTAATTTTGTCTTCATTTGAATTCAAAATCCACTTGTGGAAGTCATGGTGCACTTCAAGAGTCTATATAAAGAGTTCAGATCACTTGTACATTACATGGAAGCAATATACATACACTTGTGGCCATCATTGTCTTGCTCCATTTTTTGCATCATCTTCTTCAACAACAATAAGCTTGCAGAGGTTGTTGTTCTCTCTATACAATTCCATATTGGATGAGTGAGGCCTCATTGGAAAGATACTAGTGTCTAGTTTATGTGAATAAATTTTCAAGACATTTTGTTTCGTAGATTCAGAGAAATCTTAGTTTTTGAAAAGCCTTCGGGTCTATCTCTACACATTCCAAAAAAATAAGAGGTACCACTATGAATTTCTGATTCATTCCAAAAGCATATTTTGCTTATTTCCTGTAATCTTGTGCATTCTATGCACTCAACCTTATGTGTATCACACATCCAAAAGGATTTTGTCTAATTGTAATCATGTTGGTTGCTATGAGCATTTGAAGCTGATTGTCTCATCCAAAGATAGTAAGTCTTTTGAGGTAGTCAATGCGCAAACCTATCTGTTTTGTATCGACTCTTTCTCCTTGATGCTCCAAAGTACATAGTGCATTATATTGCACTTATCACATGCCTATAAGGTCTATTCGAGTCTCCATAAGCTCAAGAGTTGGTCTTTTGCCGGTTGGCAGGACCAGACTTCGTCAATTTGCAACTCACTTTTCTACCTCCTAGAAGCTTCTACAAGTTCTTTCAATGGTCTCAAACCTAGATCAAGATGGGTGACGGCTTTCCCTCAATGATTGAGAAGCTTGATTGACACAATTATGTGGCTTTGCAAATCAGAATGGAGACCTATTTTCAAGGTAGAAATCTTTATGGAATTGTAGAAGGTGATGAAGCTATGCCTATTCCAAGATCCAAAGGAGGACCTACACAAGAGGAGACAGATAAGCTCACACTTTGTTGCACATGGGATGCTCAAGCAAGGTCCTAAATACTAAAATGTATCTCTGACTTTCTATTACCACATATTAGAGGACTTAAGACTCTTCAAGAGACTTGGGATGCCCTAGAGACTTTCTTTTCTGCTAGTACCAAAGCAAGAAAGAATCATCTTTGGAATGATTTCAGCCAAACAAAGAAGACACCTAAACAAACCATCATAGAGTTTGTTACCAAGATCAAGGAGGTTATGAATTAGTTAGCATCCATTGGAGAGCTAATTGAAGAAGAGGCTTTGATGAGGCGAATTCTCAATGGGATTCGAAGTGATAAGCAATGGCAATCCTTGACCACGGCTTATGATCTCATCATGGATGTGCAAACTCTAGACTTCAACATCTTTTTGGGACAACTCTTCAATCAAGAGGCCAACAATGGCATTAAGGAAGGTAACTCCTATCATGGTAATTCAACTAGTGCTCTATATGCAAATAAGAAGGATAAGAAGCTGAAAGGCAAGAAGATGGAAGAAGATGAAGAGGAGACTTCCCAAGCCAACTTTGCAAGCAAGAGCAAGTGGAAAGGGAAGAATTAAGGACCAGAGCATGACAAAGCCAAGGGTTAGAATGTTCAACCTTGTGCCATCTGCGATAAGACCAACCACACCACTCAAAATTGTTAGTTCAATGGGAAGACCCAGAAAGGAAGTGGAAGAGGTGGATATGGTAGCAATAGAGGTAGAGGTGGACACAACTTCAACAATAACAATAGAGGCTATAATAGAAGGCACTTCAACAATTATTCAGAAGATCAACCACATGACGACTCATTTCTTCTTATGAATCTAAGCAACAAAGAAGTTAAAGAAGATGATCATTTGTTCTACATAGATTCAGGATGTTCAAATCATGTTATAGGCAACATTGCTCTTCTATCTAATTTGGAAAGTCCAAAGCATAGACATGAAGTTCAAATAGGGGATGACACAAAACACAATGTGGATAAGATTGGTAATGTCAAAGCTTCAAATGGCAAGACAAAAATTCTGAGTAAGGGTCTCTATGTACCCACTATCACTAAAAACCTTATGATTGTAGGCCAAATAGTTGAAAAGGGCTTGCAAGTTAGGTTCATCCAACATGGAGCTTTTGTGGAAGATCCAATGCAAGGCTTCAAGAAGATAGCAAGAGGTGAGAAGCATGGTAGGCTCTTTACTTTTGAAGTAGGAGAAACTAGGAACATAGCTCTATTCACTTTTGGGTCTCAAAACCTAAGTGAGCTTGAAGTGTGGCATAAAAGACTTGCTCATGTGAATGAAAGAACATTGAAGGATATATGCAGGGATCAAAGTGTTCTAGGACTTCCAAACATATCAAAGCAACACATGATCAACAAATGTGATGCATGTCAAATTGGGAAGGCACAAAGACAACCATTCAACCACAAAGTATACATCCACAACAACTTATTGGACTTAGTACATACAGACGTATGGGGACCAAGTCAAGAACCTTCATTGGTAGGACCAAGGTGTTATGTCTCATTTATTGATGACCATAGTAGATGGACTATTCTACACTTTATAAAGAGTAAGAATGAAGTTTTTGATTGCTTCAAAAAGTATCTAGCACATGTGGAGAATCATATAGATAGATCACTCAAGAAGCTCAGATGTGATGGAGGGGAGAATACTTCTCCAAAGAGTTTGATGAGTTCTTGTAGGATAAAGGTATCAAAAGGGAAGTGACTACCAAGTACTTTCCTCAATTGAATGGAATTGCAGAGAGGAGAAACAAGACATTGGTTGGATCAGCCAAGACAATGCTTGAAGAGAAGAAGAGGCTGCCATGTTATCTATGGGGAGAGGTTATTTCAACTCATGTGTACCTTGTCAAAAGACTACCATCCAAACCACTTCAAGGTATGATTCCTTATGAAGCATGGCATGGAAGAAAACCTTGTCTTGGACATTGAAAGGTGTTTGGTTGTTTAGATTATGTTCATGTACCATCACAAATAAGAGGTAAGATAGATGAAAGGAAAACAAAGGCATTGTTTATTGGCTATAACTCAACTCAGATGGGTTACAGGTTCTATAATCCTTCAACCAAGAAATTTACTACAAGTAGAGATGTTATGTTTGAAGAACACAAGTCTTGGTATGATGAAGCCAAACAAAAGGTAACTCTTCAATATGATCTTGATTCTTATTCTCATCAATTAGGAAGCAAGCATGATACACATGTCAAGGATCCAAGAGTGATACAGATGATGACCAAGATGAAAGGGAAAAGGATTACAAACTATGGAAGTCAAGGGGCAAAGCACAGATGCAAGAGTGTGGAGAATGCACCAAGCAAGCACTTAGAAGATCAAAAAGAGAGAAGAAATAACTAGAAAAGTATGGATTTGATTCCACATTTGTCACAAAACATCTAATCTACTTGGCAAAGGACTCAATTTCAGAGGAACCCTCAACCTATGAAGAGGCAAAGGGAAACCTAATTGGGAAAAGTCCATGAAACAAGAAATAGATGCATTGAAGGAGATGGACACTTGGAATTTGGTTCCAATGTCATCCAATCAAAAGGTAATTGGTTCTAGATGGGTGTATAAAGTTAAAAGAAAATCAGATGGATCAGTTTGCAAGTACAAGATAATATTATTTGCCAAAGGATGCTCACAAAATCATGGTATAGAACATTGTTAAGTGTAGCTGCTGCAAGAAATTGGAGACTCCTCCAACTTGATGTAAAAAATGCATTTCTAAATGGTTGGATAACAACCTCTAGGTTTTGAAAACCCTTATCATGCATCTTATATTTGTAGACTTAAGAAAGCATTGTATGGATTGAAACAAGCCCCTAGATCTTGGAGTTACAGGTTGATTAGATACGTTCAAGATCAAGGCTTTAGACCTAGCAACTCAAATCCTTCTTTATTTATCAAAAGGGATCACAATGAGGTTATATATCTATATGTATATATAGATGATATTATTGTGATAGGTGATGATCTGAATGGCATTCAAAGGATCAAGAAATACATGGAAGAGGAGTTCAAAATCAATGACTTAGGTGATATCACATATTTCCCAGGTATGCAGCTCATATGCACAGATGAAGGAATGTATTTGAATTAGAGGAGATACATTCATGATCTACTTTTTAAGTTCAAAATGGAGAACACTAAACCTGCAAGTAAACTTTTGGAGATGAATCATAAACTTATTGTTTATAAATGTGAGAAAATTGAAGAGATTAAGGAATATCAAAGCTTGGTATGTAGCTTGATATATGCTACTCATACAAGAGCAGACATCTCATATAGCATAGGAGTGCTAAGCCACTTCATGCACTCTCCAAGAAGACCACACATGGATGTAGCTACGAGAGTACTTAAGTATCTCAAAGGTACAATAAATGAAGGTATGTCTTTATTCTTCAGATTTTGATATCAAAATCTATTCGGATGCAGATTGGGTAGGAGCTAAGGATGATAGAAGAAGTACCTCTGGTTACTTAGCATTTGCAAGTTCAAAGATAGTGTCATGGAGTCCCAAGAAGCAACCAATAGTTGCTTTATCCTCAACTGAAGCCGAGTAGAGAGGTTTGACCATAGCAACACAAGAGGCAGTATGGTTAAAATCATTTTATACAAATTTGGGACTTGTGAATTCCAAACCTCACATATTTGGAGATAATGTAAGTTCCATGCATCTAGCAGAAAACCTTATTTTCCATGCATGAACCAAGCACGTAGAGGTTCATTACCACTTTATTAGGGAGAATCTCATGGCAAAGGAGATTGACATTTCTTTTGTTCCAATTGAAAAGCAAGTAGCAAATGTGATGATGAAGGCACTGGATGGAATAAAGCTTTGTAGATTCAAAGCTATGGCAGGTATTCAACCTATTAGAGAATGAAGACTCAAGCATACTTTAGCTTGAGGGGGAGTTGTTGGAACATCAAGATTACACTATGCTTGAGGTGGATATGATCTACATAAAAAGCTATCACTTGGATTACATCGAAAGAATATCCATTGAAGCATTCTTTTACCTATGCTCATTTATTGTTTTTCTTTTAATATTTTTCATAGATCTTTTACCGTTGTAAAAGCCTAGAGCTTTACACATGTAAAAGTAGAAAAAGATATCTAATCTTCCACGAATTTGAGGTGTTTGAGTTGCAATCAATCACCTAAAAGTAGATCAATTTAGATCTTCACTTTTCCTAGATTGTAGGAAAGTGAATTGATTCCCTCTAACAACTAATCTTGCATTTATTTGAGTTCAAACTCCACTTGTAGAAGTCATGGTGCACTTCAAGAGTCTATGTAAAGACTTCAAATCACTTATACATTACATGGAAGCACTATACATACACTTGTGGCCATCATTCTCTTGCTCCTTCATTTTTTTGCATCATTTTCTTCAACAATACTAAGCTTTCAGAGGCTACTGCTCTCTCTACATAGCTCCAAATTGGATGAATTAGCACTCATTGGAATGATATTAGTGTCTAGGTTATGTGTATAAATGTTAAAAGAATTTGGTTTAGTAAATTGAGAGAAATCTTAGTTTTTCTGCCTCAGGGTCTATCTATATGCATTCCTGAAAAATAGGAGGTACTACTATTGAGTCTCTGATTCATTCCTTCCATCTACGTTCATGGATCAGTGAGGAACAAAAGGGTTTCATAAAGGGAAGATCCATCTTGGAGGAAATTATTCATGTGTGAGAAGGTCTCGAGTTTGCTAAGGAGTCTGCCCAAGATGTCCTCTTCATCAGGATTGATTTTGACAAAGCATATGATTGCCTAGGGTGGAATTTCATTCTACAATCCCTAAAAGATTTAGGTTGTGGACCTAAATTTATCAGCATGATCTTTATGCTCGTGGGCAAGGCCTCGGCTTGAATTAATATCAATGGTCAAATCTCTCAAAAAATCAAGTTAAAATGCTCTATTAGAGAGGATTGTCCTCTGGCTTCACTTGTTTTGGCCATTGCCGCTGACAGTCTCAATTGCTTGGTTAGCCATCAAGCCCTTTTAGGAAATATCCAAGGTCTTAGGCTCCCTCATAGTCAAAATCAGATGCTTATAACACTCTTCACCGATGACATGAATGCTTTTGTGCATAATGGCTCTAATAGTATCAACACCTTCTGGCATTGTCTAAATGTTTTCTATGTTGCATCCGGATCTAAAATAAATCATTTCCAAATCACTTTCAAGGCTATTTTGAGACCATCACCATAGTTCTTGACTAACGAGGGATGTAAATAAATAAACAATGGATAGATTTTTTAGCTTCTTGGTATCCCAATGGGTTTTGAAAGGTCTATTGCTCAATGTTGGAATTGGGTTCTTGACAAATTGGATGCTAAATTTTCCTACTATACAGGCATGCAACTCAACCTAACAGGGTGTGCTATGGTGATCAACACCTTCCTCATCTCATCTATTATCTATTTTCTTGTTTGTTGTTGATATATTTAGGTAGTGATGTGTGTGAACACTCTAGGATCACTGGGGCACTTTTTTGCCTCTTTAGGATGTTTTTTCCCCCGGCTTGTATATATGCCTATTGCCTTAATGGGCTACTTATCTTTGTACATTCTAGTGGTAATACATTCAGCATTGTGGGTTGTGCTCCAAGCGTCTTCTTCTTCCTTGTGTTGCTCATGTGCTTCTACAAACGTCTAACTCGAACAATTGGTATCAGAATAGGTTGTCGCTTCATCTAGGGCATCGTCCACACCTCTCTTATTGCAATCTCTGAATCACATGAATTTTTTTGAGCATACTCAAGGTGTTTGAGAGATCAAAACAGCTTTGTTGTGTGGTGCCCAAATCACGATCTAAGCTCGTTTCAGCCTTCGAATGCATTATCACAACACTTGTGTAGGCTATTTCATATTTTTGTGCCAAAGATAGATTCTACTTTTGGTTCGCCAGTATAAGCATCTCAAAGTCTACTACAGGTTTAGCAGAATTCCTCTAGGTAATTCTGTTCATCTTTTTGAGATATAGTCAATTTTTTGCATCATGGTACTTTCGTCACCGGCCATGGCTGAAAGTAGTGATGTATTCCATATGTTCGTTGTTGAGGATAAGTTGGATGGTACCAACTACCGTTATGGGCTTATATGATGCGACATGTATTGGTTGCAAAAGGACTGTGGAACATTGTGTAGGGTGTTGAAAAACGTCCTATCACACCTACAATTGTTACAAATACAAGCATTGAAGCTCATGTAGAAGCTATCGAAGATGGTGATATTGTGCAGATTCCTATTCACGCTACCTTTTCTACCGCACCTATTGTAGAGAAAACCCGTTGGGATGGTAGAGATGCCTACACACATGCATTGATAGCTTTGTCTATCAAACATGCCATTATTCCTCACATTCACTCTTGGAGAACAACTAAAGATGCTTGGGATACACTTACCACATTGTACGAAGCTAGGAATGAGGCTCATGTTGCTTACCTCCAAAAACAGTTGGAGAGTGAGCGCATGAATGAAGGTGATTCTATGGACAATTTTTTGACAAAGATAAAGGATTTGAAGGAACAGTTGACTTCTGCACATGAAGTCCTTCCTAACAATTCACTTGTGCAGACTGTTCTGAATGGTCTTCCTAACTCGTATTAGAGTTTTGCTTCTACTCTTCATTTGATGATGAAAGGCAATCCAAATGCCTTAACATTTAAGAGTTAGTTTCCATTTTGTTGCATGAAGAACAGTTAGGCAGAACAAGTCTATTATGCATGTTGCAGATCAAGCTTTCCTGGTTAGTGAGAAGAGTAAAGGAAAATGGAGCTCTTTTACTAGTACATAGAAATCTACAAATGCTCCACATTCAAAGAAGGAAGACAAAGATGAGCAGAAATCAGAAAAGCAGAAATTGTTTTGCAAATACTGTAAAGCAAATGATCATGTCATTAAGAGCTATTCAAAACTACCAAACATATTACCTCGTGTTGGCAGTAGCGAGAGGCATAGAAGACGTGGAAGCATGTAAAGACAGAGAAGGGAGTTAGTTGAATCAATTTTTCAAAGATTTACGTTTTATAAATACTTTTCAAAACCTCCAACAGTGATTTTCATCACTTTTGTAATATATGTAACATAGAAAAACCCTTTTTGTAAGTCATAGCTCCATTTTGTGCAAGCCGAGGAATCCTCGAGCTTGAGGAGCTTAGATAAAATGCACGTACCAAATTTGGTTATTTTTAGACATCGTTTACCCTTTCAAATAGCATCTAGGACCTATTTTTTAACTATGTTGGTCACTAGATGTGAAACCGGTCAAAACTAGTCTAGAATCTAGAAAAAGAGCTAGAGAGCTCATTTTTGGGGTTAGCTTGTTTGATTAGAGAAGAGCTTAGAGCTATTTTGAGCTTGTAAGAGTGTTCTTGAGTAATAGAGTTGATTTCTCACCTTCCATTGTGTCTTGCTTGTCTCTTCGTAGTGTGTGTGTATGTGTGTGTGCATCTCTATGCTTCTCACCTTCACTCTCACTTCATCTCACATTCACGATCTTCATATCACTCCTATCTCTTCCGTGGATTGACATTAAGGAGGTGGAGCTTCTTAACGTGGTTCTCACCATTGTGCTAGAGCAACACCAAATTTGGCGCTGTCACCGGGGATCGAGTCTAGGACGAATGTGTGATGGTAAGAGTATAGCAAGAAGTGGCGTTGGAAGGTAAAAAATTTCAGTTTTTGTTGTTGTTTTTACTTGGTGTTTTCACCTCCCCCACACTCCATCTTCATCACCACATCATCATCTTCAACTCCAAAAAAAATCAGAAAATTCACCATATCCACCCATTCCCCTCATTTCCCCTCATTTGTGCATGTGCGAGAGAGAGAGAGAGCTTTTGTGCTTGCATGTGCTGCTGTGTTTTTTATTTTTCTTGCAGGTAGAGTGCTCCAGTGCATTAGGAAGGCTTCAAAAAGGTAAAATTTCACTTTCTGTCAGAGATTTGCCGTAGGTGTCAAACCATCGCGATGGTTTGCCAACTTTGGAATTTTTGGTAAGCGAGTTCACCACGAGATAGGCGACACAAGCGCATACACGAATCCACACTTGCATTTGCAAAATTTGCATTTTGGTGGACCATCACGATTGGCTCAGACCATCGCGATTGTGTCACACCATCGCGATTGGCTCACGCCATCGCAACGGCTCAGACGGACCATCGCGACGGTCTTGTACCATCGCGATGATCCTGTCGACCCCACGCCATCGCGATTGGCTCATGCCATCGTGCCGACGTTGCCATGCGGCAAGCTAGACCATCGCGATTGCTCACTAGTCACGCCATCACGACTGTCCCAGGTACGCCATCGCGACGACCCAAAATCAGACCATCGCGATCGGCTCATGCCATCACGCCCTTGACCATCGCGACGGTTCACTCGGACCATTGCGACGGTTCGCGTTGATCGTTGACTGACGCCATCGCGATTGCTCATTGATTAGACCATCGTGACGGTTCATCCACACCATCGCGATTGCTCACATTCACACCATCGTGACGGTTCGCAGATCACGCCATCGCGATCATTCATTTCCGACCATCGCGACAGTTCGCTCCTTCGGACCATCGCGATTGTGCCACGCCATCGCGAGGGTTCACGTGGACCATCGCGACGGTCCAAGACCATCGCGATTATCTCAGACCATCGCGATTGCTCACCCCAAACCCAACTTATAGGGTTTCAATTTTTGGCCAATTTTGGGGCTATTTTTTGGAAATTTTTGGGTGATTAGACTCATAGGAGACCCCCCTTAGCTCATATTTGAAGAAAAACCTGTTTGTCAGTTTTTACCCCCGAGAGCCTAAACACTTATATCTTTTTCATCCGAAGTCTGTTTTTTGAGCTTTATAGCTCGTTAGAGGTTGACCTAGTGTGGGATTAGGAAAGAAAGGGGGCTTTGGAAGAAAATTTTGAGGTTGAACTAGTGTGGGATTAGGAGAGAAAGGGGGCTTTGGAATAAAATTTTGCCAAAGGTTAAGGGACTTTAAAAGTGTATATACTCAAGTGCTTGATCATCCATTTGTGAAATTGGTCTAATATTGGATTTTTCCAGGTCTAGCAAGGATAATCAAGGGCAAACAAAGCAAGGCAGTGAGGGACACAAGGCTTGGGAAGCGCAACTTCTTGGGCATCAGGGCAACCAACAAGGCTGACTTGAGGTTGAAAGATTACTCAACCCCCTCAGTCAATTATTAGCTTAGGCTAAACGTTAGCATTGTGGATTAATGACGATAGGAACGCATCAAGTATAAGAGATTTAATTTATCAAGTCTAAGACTAAAGATAAGGGTGTGTGATACGAAAACATAAAGAAAAAGAACCTAAGTCTAACGGAACGGGAACTCAAAAGTACCACAGAAAGTCGAATTCCTGACGCATACATTGAGACAAGAATCTAAAGGAATTTAAAAAGAATCAAGAAAGATCAAAGAATCATTGACGATCAGAGTGTATACTAAGTGTGCAAGGAAGAAAATTCATGAACCTTAGATCGGGAAAACATATAGGTAAGTCAGACCGAAGAAGCCTTAGATCATGAGAAGCAAGTGTAAGAACCATTGCTCGATCGTGGGCTCAACAATTGAACACTAGTTATCCCTACGAGAGCTCAGATATGAGTGAATCAGAAATAGCTTTTAGCATGGAAAGACCAGAAGGAGGGTCAAATGTAGCATATTTATAAAAAACCAGAAGGACCCTATAGAACTTAGTTAGAATTTCTCCGAACCAACCGCTTAGGTGCTCGCATCTACGAGGATGGTTTGCGAAGACAAGTGGTGCAAATGCACAATCCTGATCAACCCATTGGATTGGAACATCCAGTGATGAAACTCGAGAGAGACGCATACATAGACAAAGAAGGAACGATGTACATCTTAAGTACTCAACCAAACAATACGAATGAGTTTGGCGTAATTCAGTTAGAGAAGGAAGCGAGATCTCAAGGAAAAGAACCATTGGAAGAACCTAGAACACCTAAAGGGAAATCTATACTGACAAGAGTACTAGTTCCAGATTGGACCCCTCAGGATAACACAAGCATATAATTATTCGTAAATCAAGAAATAGATGAAGCATTTTGGAGGTACAGAACAGAACAACCTAGTGAGGTAGCCTCCATCATAATCTACGAATTCAAGGACTCAAATACACGTGGAAAGGTTGTATACCTGGATGGAACTTCAGAAAGAGTATTTGTGGTGCCAGACCATGCTAGAAACACATACACATGGAGAGACGAATTAGTATTCCCTCCATCTCGAGCAAACGTAAACGCGAGCCAACAAGGGGCAGGAACATCCTCAGTCCATGGCATGCAAAGAGAAAAGAACAAAGAAAGACCGGAAGTAAGTTTTAATCATCCCATATGGAGAGATAGAACCACCATAGACATGGACAGAGTGGAAAGACAAAGAATACCAGGTGGTAGAGATGATTTTCCTCTACCTAGACCATGCAAACATGCAAGAATATTGAGACCCACTCAATTAGTAAAGTCCATGAAAAACTACTTTGATGGGACAGGAGATCCCTATGATCATGTTGCTAAATTTAAGCAAGTGCTAAGGGCAGAACAAGTTGAAGACATGTTCATGCAATATAATGCTTTTGGGCTAACGTTAAAGAATACAACTTTAACTTGGTTCCAACCTTTGCAACATAGGCAATTTAGAGACATCCATCACTTTTTAGAGTCATTCATCACTGAATTCTCTAAAAGTGGGATCAGACGTGACACGTCTTCGTCGATTCATAGTTTTAAACAAACCCCTCAAGTCACAGTAAAATTGGTAGGACGTAGGTTTAGACAATATGTTGAAAGATGTCCAGTACAAGAGCTACCCTCACAAGCCAAGCAAGTGTCATTGTTTTTAGATGGCCTGCTGAGCTCGAAACTATGCTCCTATGTATACTTAAAAGAACCCAGAACGCTAGAGCAATGTGTAAGAATTTGCATAGACATTGAAGACAACTTAGGAGACGATTTGGAACTCTCAAAGGTCTATAAGGACTCAGATTGTTCCTCTCTAGCATCCACAAAATTGTCTAGCTCAATAGAGGATCTAGCAGAGAAAGTGGCCCAGAAACTACGAGTTTCTAGTAAACAGATGCCTAGGTTAACAACAAACAAGCGTTGTTACACCTGTGGTGGTGATCATATGGCAAACGTGTGCCCCAATGCAACACAACTGCAAGCCAACCCTAGTGGCCAATACTATACAATTGTGAGAAGATACACAAATCACACGGCTCAAGACTTCTCATATAACAAACAAGCAGTGAGACAGAACTACCCACAAGCATACCCGCAGCCAGGTAGGTATCAAGGCCAATACAATGCTCAGCCTTATTACTATAGGCCTCCTCAGAACTATCCATATCAGGCTCAACAAAGACCTCAACCTCTTTTAGCTCAGCAGCCACCCCCACCAGCGAATGTAATCTCAGTTAAATATGCTACTGCAGAAGAGAACCTAAGTAGGGCCTTAGTGCCTTCTTCACCTTTGATCACAGAGAGTGACCCGAACTCAAACAGTTTTGACTCTACTCATGTAGATAGTCCACCCTCGTACTACACGGAGTCACCAGAACATGTGGAGACCTATCAATATGATAGTCCACCATTGGAACCTAGTTCAGAGCCCGATTATGCTAACGTGATGTACACGAACCCAAACCCACGGCCCCAATTGAGACAGCAAAGACCACAGGGCCCTAGAGGACCATGCTTTAGGTGCTAAGGAGATCATTTCATAAAGGATTGCCCACATCCGCCGATATCAGGACAATCACAATACTATAACATACAAGGATTTTGTGCCGATTGTGGTAAAGAGCACATAATCAAAGATTGTCCTAAGAACCCAGTTAACGCTTCAAATGTGACACCCATCAACGTGATAGGTATTGTAAACAACATAGATGGATCCAACCCTACATACGTGCCTATCCAAGCTATAACCAGAGCCCAGACACTCTTACAGACTCGACAACACAATCAGGAGAAAACAGCCGGAACTAGTGAAGTTGCAGAATCTAGCAGTAAAAAAATGAAATCTTGGAAAGACTCTAGGGAAAGGATCAAGAGAAAGTGGAGTAAAAAAATAACTGAGTTGGAAGGAATCTAGAGCCAAAATCCTAGAGTTGACTTCACAAGAATTGAATCAAGAAAACCTAGCTCAAAAATTAGGATCAGTTTTAGCGGAATCCATACCAGAAAACCTTGACATGATGTTTCACGCATATCAAGCAAGATTAAAAGAAGGACCTCAAATAGCTGAAATGAGTAAGAACTACCCTCGAGTAGACTTAGAAATTGAGAGAACTAAGCTTTGCATGAAGATGGTAGAATTAGCACAAGCAATGTTCGAAGCCTCTAGATATCTTAATTGGAATAACATGGGAAAACCGGAATTACACTTTCAAGGATTGATGGAGAGGCTAGAATACTTGATTGATAGCAAAGAGAAAAAGGATCAGCATAGGAACCCTACTACCTCGGAGACACATGAAAGGAGTGCACCATCCCTGTCTCAAGTACCCCACACAGAGGGTGAAGACAACCTGTCTTCCATACATAGATACTCACATGAATTTTTGAGAGAAATACAAGAAGAGAAATGGAGAAAAGAACAAGGAACCCATCCTCCTATTCAAGAAATAGACGACTTGCAGGAACAATTTCCCCAAGACATTCCCTCTATTTACAATGATGTAGAGGAGGAGCAACTGAGTGAACACACAGGTTTTGAATCTAATTCTTTACAAGAGTTACCTCAGTTCACAGGAGCTTGGAAAGCTAAGTCTATTAGTATGAGAGCACCCACGATAATAGTGAGGAATGAAGAATCAGTGATCCCAAGAAACACGGAAGTGATCAAGAATACTAAAGTACAATGTAATCTCACTCTAGAGAAGTTGTTGAAGATCAAACCTGAATTGTGGAAACATGTAGCAAATCAATTCCCTGAGCTTGCTACTACACCCTCACAGATAGGATCACATAAGAAGGTACCAGATATACCCGTAGAAAAGATCAGAGATGTAAGTGAAGGAGAGGAAGGTAACACTTATCTTCCAATAACCCATCAGGGCTACACCACGAAAGCCATCTTAGATTCAGGAGTCGGAGTAGCCATCGCTACCACCGCTTTATGGAAACGTTGGGGTAAGCCAGCACTAAGACCTACCAGGATGAAGCTACAAATGGCTGACAGACACATAGAAAAACCATTAGGCTTACTAGAAGGCATATCTCTCACCACTTGTGGTGTGGAGTTTGAGCATACCTTTGCCATTTGTGATTTTAGTAAAAATCATGCTTATGAGATGATTTTAGGATGACCATTCATGTGTCAGTTGCAAATTATACAAGATTGGGGAACTAATTCTTTGTACTTGCAACATTTAGGAGTGACTACTAAAGTCAATCTTAAAGACTATTCACATCAAGACGTACCCCCAATACAATGGAATACTGTCCATAAGACACAGGTAGAAACGGAATCGGTACACTCATTAGAATCAGACCCCTCATGGTTGCATGACGATACTCATTTATGGATGTGTAAGGTAGCAAAACAAGAGGAAGAACGGTTAGAAGCTAGAACTTTAGGTTTGTTGATATATTTAGGTAGTGATGTGTGTGAACACTCTAGGACCGCCGGGGCACTTTTTTCCCTCTTTAGGAGGTTTTTTTCCCCCGGCTTGTATATACCCCTATTGCCCTAATGGGCTACTTATCTTTGTACATTCTCTAGTAATACATTCAGTATTGTGTGTTTGTGCTCCAAGATTCTTCTTCTTCCTTGTGTTGTTCGCGTGCTTCCGCTTACAATAGACAACCACATCAGGGAACCGCACTGTATTGCCACATAGAACAAAAATACACCAATCATACCACTGAGAATTGTCCATTCAATAGGCAGACATGACCTTTAAATCAACCTCGGTATAGGCCATATGGATACCCACCTAGAGAGCCAGGAAGGGAGATCCCAAGATATAATCCCTATCCAGGACCACAAGGAGCACCTAGGCCATATGAGCAAGGGCAACATGCACAACCTCAGCCAGTGTTAGGGCAACAAACGCCATTTCCACCAAATGTAGTACCAGTGAAATATGCTCAACTAGAGGAAAACTTGGAGAGAGCCATAGTGCCAGCATCACCATTAGCCAATATAGAATCAACGAACCCAGGATACGAGCAGACCCAAGGAGAGTACTATCCCTAGGATGCCAGTATGATGGAGTACGAGCAAGCTTATGACCCACAATACTATGGATATGGGGGATATGACAATGTCTATGGACCGGAATTGGCAACACTAATATACACCGCACCCAAAGCATCAGCACCCATGAGACCACCCATTAGACTACCCATGCCAAAAGGACCATGCTATAGATGTGGAGGAGATCACTTTATCAAAGAATGCACTCAGCCATATAACCCACCACCCCCTAGGATGTGGGTAGGGTATTGCAATGACTTTGGAAAGGAACATCTCTTTAGAGACTGCCCCAAGAATCCCAATAAGACTCATGATACTGCACCTATTAATGTGATCAAAGTAATTGAATCGTCAAGAAGTGACAAGGAATACACAGTACCATTGGAGGCCATCACACGAGCACAAATGAAAGGACAAGAAAGAAAACAAGTAGACTCAGAGCAAGAAAAGAGTAAAACTCTCGAACCCAGAATACAAGTAGTGGAAGATTCAGAGGACCCACGTGAGAATATCAAACAATGAAAAGTCAAAAGTGGAAGGATAGGAGGGAAAACCTCAAGGAACAATGGATGAAAAATATACGTAAGGAAGACAAGAAGAACACACGAGGCAATAAGAAATCTAAAGAACCTAAAATTCAGGAGGAAATTCCTATTGCTCCACAGACACTAAAATCAGACAAACCAGGATCGATTCAAGCAGACCCAAAACTAGACAAATTAGACATGTGGTTGAAAGCTTACCAAGCTAGAATCGAGATTGGACCAAGTGTAGAGCAGCATGAAAAGCTTTACCCACAAGGGGAGTTAGAAAAGGAGAGGTTAGCAATATGTAAAAAAATCATAGAGGTAGCTCAGGACACCCTAGAGAAGACTATTCCATCCCTCCTTGAGGCGAGAATATCTGAGAATCGATACAATGACTGTTTTAAAACCAAGGAACAGAAACCAAAAGAGGAGGGTGAAAAGGAAGAATTACCGAAGACCCAGGACAAGTCCATGTCCATAGTCCCTGATTTAGAGGATGAGTGGCCAAAAGAATTGTGGACTAAAATTCTAGAAGATCAATGGAAAAATAGTGGAGTTGCAAAACTGCCTTTTGAGGAATTAGATGTGGAAGACTATCCACCAATGCCAAACATGGAAGAAATATATGAAGAAGTTTCTAGGCTAGACCGAAACAGGGAGGAAGCCCAGAGCATTTGTACCCTACCAAACTACATGGGAGAATATGAGAAGGAATCCTTGATCTTCCGTGCTCCCATAGTACAAGGAAAAGAAAAGGAGCCTTCTGATAAAACCTCACACAATCTAGCCGAAATAAAAAAGACCAAGGTACAATGTCAGTTGACTGTGGAAGAATTACTTCATGTCAAGCCAGAATTATGGAAACAATTAGCGGGACAATTGAAGTTAGAGCAAGAGAAGCATGAGAAGGAAAGCAAGGAAAATGAAAACCCCTCTACCGTACAAATCCCCATGGATAATGTTGGAGAATTTAGCGAAGGAGATGAGGGCAACACATGCTTACCCATCACATACAATGGATACATGACCAAGGCTATACTAGACAGAGGAGCATGAGTAGGTATCGCCACCAAAGAGATTTGGGAGAAGTGGGGAAAGCCAACCCTATGACCAACACAGATGAAGCTTCAATTAGCAGATGGCCATGTTGAGAAACCCCTAGGAATATTGCAAAAAATTAGATGAACCACCTGTGGAGTCAAGTTTGAGCATACGTTAGCTATATGTCAATTTGGAAAGGCAAGTAATTATGAAATGATATTAGGACGACCTTTTATGAGACAACTCGGGGTAGTGCAAGACTAGGGATGAGACTCATTATACCTTCAACATCAAGGAAACACTACCAAGATAAATTTGCATACCTTTGCGTACAAGGACGTACCCCCATTACAATGGAATCCCATACACAAGGAAGAAGAGGATTTGTCTATCCATAGTGCCCGATCAAGTGATCAATCACGGATGCATGAGGATGCCCAATTATGGATGTGTAAGGAAGCAAAGAAAGAGGATAAAAAACTTCAGCTATGGCCCCTAGGACACCATAATTATCGACCCGTAGAGGACCCAATGTACATGTCTCAAGTTTTCCCTGATGAAACATTTGAACCACATGGCTGGATGGAGATTCTAGCAACCTTGGATGCATGTGTAAATGAAGAAGTATTGACCATGAATGAATGTGTGGACAAAGGAGGCTATGATGTAAACTTGTACATGGTAGTTCTTTAGGAGGTAGAATCTAGAGAAATATTAGAAAAGGAATGGAAGGAAGAATACGAGATCATAGAGATGGAACCAGAGTTTGATTCGGAGGAACGCTATCTAGAAATCATTCGAGACGGGGATAAGAGTGGAACAACCAAATTATTAGCAATCGAAGGAGCCCCTATAGTACGGAACCATGAGTAAGACCGCACCAGCCTAGGATCTTTTTGAAGTTCCCGAACACTTCAAAAGATACGAAGTAGAGGAAAGAAAAATAGCTATTCAGATGCCTAAGAGAGAGGTGAGAGAAGGAGAAGCATATAACAAGAAGGAACAAACAAAAAAAATCATAGTGACTGTAGAAAACGGAGAAGACCGATGCACCTACATAGGAAAGGATGTGTCACCTGAGGAGGAAGAAGACTTGATAAGACTGATTTGAGAATATCGAGGTGTGTTTGCATGGACCTACAAGGATCTTAAAGGTGCAGAACCCGCCATTTGTTCTCATCGAATGCCGATGACACCTGATGCAAAACCATCAAAGCAACACCCTTACACGTATAGTGATGTTTATGCTGCAAAAATAAAGGAGGAAATAGACAAATTATTAGCTGCTGGATTCGTTTACGAGATAGAGCATACCGAATGGGTGTCACCAATAGTAGTTGTGCCCAAAAAGAACAAAAAACTAAGAGTGTGCATTAACCTAAAGAAAGTCAATGCAGCCACGATCCGTGATAGCTACCCATTGCCCATCATCGATCACCTATTGGAAAGAGTGGCAGGTAAAGAAGTCTATAGCTTCGTGGACGGATTCTCTGGATACAAACAAGTAGCTATTGCTACTGAGGACCAACACAAGACCGCATTCGCGATTGAATGGAGGATCTTTGCTTCCAGAGTGATGCCTTTTGGACTCACTAACACTCCTGCCACTTTCCAAAGGTTGATGTGTCACATTCTCAAAGAATTCCTAAGGAAGAGTATGGAAGTGTATGTAGACGACTAATGTACATATTCAAATCAGAGACAAGAACATATTCCGGAGTTGCAAAGAATATTTTAGAAATGTCGACAATATAGAGTATGCCTAAATCCTGAGAAGTGCATTTTTATGGTAAGAGAAGGAAAAATCCTAGGGCACATCGTATCTAGGAAAGGAATATCTACGGATGAAGTCAAGATCAAAGTAATTCTAGAACTTCCTAGACCAAAAAATGCAAAAGAAGTGCAAGCATTTATGGGTCAATGTGGATATTATCGCCGATTTATCCACATGTACGCTATAATTGCCAAACCTTTGTATGGATTGTTGACTCAATTCGCATGGACGAACGAATGCGAGAAGGCATTCAACGAGCTAAAAAAGCGACTGCGCATTGCTCCAATTTTGAAAACACCCAATTGGAACAAGCCTTTTCATATTCATGTGGACGCTTCCAATTACACAATAGGATGCATCTTAGCTCAACCAGTAGATCAAGGAAAATTGGACCATCCTATTGCCTATGCAAGCAGACAACTGAATCAAGCCAAAAGAGACTATACAACTACGAAGAGAGAAGTATTAGGGATGGTGTACGTGGTTAAGAAATTCAGACACTACCTTTTAGACAATAAGTTCAAATTCTTCATTGATCATCAAGCCTTATTGTACTTAGTCAATAAGCCTTGTAACATGGGAAGACTAGTGAGATGGTTTCTGTTATTAATGGAGTTCGATTTTGAAGTAATTGTGAAAAGGGAAACACCCACGTGAGAGCCGATCATCTCTCTAGATTAACACATGAAGAACCACCGAGCGGAGTACCCGATGATTTTCCGAACACTTACTTGTTTAATTTGGAAGTGTGTCCTAAGTGGGCAGAAAAGCTAATTCCAATACTCACCCATGGACCACAACACTCAATTCAAGGAGAGTAGGAAGGAAATCCTACAATCACGTAACTTACACATTGTAGTAGGAAGTGTGTATCATAAAGAATCCAAGGGCATCTTGTCTAGATGCATAGAGGAAGAGGAACAAAAGAACTTGATTGAAGAAGCTCACATAAACAAATGGAGAATGCATAAGGGAACCCATGGAACTGTAAGAGAATTGAAACGATTAGGAGTGGCATGATATGCCTAAGGATATCCATGAATATGTCAGTAGTTGCACAGAATGTCAGGAAACCACTCCAGATGATCAAACCTCTTTACCTTTCTCCACAATAGCACCCAACTGGAGTAAGACATTAGTGAAATTCCTAAAGACACAAGAACATGAGGAAAGAACCAGTTTAGCAAGGAAACGATCCCTAGAAGAAATGAGTAAGGACTATGTCATCATGGGAAGACAATTATTTAGGAGAGGGAAGGATAATCTACTATGGCTATGTGTGCATGAAGGAGAATACTTATCCATATTAGAAATGGCACATGCGGGTTCCGTAGGCATTTCTCAGCTGAGAGAACCATAAAAATGATCCTTTTCACAGGTTTGTGGTGGCCAACTCTACATATGGATGCTGACACCTATGTACGAAGTTGTGAGACATGCCAAAGAGCCCAATATCCGATTAGACGAGATGACATGCCATTAAGACCCATAGTTTGCATGAGAGCATTTTCCAAATGGGGTATTGTTTTCATAGGACCACCAGCCAAAGGATCACATGTTGAATACATAATAGTAGCAACGGATTACCTGACTAAATGGGTAGAGGCAAAGGCTACTAGAAAAACTGATGCTCAGACCGCCACTAAGTTTCTTTTCGAGCATATCTTCACTCGCTTTGGATTACCCATAGAAATAGTGAGTAATCGAGGAATGCATTTCATTAATGAAGTTATAGAGTCCTTAATGAATGAGTTCTTAGTTATCCATAACAAATCAGCCCCTTATCATCCCCAAGCCAACGGTCAAGTGGAAAGTTCGAATAAGGTGTTGTGCACAGTATTGACAAAGATAGTCAATAGTGGAAGGTCACATTGGGACAAACAATTGCATCATGCAATTTGGGCCTTCCGCGTGGCATACAAGACTGCTATTGGAACTACACCATTTAATCTAGTGTACGGACAAAACGCAATCTTGCCAATCAATTTTTTAGTGCCTACTTTGAGAGTAGCCCAACAACATGAATGGATGGGGCATGAATTGTCCAAACAACTAGAACAAATTGAGAAGCTACATGAGACTAGGATACTAGCTATTGCTGAAATTTATGCAGCAAAGAGAAGACAGAAAGCATATTATGATGCACACATCAAATATAAAGGACCAAAAGAAGGAGTTTTAGTTCTGGTATATACTTTAAAACAACACGCCAAGAAGCTACAAAAATGCGGACATGGACCTATAATAATCAATAGGGTTTCAACGAGTGGAGTTGTTAACCTAGCCACACTGGATGGAGATATACTCTCTAATTACATAAGTGGTTGTCGAGTAAAATGTTACATGGAGCCATTGACAGACCAAATGTTTGCACGATTGGTAGGTGCACAAAATAGAAAAAGAGAGGAAGAGAGGATTAGAGAAGAGGAAAGGCAAGAAGCTCTAGAGCGTATCAAGAAATGAAAAGAGTGGATAAGGCAAAGGGATGAAAGGTATCTACAAGGAGAAGAGCCCATTCCCATGGCCAACTATCAAGTTCACTAGACCAACACAAACACCATCTGCATATCCCAACCGTATTTAAATCTAGGGATTGGAACAACAAATTACCAGCTAATAGATGCCTTGATAGACTCGGGAGCAGCACTCAATTGCATACGAAGGACAGTCATCACACATCTTCAACCGACCATAACACCAACTAAAGCACACATGATAGGTGTTGGAAGTCAAGTCATTGAATGCATTGGAGAAGCTTCAGTATCCCTCAACCTAGGAAATTCCACTATGGAGCAAAGAGTTTTAGTGTGGAAAGACGAGGATTTAATAGAGAACCTGATCCTAGGACAAGACTGGATCATTGAAAATGAAGTAAGTATTCACCTAGCTCAAGGATACATATCAGCAAAAATAGGGCATAAGGAAATCTTTAGCTTGTTGGAAGAAAGACTCTCTCCCATGCATGAAACCATCGAGCACGAAAAAGAAACCCTAGAAGAGAAAGTGGCAAACAAATCAATCAAAAGTGTACCAAATGAGTATCCCAAGAAAGAAGTGACTACCAATGCCAATGTCTCAGTTGTCGAGGAGGGTTCATCCTACATGAACGGTGAATCAAAGAGAAACAATGCAGACAATGCTCCTAAAGTCACCTACAACAAAGGAAGATCATCAATGTGGAAGTCCACTTTCCTATTATCACAACCAAGAAGTGCTAATCTACAATGGGTTCGCAAGGATCGAGTGAGGAAATCAGAGAAGTCAATGGCAATACCGGTCATTCATCCTAGGGAGACAAGGAATAACAAAGGATCCTCTTCATCACAATGGGGACCGACGAGACTTCTGAGAGTAGGGCTTCCAAAGTTGTTAGTAGAAGCTCAAAGAACACGACAACACATATGGATTCCAAAGAAGGTCAGACAGATGGCAAATCAAGAGATAGACAAGCAAGAAGAAACATTATAACAACAAAACAACACCATAAATCCAAACAAGACTAACCAAAGGTACCAGAGGAACACGACATCAACTACTCAGACTACAAAAAAGAAAGAGGAAAAACCGAGAGCATGACAAAACAAAAAGAAGAAGAAGCCTCACGCTTCACCTACAAATTGGATATGGAGACCAAGGAGGCAGCACGGACAAGAACAACATAACCAAAAGGATTCCGTTCACACACATGAAGCTTCGAACGTACCTAAAATATGCATGATAGGACCACATTACGAGGTCATGCATTCGGCACGTGATGTACGTAACAAAATTAGTGGTGCACAATTCCCACTTAGGAATAGATCATAGATTCTACTTCCATAGGAATGGACCTACTATGTAAATAAATAAATGCTTGGGCTACACTAATTCTTGTTTTCTCTCAGGAATAAAAATGAAAAATATATAGTAAGAGATCTTACTTATGTAAGCAAGGGGAACCGGAGTGATGCAATGAACGATATGTCACTACAACACACATCACTAAAGACATGCCGTCTATAAGAAGCTAATGCTATTTTCATTACGAGTATAGATGGCTTATGAGGACTCTAAAGCAACCATTCAAGAGGAGGTGCTGGAATTTCCTCTACAGAGCGTGACTAAGGCAAAAGGTCACAGGTTTAGGGAAGATCAACTAGCAGGGGATTATTTGTTCTTGGTGACAATTAAAATCATGGAAACTGACCATCAGTTCCCAATAATATCCCAAGACTTCAAAGTAGTGCATGAACTTCCATCGACGGTGGACATTATGAAGAAAGCTGGTATCCACAAATACTTTGAACTCCCTATATACAAACCAGATTTCCAGTGTTGTACACAAGTCATGAACACCTTACAACCGGCCTTACATGATCCTTTAGCACCAGAAGCTCGAGTTCTAGATGCAGCAGGAGAGTGGGTTATCATACAAATCACCCATGACTTAATTAAAGAAGCTTTCGGATGGGAGAAGGACAGGAATACCATTTTGAAAGAGGAAAATCGAGGAGCGAAGACCACAACATTCACAGATATTAATCACATTGATATAGAAGAGGAAGTGAGACTCATCCATCAATACTTTTGCTTTCCCAACATGCACAGATATACTGCTCCGCAGAAGATTATAGTGCAAATGTTGTCCCATGCAATCAAACAAATCAGGAATCAAGTAAATATGACTCCATACATTCAAGAATGACTCTTCCAAGCAAAGAAACAGTGGAATCATAAGAAGTTCCTCAATGGAAGTATTGCCTTAACCATATTGATCTATCATGCTTTGGGCATTAGAGAACATCTGAAAGAGATACCGTCATCAGAAGCAATGGCTAAGTATGCGAAGATACAGTTCCAAGGAAGACGAAAGGAGTCAAGATCGTAGAAGAGGTTGAAACGAGCTCCAAACCAAGAATGAGAGGTGCTAAACGATTATGAGAGATGATACAAGCGGAAGCCAAAGCTCCAGCTACAAAGAAAGCACACGTACTTCCAAGGGCTAGGCTTGAAGAAAATCCACCCATTACGGAGGAAGAATTAACAAAAGCAATGGAAGCTACTCACCAGTATATGGAAGGACAGGTAAATCTATCGGTGCAAGGGCATCACTACCAACAAGCCCATCAAGACTTTGAACAAAGAAAGAGGTTGACCAAGGTGCATAGATACAGAGAATTGGGATTGATGAATTCTAGTTCATCATCAGACGCACAAGAAGAACAAGAAACCTCCGTGTTGAATGTGGATATTAGAAGTGATTCAAGAGATGATGGTCAATGGGAAGAATTAAATCAAGTAAATGATGACGTTGACATGGAAGGCATGAAGGTGGATCAGTTGCCTATTGACAATATCAAGACACAACAAGGAAAGAAGCATCTCAAGAAGGAGTCCATGTTATCAAATTCAATGAGGCATCCAACCTCGAGATCAAAGATACTCCTCTAGCGGGAGAGGTATTGTTAAAGAATCCCAAGGAAGAAAAGGTAGAAAACACAGTCGAAGAATCGAAACCCTTCACAGAAATAAGGGTCATGGCAAAACCCTCTCCTATGGATGTCACATTTCAAGAAAGTGCCACTAGATCAATCAATAAGAGGAAAGAAGAGACAAAGAAGTACATGTCCAGATAAGGCAACCACATAATGAGACCATACATGTGGAGCAAGGAAAAGAGGTATAGATCGGGGAAGCTCCAAGCATTCCAAAAACATGGTTGAACATGGATGTCGCTCAGCTCAAGCCAGTGATACAACAAATGATACAAACGGCCATGGATACTCAACAGCTAATGCTTGAGGCTGATGTTGACTACGACAATGCAATGCGGGAGAAGAATCAATTCCAAGAAATAGGTGAGAATCTATCTGCCAAATTAATTCAAGCACAAAATATAATATTAGAGAAGGAGGCAGAAGTCAAAGAGGCCAAGAATCAATGTGCAACACTAGAGAAAACAAGAAACTGCAAGACCAACTAAAAGAACTACAAAGCAAATATGAGGCTAGCGAAGCAGAAAAGGCACGAATGAATACTATAAGCAAGATCCTTGAATCTCAAATCAAGGTGTACATTGATGAGGCTGACAATATAAGGAACATGAATAAGGAGCTGATGGCAGCCCTTTTGTGCAACCAACAAATAGCAGCTACTGAAGTAACAGAGAACAACACAAAAGCATTGGAGGAACGGATAGCAGAGTATGAAGATCAACTGAAGAAAGAGCAAGCTATCATAGCACAATGGGAGAATAGATATATGGACAAAACTAATGCACTTAGGAAGAAGTGGAAAATGGCAGAGAATAGGTTCTTAGTACAATGCAATGAAGACGCTAGTCAACTTGCTGCCATAGGAGAAGAACTATTGAAGAACAAAGAAGAAGTCAGGAGAGCCATAGAAGAAATCACAAATTGAAAGCTCAATTAGCATAGCAAGTCAATGAGGGGACACCAGTAGTTCCACACTCCACAATGGCTACTGAGGAGACTGAGGTACGTCCTCTTTCTCCCCCCCTACATCATTCACCGATAAGGGAGGAAACGGAGACCAACACTGAAAGACATACTCGGGATATTGTAGAACTAAGCCGACATGAGCGGGCACTACTGGTGTCCCAACTTACTGAAGATTTTGAAGAACAAGTAATCCAAGTCATGAGAGAAGCAAAGATTGAGAGTAAAAATCTAGAACAGTTAATCAAACCTTTCAATGTGCCATATGGATTACTCAAAGAACAAACACGACAGTACATAAAGACCACAACAAATAAAGAGCCGGATAGCAACCTACAGTTCAACATGCAAACATTTACCTATACACAATAGGAATTCGACAAAGTGGATCCTATCTGGAGGAGGAAATTTTTGGAGAAGAATCCTGCACTATGGGAACACTGGAATCAGCACCATATATACTTCAAATCAATCCATGTTTTTGCCCAGTACCCAGAAGGCGCTCTTGGATGCAATTTTGGGAAGGACAGCGCTAGGGAAGCATTAATAATCAATGGCTCAAATATCCATAACTACCAAGTCCACCTTGTAATTACCTACCAACCGAAGAGTACATGGTAAAAACAATAGAATTTTTGATTGCCAGATACGCAACTGTACCAAATTTAGCAATCAAAATGACTAACAAAATTTTGAGTATGTTACTAACAATAATAAAGGTATTTCAGCATGCACAATATACATTCTTGAACTTCATCGGCATTAACCAGGGATCATATGCCCTTGTCTTTGATTTATCAACCATATCTAGCCACTTAACACTGATGGCCATATACTCAAGAGTCATGTTTTTGTCAAGTACTTACATGCAGACATTTGAAGAGGCATTTTTTACAGGGTTTTTTGAAATGGATTCAGAAATTTTTGCAAAAATATCTTCGAACCTTAATGCAAGACTGGTGGCCTACGAATTAAGTTTCTTTGCAGATCATAGATAGGCACCAAATGATGGGGTAAAGTTGAGCCAATGGAAAGAATTAATGCTCTTTCAAGCCAATTTGCTTAATCAACAAGAACATAAAGTCATACAAACATACTTGAGTCACCATAAAAAGCCTGTCGGGGATGATAGAGTTCACGAGGAGGGACGTGTGGAAGGGGAATCGAGAAAAAAAAGAAGAAGAAGAAGAAGATCAAAGAATAAAACTGCTCAATGAAAAACAAAAGCTCATAAAGAAAAGAACAACAATCTGCCCAAAGCCCCGCAGGGGCACGCATTAGGTGACAACACCAAAAACCCAGGTCTTGATGATTGGAAATAAAGAAAGACAACAATCAGGACATTTCATGGGAGGTTGCACACAAGTTCCTCATCCATCAAGTGCACGCAGTGAAGCAAAACAAGCAAGGAAGGCAGACAGTATACAAAGAATTCCTCATCGGATAAGATAACCAATTGTCTGAGAATTCTAGATGCTTCTCCCTCCATTGGATGTGTGCAATGGAAAGAAAGACATCATGTCCCAGAGGATGACAAAAAAGATTTAAGAATAGGACCTTTGAAACATAATGCTCACCTAGAGAGGAGCAAAAGCCTGTAGAGTAAGGTGTGTGGTGGAAGAAAGTAAACAAGCCCCAAGCAATAAAACGGGGTCAGATAGGTGAAGACAAAAACATATCAAAAGACCAAAAGTAAGAAAGGGGAGAGGCCAAGAAGTTGAAGAGAGGACTAAGAATATCACAGTCTTAGCCACTGATGGCATGCGTGACAACCTGATTTAATACAGCAGCTGAGATTTATGAATGTATGGAATACCAAGGGGATTATAGAACCAAAGGACTAATCTCCGATAAAGTAACAAATTGCCTGACAATCCTTATTGCTTCTTTGACCACTGGGTGTGTGTATTCAGAAGCCATAGACAAGCTGCAGACAAAAAGCAAAGCCTGTCAAGGGACGACAGAGACAAAGAGGGGGAGAGTGTTGTAGAGAAAAGATGCACAAAAGAGGAGCCCCAAAATTTTCAAATTAATGGGCATAAATTTCTTCTTCAAAATTCCATCGAAGCTATGTAAATGCACTAGAGGAGTCCTCTAGATACATAAACCCCAAATCATTGTAATATACTTCTTGTAAAATAGTAGGAAATTAGAGATGTGAAGGAGAAGAACTAAAATTTCGAATTTGCTTCTTCCCTGCTGATTTTCATCTTCTCTATGATCTTTTGTGTGTGTCTAATGCTTGAAATGTGTGTGTAGGATTGTAGTCTATCCCTCCCCATCTACTTTGAACTACTGTAATGTGTGTGTGAACCAATACAAGTTGTGGAGTGAGTGTAGGTATTTCCCACCATTCACTGTTTTGGCCATAACTTGAAGAGCGGTCGTCAGATTTGAGTGAATACAACCAATAGATGCCTCTCGTTGAGAGCTTTGAAACGAACCCACTATTGGTCATATTCGGAGTTCTGAGCTGGGAGAAACATTCGAATTTGTGTTTACTGCTGTAAGTGGTATCACAGCAGACATTTCCAGAGATTGAGTGAGTTGGACAAGTATGTTAGTCCTTTCTCATGCCTTCTAGCTGAACCACTTCACTTTCCATCACGTGTGCACACGTCCTCATACACTTGGTTCATGTGGTTCTTCGGATTGATAATTAATCATGTGTCAATCCACCACTATATGCCCTTGTGGGGCAAATGAGATTTAGTCCCTTTGACACAAGTCCCTAAGACCTCGTGACTTAGGTACACACCTATTAGCCATCCAACTTTTTGAATTCTATGCTTCATGAAAAGTAACAAGCTCATTTGCATCACAAAGACTAGAGACAATCATTGCATAATAATATGATGCAAAGGACACAATATGAGAGCCCAAATGAGTGCCATATGATAAAGGTGCATCTAGTTTCCTATCTCTCAAAGTCCACAAAAATCATTTAGTAATAGGCTTTTCCTCTTTCATGTTAGGGCTCTCATAAAAAAGTGCATAATGTAAATGTGTATAAAAAATGGATGATCTACATCATCATTTGACACTTGTAAAGGCTAAGAAATTGCATCACTAGGACCAACACTTGATTCTCCACTTGTAAAGGAGGACCCAAAGTGCGAAACATATCCTTTCAGCTAACGAATCTCTCCTTGGTACATGAAAATAAGGGCTGAATTGCATCTTCCATTAAAGTAACATCATTTCTAACTAGAATGTGTTTAGTTTGTGGATGACATAGATGATAACCTTTACTTTCAGAACTGTGCCCAATGAAAATATGGTACTAATGCATATGCGAGGCAACCAAAAACACGTAGGTAAGAAACAAATGGCTTGCATCCATGCCAAGTCTCATATGGAGTTATGGCCCATATGATAAAAAATGGCTAGGTTTATGATAAAAAATTTTGGTGGGACACGAGTGATGTACATATGCTTCACATATAACAACCACAAGCTAGATTTTATGTGGATAAGCCTAATTTTTTATCATAAACCTAGCCATTTCCATGAGATACCTATCTTCCTCTCAACAAATCCATTTTGTTGAGGTTTATACAACATTGTATATTTTGTTTTTATCCTAGATTCAACTAGAAATTTATTAAGCTCAAAAGACATATTATCTCCCTTCCCAATCAAAATAGAGGGTGCCCATTTTACATGCTTTCAAATTTTTAGCCATAAACAAGAACCGTTTAAAGCACCTAAACACTTTGGAATTTGCTTTTAATGGATAAACCCATGTATTCTTGGAAAATTCAAAAGTCACGAAGTATAGGTGATTCCCAAATGAAGGTGTTTACATAGGACTAGTAAGAGCACTATGAACAAGCTGCAATTTACGAGAAGGAAGAACACTGCATTTTACCCAAAATATAGCCTTCACACACATGTTTGCAAGGTGAATCAAATTTTGGCATGGAGGATACCATTTCATATTTCTCCAAGCGAACCAATATAGCAAGATTCAAATGAACAAAGCATGCATGCCAAATATTTGCATTTAAAAATAGCTTGAGAATCATGAATTCTACATGCTAAATCATTCTCAAATTTTCCATAAGCTATGAGCTTATATAGCCCATGACATAAATTTCTAGAAGAATTGATAACATCATCATTCAAGCAATCATGAACTCTACATATTGCATCCACACATTTGACAACCAAGCCAGTCTTGGTTGGTGCTAATTTGATAACATATTTTTGGGACATATAAGGCATATGAGAACGAGAAAGAATTACCATCAATAGTAGTTAGAGTCATTATTCCAACTCCCTTGATAGGATTAGAGAATTTGTTAGCACAAGTGATTGTATTCCATGTAGGAACGAGCTCAAGTGAAGTGAAGAAATCACATTGCGAGGTAATATTTTTGGTTGTCCCACTATCAAAGTACCAAATATCTGAGTCTACCTTAGACATACACTACTCATCAGAAGATGGATCATATTCACAGTGAGTAGTAAATGCCCATTCTTCATTCTAAACAAGATTATTAGATTCTATTTTAGCTGTAGAGGCCTCTATAACAACCATTCCATCCTTTTTCTTCTTCGCCTCCTTTGTAGCTAGTTTAGGACAAGTCTTTATGACATGATCATTTGTGTTGCAAAATAATTTCTGCTTCTCTATTTTCTTGTCATCTTTGTCTTTGTTCTGATTGTGTAGCATTAGCATATTCTACTTCCTAGTAGATGAGCACCATTTACTTTTGAACTTCTAACTAGCTAAAAAAGCTTGATGTATAACACACATAATTGACATGCTCTACCTAGACTAATCTTCATGCATCAAAATTAAAACTTAACTTCTAAAAATTTAGGGCATTTGGATTTGTTTCATGTCACATCATGGGGGTTGTGAGAACACCTCTTGGGTGAGGTGGCAGAGATGCTACTTGGAACCAAAAGCCATGGTTGAGGATTACTTGCTAATCCTCTCTCTTAAGGCGTGGTTCAACCATCTCCAACAAGGACTTATGTCATATGGTAGAGGAATTTAGAGAGGTTGATCTCATTACTATGACTTATGTGTGGATGAGTAATCTCTCATATGATAAGATAGGGAGAGCTCGGCGGCTGGGAGGTTCGAAGAAGTACATTCTTTGTGTTGTAGATGATCGTCCGTGAACATACAAGCAAGTAAAAGAGAATCAATCGTAAAATTTGGTATCAGAGCATGCGATCTACTCTGTTTTCGCACACGCATGGGAGTGGGAGGCTCAGGGATTGAACACGCGACCTCGTGGAGACAAGGAAGGCGATTTGAGTAGTTTCACTTTGAGCTCTTTGCACATGCTATATATCTCAGTTTATGAACATTTGCAGGTCCTAAAGTGGTTTTTGCAGGTTAAAAGAAGGATTACTAAGGCAATTTTGACTAATTTTGCATTATTTTAGTAATCATTTGACCATGCTTTATGTTTTGGGAAGTGATCCGATGTTTTTGGACACTTCAAAGCTTATGTTAGGACCTGAGGAGGAAGGTGCAAAGGTCTGGAAGCTCGTCGAGAAGGATCGGATGCATGCAATTCCAAAACCAAACCATTCAGGGATGTATGCTTTACGCTTCAGGCATTTTATTTTATGTTATGGCATGTTTTGTATGTACATGCACAGATTGGATCGCATACATCAAATGTTGATCATTGTTTAAATTCTTAAAATATGGATCAATAGGCGAGAAGTACACTTTTTGATTGTTTGCAAGAAACAGGATTGTAGAAACTATATGGCTATGCAACACAGAGAATTGTTACTAGCAATTGCTTTTATGTTTTTGCAGGTTATGGAGTCCATATATGAGTTTATGGTGTGCATGCCATGGGCCTATCAAGCCCTATGTTGTTGGGTGGCCTATGTGCCACTGAGCTTATGGTAAATTTTTTTTTTGGGATTCCATTTCCAGGGGAAATGCTATCAAAATTTTTCCTACCGCATGGCGTTATATACGCACTTGCCTTTTGGTAAGAATGTTACGGCATAGTAACATCCCTTTTTGCAAACATCAATAAGTTTTAGGCATGTTTATAAGCATGTATTTGATGGACTTAGGACCATCATAGTAGTATACATAAGGCAACTTCAGTAGTAACAGGATCCCTACACATAATCCTTATGGATTTAGACTATAGGATTGCTAAGGGAAGGAGCTACACCTTCACTAATAGTAATGTGCACAAGCAATCCTATAGGTTTTAGGAAGTTGCATATAGGTACGGGAGATACATATATGATACTCTCCAAACAAGTGAAGATTTACTTTTCTTCACAAGAGTCTCATAGTATGATTACGAGACTATGGGGTATTATTAGGAATACCCAAAGAGTGACTAGTTTCACTCATGCACATCACTTGACCAAGTAGTGAAGCATTTCTGCTACACTACTAAGGAAACCAATTAGATGGGATCACAGAGATGGGTTTCATGAGACAGCATCGGCGGGTGCTTATGTGATTCAAGTGATGGTTAGGAAGGCCATAGGCATGGCACTAGCTCTATGGTATAGAGCATAGATCCCTTAGTCAAGAATAGTTGGGGTACCCAATACATATATATGTATATGGGGATCTACAGAGAGGTACCTAGACTTAGTCCTGGTACCTATGAACAAGTTGGTTTGGAACAGAAGGGGATATCCACTGTCACATTGTTGACTAGAACCAAACTATACTAGTTCAAGGATATGGGACTCATTTGAGTCCACTAACATGAATTTAGGATATGGGATTCATTAGAGTCCACCTACATATTCCATTACATATGTATGGAATATACATTCGATTTAGTGTAGGTATGACCATGAATTGGAAGAAGTTTTCATTGGTATGGGACGATGGAAATGACTTCCCTTTGAGCACTCTTCTTCTATGGCCAAGGAGAAAAGGATTCATCATTCATGGCATCATGTCTCACTAGATCAGAGGAGAGCTCTTAGTAGACATCTCCTTAGGATTGGGAGTTATCCTTCATAGTTTAGGGAATATTTATTCTTCTAGTAGAGAATGTGATAGGTGATTTTATAACCATTGGCATCACATACTCATTATGAGTTTTTAGGAAGGATAATTCGATCAGTTTGATTGGATCGTATAGATCCATGTATAGAGGATGGTTGGCAGAGATAGCTCTTTAGTATGGATACACATGTGCTTATGATATCATGTCATATCATTGCTGACCATTTTAGCAGAGGGCTTTGACCCTTATTAGGAATTTATTTCCTCCACTCTTCACTACATACACCTTCATTAGTTATGGGAGATTTGTTCTCCATCTTTATAGTAATGTCTGTAATGAGGGATTATGCATCAGTCATGGAAGAGAGCGGCAAATGAATTCATAAATTTCTCTCTTAAGGAAAGGAGAAAGTGGGAATTAGCTTAGAGATCAAGGAGGGATCTCACTTTAGCTCAGTGGTCTCACTTTAGCTCTTGCTCTTTGAGAGAGAAAGAAGGAAAGGAAAACATGATTTCTTCTTAGGAGAATAATATAGTATGTTGTCCTTTAGAGAGAAGAGATGTTTGGGAAACATCTCTTAGTCTATATTTTAGAAGGAATTCATTTCCTCTACTTTTCAATGTAATTTTCCTTCACATGGGAGTATGATTCTCCACTATTTTGGGAGGAAAAGTATGGAGAGCTTATATATGTGTTCTCAGTTATGGATGAGTATAGCAAATGGATTCAAACGAGTCTCTTCCAAAGGGAAAGGGAGAGTGGAATAGATTCCACTACCAGAGTTCTTTTCCTTAGAGGAGATTATACAGAGAGAGACATGGGGAGAGTTTCACTTTCTCATTGTGGTTGCCTAGATAGAAGTGGCACTCTTCTATCAAAGACAAGAGGGAGATCAGTTAATTATGATGGTTAGATTTAGTCTCACCTATAGACTTTAGAGAGAACCAGTTATGCTATTTTCAGTGATGGTCTTCGACTAGATGAGATGATCTAGTTATTTACATTAGTGAGACTTGGAATAGAGTTATGACTTCTCTCTTTAGAGTTTCTAGGAGATAGAGAAATATCTAACCTATTAGGATACCAAACTCTTAGTTGGTCTTACATCATGAGCATGATGTGTAAACATCAATTAGGAGAATGGGTACTTAGGGATTATCCGAATCTCAAAAGGAATGCTTTTTGCATTCATATGGCAAACTACAGGGAAGAGAATACTTTAGAGTTTGCACTAGTGCCAATAGATGCACTTCAAATAGAACTTAGTCCGACGGTAAAGGATGACAAACCACAGAGTTCGTGGCAGGTGAAATGTATAGATTATATTTTACTACCAAGAAATTCTTATATATGAACTAGATGATGGATTTGCATAGATCACAAGGTATTTTAGATTAAACTATTACTTGTGAGTACACTCAAGGTTAGGGAGGCCTAGAGTTGTATGAGGGCAATCTATCATGTACTCCTAGATGGGTTTGAAGTCACTTTTTATGGGACTTTGTTCTATACTTCAGAGGATTCTATGGTTTATTATCTCCATTATGATACGGTCAAGCTTATAAGTTTGGCACTTTCACACTTGCTTTACATATCATTACTCCAAAGAGTATACATCATATGGACTTAGGTCATTTGGATGATGTTGTATGTTATGGGAGTGATAGTTTGGAGGTGGAGTGTACATGGGAGATAGTAGGCACCACTCAGACGGTTTCCCACCTTTGAGATGATCTCATATGAGACTTCTTAAGGGGAAGGATACGGGGAAACAACACACAAAGATGACCATGTGCATAAAGTACATGGGGTTCAAGGGAGTCCGAGCATTTTCCTCTAGCGTTACAGACATTTCATCCACATTTTTTAGGAGAAAAATGCTTTTAAGGGGAAGGAAATGTCACATCATGGGGGTTGTGAGAACACCTCTTGGGTGAGGTGGTAGAGATGCCACTTGGCACCAAAAGCCATGGTAGAGGATTACTTGCTAATCCTCTCTCTTAAGGTGTGGTTCAACCATCTCCAACAAGGACTTATGTCATATGGTAGAGGAATTTAGAGAGGTTGATCTCATTACTATGACTTATGTGTGGGTGAGTAATCTCTCATATGATAAGATAGGAAGAGCTCGACGGCTGGGAGGTTCGAAGAAGTACATTCTCTGTGTTGTAGATGATCGTCCGTGAACATACAAGCAAGTAAAAGAGAATCAATCGTAAAATTTCATCATCAAGCAAAGAGTAGAAGCAAACTGTAATAAGAATTTAGAAGACTATATTTAAGAATAGTCTGTAGAAGTGAACTATCTCACATGATTTCATAAGAAAAAATCATCTGTTTCTTCAAATCTTTGATCTTTGTCAAAAATATATGCATTGAATCTCCTTCATTTTTGCTCACTATCCAACTGGTTTTGGAGGTAAGCAACACAAATCTAATTTCTTTCATAGTATAGTTTTGGAAGAGTTTCCCAAGAAACTTTTTCTATCTTGTAGGAGTGACTATGAGGGATGATGGAATGTTTGAAAAACAAATTTATTAATGCATGTGCCTATTAATCTCTGCCATCCCGATAAAGTTTATTTATAGTATGTGCAACAAAAACCACATCACAACCAAGAAATGAAAGATCATCATCTTCAACACCATCTACATCACCTTCAATCACTATATTTGTAGGTGTAGTAGGATTTTTTTTCAACATTGTGCATCAAACTTCACAAGCCTTTTGCTACCAATACATGACGTATCATTTATGCCAACAATGTGTGATTAGTACCATCCAACTTATCCTCAACAACCAACATATGGAATACATCATTGCTTTCAACCATGGCCTGTGACTTAATAACTTGATGCAAAAAAATGGTTGTATCTCAAAAGGTTGATTATAGATACCCAATCTAGCTCTGCTAAACCTGTAGGAAACATTGAGCCACTTGCATTGAAAAATTTAAAACCGTAATGTTTGGCACAAAAGGAAAAAATGGCATGCACATTCATTGTGATAGTGCATTTCAAGACTGAAATGAGCTCAAATCAAAATTTTGATGTGAAAGAGAAACAATTTTGAACTTGTTATTGCCTCGAGTATGCTCACTAATTTTTGTGTGATTTTGATATTGTGCCTAGAGATGTATCAATGACAACCTAGAGAAAACAGTGACGTTCTCTGGTACCAATTGTTGGAGTTTGAGGTCTGTAGAAGCACAAAACATTGCAAGGATCAAGAAGAAGAAGCTTAAAGAACAACATAATACTAAATATATTACCAAGTGAATGACAAAGATAAGTGCTCTATTAAGATTATAGTTCTATATAGAAGGCAAGGAAAAAGAACCTCCTTAAGAGGGAAAAAGTGCCCTAATGGTCCTAAGTGTGTTCACACAAATCACTACCAGAATATATCAACAAGGGATGTATTATATCATTGATGCTAATGCACATTGTTTTCTCCTAAACGTAGTAGTGTCTAAATTTTTAGTAGTGGTTTGCTCTCAAATTTTTCTTGTTATTTAGTATAGTGTGAACTTAGTAAGGCATCCTAGGAATAGTGCATTTTGTATTCCCTACAACCACACACTAGTTCACTATCTAGAAGTGAAACTTCACAATGTAGAAGAGACTTTTGGAGAAAATCAAACATATATAGCCTACATAGTTTAGTGAACGCTCCCATTGGTGTGGTTTGAAACCCTGGGTAATTAAGTGTTTTCCCCTAATGCTTTAAAACCTTTCTTCTAAGTTGCACATCATAAACTTACTAGAAGGAAGGATACTCTTTTGCTGGCTCAACTCTCCAACCAGGATTTCCATTTGATTCAATATCTTCCAAATGATTATCCTCATACGAAAAAAAATCATCATGCTCAACATAGACATTATGAGTGATCAAATCATGATATTGTTGCATTAAAGGAATATTAGGTGTTTGAGTGCAGATCAAGCAGTGAATAATTTAATTTCTGTCCAAGAGCATCAATGCAAGAAATTGGATGATATGGCTGTAAAAAGTTATTTTTGTTGGGTAGTGTTCTAAGAGAAATGATTATTGCTCATATCACCCACAAATTATAACCGCTATGGTTAGCCATGGCATGGCTTTTGTGGAGGATGTTATTCAACCTTTACTTTCATGTATCAACTTCAATGAGCTCAAAGTATTTGTATGATATATTATTATCTCTTTTCACTAGAGGACAATCGAGTGTATCTCTTAGTGAGTCAACTTTTCACCTTTGCTGCATGTTTTGAATGAGAATACATATTATACCATTTATTATGTAGATATTACTAATGAGAGAAGATATTCATGAGATGAAATCTATGCCAAAACAGTTGGTAAAGGCCATGCAAGACTAACTTAGATGCACCTTTTCCTTATAGTCTTGGGTTAGCCTTCAATGGGGCTTAGTTTGCATCTCGTTGTTATGCAATTTGTATATCTAACTTGATGAGAAATTTTGAGAATTAGGATGTTGCATTTGATGGAGCACAAAATTCAAAATTTTGGATGGCTACTATGCAATATGAATATGATGTAATTATGAAGAATGGTACTTGGTCTTCTGTGACTTGTCTCCTCTAATTGAAAGCATCTTCTATGCAAAGCATGCAGAAGATGTACTTCATATTATTGCTTTTTATATAGATGATATGCTATTGAACAGTCCTAATGAGATGCATACGTTTTATTTTAAGGCTGATTTTCATTCCTCTTTTGAGCTATTAGATTTGGGGCATTTTTTTCACTAATTGGACATTCAATTTATGCAAGTTGAAGGTGGCATTGATTTATTTTAAGCTAAATACGTTGTAGCCTTTAGGAATATAAACCGTTTGCCATTCTTATGGAAACATTTTTACAATTGAGTCTTCATGATACAAAAGATGCATTTGATGCTAATCAATGCCTTCGTGCTCAAACAAAAGAGGTAGAATTACCATTAATGGTCAGAATGAGCTCATATTTTGCAATGTGGAATCATTAAACCCTAAAATCAGCTCTTCTAAATTAAATTACCACTAATTCTAACTTGAATTTTTTATCATTCCAACAAAAAAAACTTGAAAATGAGTGAAGTGCACAGAAAGGAAGTGCAGAGAAGCCATCTATTAACCATAAATGGCCTAATATGACCTTGCCCTAGGATATAAGTTAGGGCTTCGAGGGATGAGATAATGGAAGGTTGAATTCTTGCCATAACACAGGCCTTAGAATTTTGAGATAAAAAATAAAAATATGAATGGTAGACATTGATCATACACTAAGACTCGTTGGATTAAGATTTTATGCCCTAGTATTTCATAACTTGCTTGCTTTATTTTCTTGTTTTTGAATTTATTATGACTTTCTACATAAGGGTATAAATTTTTCCTAGCTAAATTCCATAACCATTGATAGACACATTTCACTGTTTCCACAATGAAAAAGAAGTATATGCATATGTGCCTCCTTCAATAAAATTGAGATGCATGCTATTTCTTTTGGAGCTAGCCTAAATGTGCGATCATTAAAGGGATGTGATCTATTGAGTGATAGTATGGTATCTATTACGTGTACATTGGATGGGAGTAAGTAGACCCAATGACCAATTTCATATGTAGACAATCATTCATAAGAATCCATAATTACTTAACAACAGTTACAAAAATACCGTTTTTATAGTGTAATTGTACCGAGTAACACCCCCAAAAACTCGCCTTTTCAATTTGATGCCCTTATTTTGAATCATTTAATTATTTGAGAGGTTTCTTAGTTTATTGTTTTTCTTTTTGAGAGTACAATAAATTGGAAATACACACACCCGACCCTGTAAGGTAAAAGCACCCATCTTGAGGAACTCATGGACATGTTCAACCAAGACTTGCACTCGAAACTTCCTCCCACAAAGTCAAGGCATCAACCACTAGGCTATGTGGGCTTACTAGACAGTTCACTGGTTTTTGCTTGTGAATGCCCTTTTCTTAAAAGCCAAGTGTGAAAGAAACCCTTAGGAAAAAGAGTTCATACGTCAACATCAAGGTAGCCTATAGCTATATATCAACAACCTACATATCGATTAGCCAACGAATTTGTGGTTGGGCCCCATATTTTAATCTCATGGTCAATGTTATAGTATCTAAGGTCAAAGCCTTTACTTCATTGGTTACAACTTAATACTTATTAGGTCTCTCGATTGACGAGTCTGACATTCTTTTTTTTTTAATAAACAAGAAAATTATATTAAAAGAGGACAGTACAGACAGTACAAGGGGCAAGAGCCACTAGCACAATTACAAGGATGAAACCATATCAAGTCTCTGGGCTGAGTACAAAGAGGAGATGGCTCTTCTCCATCTAGAAAAATTACAACACTTGAGAAGAATAAAAGTATTCTCCTTGGAATTAGGAGTTGTAGTGATGCATTGTATACATTTTTCAGAGGCTTCTTTCAAAATTATTGGAAGAGACTTAAGGAAATTTCTATTTCCTTTACAAAAAAGCAGCATTGTTTTTACTGATCCATATGTGGCACAACATGTGTCCTCTCCAAATATTCCATAGCAGTATGTCCATATTCGTGCAGCAACCAATAATGAAAGACATTTGGTTGAGACCAGGGCTTCCTTTAGAGAGAAGATAATGCTCCACAATGTGCCAAAACTTATTAGCATGGAAACAATAAAAAAAAATATGGTAAACATCTTCCACCTTGCCACAGAAAGTACAAAGTCCTCCATTAATGATAATTTTCTTGACTTTGGGGCCTATCCATAACCCATTATGAATAATTAGCCACAGAAGAAAGGAATGTTTGATACAATCATGGAAGGCCCACAAAGATTTGAATATGTAAGATCATTGCTTGGCAGACCAACTGAGATCCCATCTTCTGTTGCGTTTGGGCAATACCTGATTAATGCTCCCTCTTGATCTCTTGAACTCCTTGGAGATAAGACCAACAATATCAGCAAGCTTTACTCTGATCCTGAGGCAACCCTCAAGCTTCTCAGCCATCAAGGATTTGCGAGCTGCAAGGACCTGCAAGCAAGAGGAATAGATGTCAAAAAGATTCAATAGCTCTTGATCAGTAATTACCTCCCCATTTGCCATCAAGTCACTCCAAGATTTGAATCCAGATTTATGGCACTTATGCTCTTTGATAGCACTAGCACATTTGTTCCACTTAGCTATCCATCCAAGCTAAGGGGACTCCTGCAAGAATCACATAACATGCTCCCTTTAGGAGCAAACTGCTTTTTAGCTTTAAACCACGCATTCCAGAATCGACACACAAGGTGGCTCCCAACATTAGTTATTAGCTGAGGGGAAACAATGATGTCCCACATATTAATATTACTCCAAGCTTTATAACCAGAGATGAAGAATTTAGATAGGTTTCTTTGCAAAAGAACAGCCTAAATATCAGTACATCCAATACTCCTTAAAGCCCACTTGGCAGCAAGGTTGTCAGACATTTTGTTAGGACAAAGGATACCCAAACCCCCTTGGGATTTTGGGAGGCAACAAGTATCCAAAGAGAATTTAGAAACCTTTTGGTGATGAACATTACCACCCCAAAGAAATCTCCTAGCCAGGGAAATAGCTTGATTGACCTGCTTTTTGGAAGGAGACCAGCATGCTAGAAAAAAAAAACAAGTTTAGGTAACATATAATGATTCAAAATAAAGCACCGATGGGATAGGGAGCTGTAAGAATCACACCCGTAAAATAAGTGTTTTTTGAACTTTTCAAGAACCCATTCCCACCTTTGCGACATAGAAACATTAAACCCCATGGGAATGCCCAATATTCTAAACACTTCACCATCTTTAAGAATATTACAACCCAGATTAGTAATAATTTCAAGAATAATATTGTTGGAAGCTCTGAAGCCAATTTTGCTATGAGTAACTTTAGATCCACTGGCTACACATAACAAATCCAAGCAGTCAAGAAAACCCTTGATAGACTCATTATCAACATTTAGCACTACATTAGTATCATTAGCAAACCTCTACAAACCAAGGGGGGAAGGGGAGTTAGGAATAACAATGCCTTTAATATGACCACTATCCAGGGCATCTTTAACCAGCGATCCTAAGGCATCACTGGCTATGGAAAAAAGGAGGGAGGCTAAAGGCAGCCTTGTCTGATGGACCTAGCAAGTTTGAAAGGCTCAGTGAGGTGACCATTAATAGCAACCCTAGAATAAGCATTACCAAACAAGGTGCTCACAAACTTAATGAATCTCCTTCATAGAATTAAATCATGCAAGGACTGGAGAATGAACTCCCATTCAATTTTTTCATAAGACTTATCAAAATCAATTTTAAGAAAGTAAAACTCCTGGCCACTTTCCTTAGCATAGTCCATTCCTTCCCATAAGGAAATAATAGCATCTAAAATATACCTGCCTTTAATAAACCCCTTTTGCTCAGGAAAAATAAAGAATTTCATCATAGGACTAAGTCTTCTAGCAATGGTAGAGGAAAAAATTTTATAAATGGTGTTCAAGCAAGTAATGGGTCTCCAGTTGTTGAGATCATCCTTGTTGCCTCTCTTGTGAAATAAGTCTGATCACCCCAGTGTTGATGTGAGAAGGGAGATACCCTTTGCCATAAACCTCTTCCCAAGTCAAAAGAATGTAAGGAGCGAGAGATTCATTCAGCATCATAAAAAACTCATTGGGTAATCCATCAATACTAGGAAATTTATAGGGTTTCAATTTATGGATGGTTTCTTTTATCTCACCCGTAGTGAGGGGTAGATCCAAAATGGATCCCAGGCTCTCAAGAATCAGTTTTTTCTTTTTCATGGCAATAGTAGCTCTGGCCCTCTAGATATCCTCCCCCCACTTGGGAGTACCAGAGAGAACATCCATAAAGAAGCCTTTGGCCTCCTATAAGGACTCCTGAATGTTAATAGTATGCCCACCTTCTTTCTTTTTCAAAGGAGGGATGTAATCCCTAGCTTTATGTTTTTTCATCATAGAGAACATGTGTTTGTTGTTTCTATGAAGCTTCTCACTCCAAAATTCTTTAGAAGAGGCAAGAGAGTAGCTAGCTTCAAGATACCTCTCTTTGCACAACCTCAAAGAGAGATCATGGTATTCTTGAGAGTTAACATCAAGGGAGCTCAATCTATCCACAAGGGAAACTCTTCATTTGGCCCTAATGTCCTTGGCAATGCTCTTAGACTGAGCCATAATACTAGGAAGCTTAAGCATGTTACAATGAATGTGGGTCCAACCAGCTCTCAAAATAGGGCAACCTTTTTTGGAGGACAAGAGCAGAGGTTTGCAGTCAGTCATAAAGAGGGAATGGTCCAAATTAGCACTAATGTCCCAACAATCATGAACAAAGGGGATGCTAGCATAGCATCTTTCAAGTCTACGAGCTGTATAGGACTTGCCAACATGTTTATTGGACCAAGTAAACCCAGTAGTCTACAAGGTGTCCACAAGCTCCAAGGAATTACACATTTCAAACAAGGCATTCTTCTAAGCTCCTCTAATCACATTACCCTTTCCCTCCCATCTGTCTTTAATAGTAATAACCATATTAAAATCCCCGATTAAAATTAAAGGGCCTTGCAGATTAGCAATTTCATTCCAACAAACCATACGCCCAGGACTATTATTAGTTGCATAAACCGATATGATCATGGTTTCATAGGGATAACCGAGCTTGATAGAGCACCATTGATCTGTAGAACTAGCAGATCAAGATAAAAAAGCATGGGGAAGGTTAGAAGACAAACCAATAGCACAACCCCCTTTACCAGCACAATGCTTGGTATAGAGCCATTTATGCTTGGAAGAAACCCTGTTGAGGTTGTAGAGGAGGGAGTCTCCTCCAATTTTCAGTTCCTACAGACAAATGACATCATGCTGCTTGGGCAGGTTAGTAAGCCACATATTAACCATCTTGGATCTGACAGGGTCAGTAATCCCTTTTATATTAATAGAGCAAATAGAAATGTTAGACATAAAGCAAACCAAGAAATTATTTCCTACTATTCTTTGAGGGCTTTATTGCCAATAAGGAGGATCTGATGACCTTTTTCCTTTTGCCTTAGGAGTGGAAGTCAATCCTTTTGAAGATTGAGTTTCCTGAGACATGGGGACAGTCTCATAAGCCTCTATGTCTTCATCCATCTGGTCCATCTTTTCTTGATCCATTATATTTAGCTCTTGAGAGAAGTCCTGAGCTTGTGATTCAAGGAGGGAATTCACCTGGGCAACTGGAACATCAGTTCCTATTTTTTCCAAGTCATCAAGACAATGGGGGGGGGGGTGAGATAACTTTGTTTTTCTTCCCCACAACTTTCCAAATCTGATCAGGCGAGCTTTTGGGATTAGACTCCAAATTTTCCTTGTTATCATCTGCATTGACATTGAAATCATTAGTATTGTGCCCTGAGCAATTTTGAGTAGCACTATGATTATCTTTATCCTCAAAAGGATTGGAAATATCATCAAGAAGAATATTATACAAATTGTCCGATTTAAAGATTTTCTTCTTAAATTTCATGTTATTTTTTTTGACCTAAGGGGCTTGATTGCTATTCCCATCTTGAGCTGCACTCTTTTCTATTACCTCTTCTTGAACTTCCAGTTTTGGGATCAAGGGGCACTCTTTGATGAGATGGCCTTGTTTATAGCAGTTATAGCACGCATTAGGTAAGTTTCTATACATGATTTTCTGAACTTGAAGCTTTTTACCACTGGAATCCTTAATCACAATATGCGTTTTTATGTCCTTAGCTACATCAACTTCAATTAACATTTGAGGATCCCACTTGTGATTGATAATATTGTTTCTAGTTCTTTGTCCTAGCACTCTACCCAACCTTTTACCCATATTTTCCACCCAAGGATAGAAGTCGATAGGGAGGTTCGGGAACTCGACCCAAATCGGGATTTTAGTAGGTTTGAGACATTTAGGGTTAAAGCTGATGTGCCATTTAAACAGAGAGATAGGAGTATTCCTAATAAGCCATTGCCCCTTACTTAACACATATAAGGCACTATTTGCATCCTCAAAAAAAAAAAAAAAGAACAGGAAGGAATTGTGCTTGACTAAAACCCCTCTAGGTTCCTAGTGGGTCTTCAACCAGGCTTTAAGCACTTCCTGAGGAGGTCTCGAGTCATGACACAACCAATAACCACTGTATTACTAAGATGATTATGCCAGTTATCAAGAGAAGAGCTTTCTATTATTAAGGTCTCCTCCTCACCATCTCTTTCCTCACTGTCTACATAGAGCTCGTGAGGATTTTCAACAAAATCAAAGTTATCTTTCCCAGGAGACAGAGGGCCATGGAGGTTACCTGGAAGCCGATTGATAGAAAAGAATGTACCTTGGCTTTAGTCCTCTTGACGAACAGAGTCCGCATATGATCAAGGCGGAGGTTGCACAGGAGCTTTCCCAAAAACTGTCTTCATGTCAACTGTTGTTGACCTTAACCTGGAGCCCGTCACTTTTGTGCAAGCAGGAAGAGCATTGAGCTCTACTTTCGTAGTTCCCCCTAAGACAAAGGCCTTCCCGTACTCGAAGAGAAACTTTTAATTGTATCCGTCGTACTCCATGAGGCCATTGCACAAGGCCTCAAAGAGGGCCATGAACAGAGCCCCCCTCCGGATGAGGGGGGAGGAGGGACCTCGAACTAAAAATGTGCAGAGCAGAACAAAAACCCTAGGTCATTAGTCCAACATTCTTATTTTTTTGCCTTTAAAAAAACCAAAAGAGAATGGCGTATGCAAACTGGTTGATATTTAAAAATATTCAAAAATACTCATCATTATTTAAAATTAATAGATATTGAGATTTAAATTAATAGATATTTTGATTGGTTCATATTAAAGTTTTTCGTGAGCACGGGTACTCTGAGTGAGTTCGAGTGTCAATTGACGGTTTGCAAGTGTGGAAAACGGAGAACAACGAATCTTTAGCAGAATATTATCTTCCTTAGAAGATTCTCCAAGGGAAGAAAAATGCAAGTCGCAGAATATTCGCATTCCCCGCATTTAACGCTAATCTCATGCTCGATTTCATTGGATGTGTATGTGTGCGACATATAGAGAGAGAATCTTTTGAGAGGAAGAGTCAAGTGAAGACAAAGAAAAAGAAACATTGATCATTGTCCCTGTTGTACTTCGACAAGACAGCGGAATCTGAAAAGCGCCTTCCACACACGTTCATAGGCGCCACACTTTTTTTCTTAGGGAAAATCATTTTCTTTTCGGAAAAACAAAACAAAAGTTATTTCGTGAATCATATATCTACTGGGGATGAGGTATTCGATTATCTTGGGATTCTGAAAGTCTACCACGCCCTTGAGTTTTGAAGCTTATCTGACCATAGTCTCTGTATTTCACATTTTTAATGTTTTTTTTTTTTGAGAGTACAATGAATTGGAAATACACACTCACACACCCAACCTCTTAAGGTAGAAGCACCCCTCATGAAATACTCATGGATATGTCCAGCCAGGACTTGAACTCAAGACATCCTCCTACAGCTTCAAGGCGTCAGCCACTAGGCTACGCAGGCTCAAATGGGCAATACGGCTGTGTTCGGAACCACAAAAGCAAAGAAGTCATCCAAACTTGAAATACTTTTTTTGTTTTTTTTTGTGAAGCAAAAACTACCTCCAGATTCCAAGCTGCATAGCCTAGTGACTGACAGACTTTGTTGGAGGAAGTCTCGAGTTCAACTCTTGGCTAGACATGTCCACGAGTTCCCAAGATGGGTGCCTCTACCTTACGAGGTCAGGTGTGTGTGTATTTCTAATTCATTGTACTCTCAAAAAAAAAACTACATGTGCATGATGGCTTGAGTAGTTGATGTCTTCGCTTCTTAAGTTAGGGGCAAAGGCTTAACTTTTGCAGGTTGTAGTGGGACAACCCTCAGTTCATGTGCATGGAGATGGTTGTAAACCACCTCCTTTTGGTGGGATTTTTGTGCTTTTCGATAGTTCAAACTAGTTCTTCTGCTTTCGAATGGTTCAAATCAATTACCTCATTTGGCCTTAGGGCCTAAGCCAATTACCTCATCTAGCTTTAAGCTCCAAATTTACCTCATTTGGCCTTAGCCATCCCTTCGTAGTTGCTACTTTAGCAAACCTTCGAGCATCCTAGTAACTATGAGGCATTCAATCCCTTCTTTGGGATCCAAGGATTCACATGGATGTTAAGCTCACTTTTCATTGTACTTTCAATTAATTCAAGCTACCACGAAAGGAAAAAGGCATCCCTATGAACACATATAGAAACTTGTGTATATCTTAGACAATATGTGGTACATTACAATGCGAGAAGAGTCTCTCTCCACAATGTGTATATCTTAGACAATATGTGGTACACTACAATGGGAGAAGAGTCTCTCTCCACTTGCAAGGTTTCGTAGATATATTATAGCCGCAAAAGGTGTATATGTGCCTTTCGAATTTTTTTTTGTAGGTGAAAGCAATAGGGCAATAATCTTTGAGGATCTTGGAAAGCTTTTGATTAACATGAGAGTTCATAAAAATGTGAGATACATCTTCAATGATAGTTCATTTCTACAATGGATTATCCTCCTTCTACATTGCTTGTTGACCGGATCTTGCACATGCACATACGTAGAGGATAGTACAAAAACAAGATCTCACAAAAACATAAACATAATAGAAAGAGACGAGAGACTTGACAACAGATTGAGTACAATCTCCCACCACATACTCTGATGGACGAGTCTATCAGAGCATGTCTATTTATAGGTATTTTTCATTACATCCTAAATAGAAGATACATGGTAGCAGTGCTTCAAAAAACATGCATTTATAAAAATCTACTTTATTTAAAAAATCATCGCTTTCTAAGCAATCTACTATTTTTACAAAAACATCGCTTTCTAAAGCGATCTATTATTTTTACAAAAATAAATAAAATACTATCTTCTAAATATCTTCAAAAATGTATGAATAAGTCCACATGCGTTCACACTCTCATGAGTGAAGTAATTCGATGGCGATACACCATAGTGTGCTCTCCTTCTCGAGAGCTCCACAATGATATACTCTGAGTAGAAAATCGAGCTCCTAAAGGCCGCACACAGTAGTTCGCACAGAGGCGGCAGAATACACAGAAAACACACTACATAGGGAGCACGAAGATAGACTTCTTAGGTGTTACAAATGCGGTCGAACTTACAGTCTGTGACTAACCAAGCCACTATATGTTTTATTAAAGAACATATATAAAGAAGTGTTCGGCAGCCATTTGGCCTTTCACATGGACACTACCGGTAACAATCTCCTAGTAAAGGCCAATATGGCCAAAGTAACTACACAACCAACATAGTCAGAATTTGTGTAACCAATAGTGGATGCTTTTCCTCTACCTAAGCATAGACACTTGTCCTTAGTGCCACTCAGATATCTTAAAATCATCTTGACCACTTCCCAATGTTACTTGCCAGGATTAGACATATATCTGCTCACAACTCCCACTGCAAATGCAATGTTTGGTCTCATAGCTACCATAGCGTACATGAGACTACCTGCAGTAGAGTGATGGGGAGTTTTGGTCATGAATTCCTTTTTCTCATTTGATTTGGGGCAACCATCCTTGCTCAATTTCACATATGTGGGTAAAGGTGTACTCAATGCCTTTCTACCCTGCATATTGAACCGGTGAAGTACTTTGGATATGTACTCACTTTGAGACAGTGTGTGCATCTTTTACTCCTATCACGAGTAATGTGCATGCCAAGAATATGTTTGGCATCCCCCAAATCCTTCATATCAAATGTCTGACTCAACTTCTTTTTGAGAATTGACAAATCATAAGAGGACTTCCTAGCAATCAACATATCATCGACATAAAGTATCAAGCATATCAAGCGGCCATCTAAGCATCTCTTTGTGTAGAGACAATGATCCTCATTGCTTAGAGAATAGTGTTGAGATTTCATAAAAGCATCAAACTTTTGGTACCATTGTCTAGGGGACTGTTTAAGTCCACACAAGCTCTTCTTAAGCTTACAAACTAAAATTTCCTTGCCATGAACTACATAAACCTCTGGTTGTTCCATATAGATCTCATCTCTAATATCTCCATGCAAGAAAGCAATTTTCACACCCATTTGGACTAGCTCTAAGTCCTCCATTGCAACAAAGCCAAGCAACATGCATAGGGTAGACATCTTGACCATTGGGGAGAAGATTTCCTCAAAATCAACACCATGTTGTTGCTTAAAACCCTTTGCAAGGAGTCGTGCTTTATACTTTGGAGAAGCACTATCTGATGTGAATTTCACCTTATATACCCATTTACATGGTAAAGCTTTTCTGCCTTTTGGCAAAGGTACTAAATCCCAAGTACCATTCTTGTGAATACAATCCAACTCACTCTTCATGGTATGCTCCCACTTGACATGATCCTCTGTCTGCATAGCCTCTTTGTAGCAAGAAGGCTCATCGGCATCTGTTAGCATAACAGGAACATATCTATCAGGTGGATGTGAGACATGTGCAGAATGTTTCAATGGTTGCTGAATAGGAACATGTGCAAAATGATCTAAATGGACATTCTCTTGAACATCCCTATGTGCGGCATTTTTATGCATGCTAACCGGAGGACTAGTATCCTCAAACACCACTCTTATCACTTAAACCTCCTTAATGGATTGTTTATGCATCTTAGACTCATTGAAAATGACATCACTACTTCTGATCATTGATCGTAATTTAGGATCCCATAAGCGATATCCAAATTGTCCTTCTCAACCATATAAAAAAAAATGCACTTCTTTGACTTATGGTCTAACTTTTGTCTAAGATTCTTGGGTATATGAACATATGCTTCACACCCAAAAACTCGAAGATGATCATAATATGGTGGCTTCCCTATCCACAACTCTTGTGCCACTTTCAGACCTTTGGCAGTACTAGGTGAAAGGTTAATCACATGAACTGCAGTCAATACTACTTCTGCCCAAAAGCCTTGTGAGAGGTTTGCATGATGCAACATAGAGACTACTCTATCTTGAATAGTTCTATTCATCCTCTCAGCTAGACCATTTTGTACTTGGATATAAGGAGTTGTATACTCATGTGAGGTATACTCACCCCCATTATTTGAACATAAAGCCTTAACCTTAGTTCCTTTTTCATTCTCAACTAAAGCAAGCCATTTTCTGAAAGTAGGGAATACCTCATCCTTCCATTTTATAGGATATACCCAAACTTTTCTAGTAGCACCATCTATGAAAGTGACAAAGTAAAGAGAACCACCTAAGGACCTAGTGGGCATAGGACCACACACATCTATATGAATGAGATCTAAAGGCTGAATTGAAGAGTCAATGTGCATTCTATGCACATTTTTGGTTTGCTTTCCATATTGATAATGCTCACAAAATGAAAAATCGGAGAAAGATAACATAGGTAAGTAGCCAAAACGAGAGATTTTCCATTCCACTATGAGATATATGGCCCAAATGACCATGCAAAATAGAAGCCATAGGCTGTTCGATAACAGCTAACAAGTGTTCTTTCTATGATACAAATAAAAGATAAAGTGAGCCAAATTTGCTTCCTTTTGTAATAACCATATTGCCCTTTGATATGTGAAAGGACTGAGCATAGAAGACCACTTTGTAACCAAGGTCATCAAGTTGATCAACTGACATCAAACTATGTGATAACTGAGGTACATGGCATACATTATGCATAGTAAATTTTGGACCATCAATGAACTGCACAACCACATCTCCAATCCCCACAACATCACATTGGTAAGAGTCACCAAGTCCCACAGTACCAAGAGACTTTGCTGCATAATTAGAGAACCATTCTCTGTGTGGTGTCACATGAAAAGAAGCACCAAAATCTAGCAGCCATGTGTGGGAAAGAGAATCAACCATAAGAGCCTCAGTTGGCATAGTACTATCAAGTGTCAACACATCAACATCATGAGAAATAGCATTAATTTCTTCAATCTTCACAGTCCAAGTAGATGGTGCAGGTAACTGTTTAACATGCCCATCAACATTTTGTCCTTTACCTTTAACATTCTTTAATCCATAACAATCTTTCTTCATGTGTCCTTTCTTATGACAATAATGGCATTTGATATCCCTCTTCCTTGATTTACTTCAACTCTAATTCCATTGACCATTCTTTTCCTTGTTCTTGCTCCTACCATGTTGCTAATTCTTTTCTTGGTAAGAATCACGAACATTATATGCATCTCCACTCTGAGTGCCAACCATAGATTATCTATGAATCTCCTCACTCAAGAGTGCTCCACATATGTCATCATAGACGAGTTTACCACCAGGTGCACTATTTCTAATAGCTATGCAAAACGTATCCCACCATGATGGCAAGGTGCATAATAGCAATACTTCTTTCGTTTCATTATCCATATTCATTTTCTAAGCCTGTAACTGGGAGAATATAGCATCAAACTCATTTAGATGAGCAGCAACACTATTTGTGTCCTTCATATGAAGGTCATATAATTTTCTCATAAGATACACTTTATTTGATGTCGTCTCTTTTTCATATGTATTGCATAACTTCTTCCAAAGCTCGTTTGCACTTTCACAGTCTAATACTGTAAAGTAAACATTATCTGCTAGGTGCAAGTGAATGGTAGACCTGTCATTTCATCTAATTCATCCCAATCATCTTCATCCATGTCAGCAGACTTCTTTGAAATTCCATTTACTAGCTTCCATTGCCTCCTTTGAATCAGCACATCTTTAATCTGATTCTTCCATAGAGCAAAGTTTGTGCCATTAAATTTTCGGATCTCAAAATGGTCTTTGCCGTGTAAGTTGTAGCTCCTCCTCGGAACACTGACACTAGAACCTGATCCAGTAGAAGTGCCTGAGACCTTCTGATGCCATGATGGTGGAGAGCTAAATGGAATGATAATGGAGCTAGAAGAGTCCAAACACCAATGAATAAGTGTGTTAAGGAGTAAATGGACCACTGTATAGTTGACTAAACTAAAAATCTGAAAATTTTTGCCAGAGTTCCTCTACAAAATGAGCATATGACTAGAATCAAAATATCATAAAACTACAAGTATTGACATGTTTACCTGCATAGTGAATCACTCACTCCACTGCATATAATTAGTTACCCAATAGAAGCCAACTACGCTTATTGAGCACCTATGAACAACTATCATGCATCTCCTATGGCGAGGCTGGGTAAGTCTTCCACTTGCATCGTCGAAGAGACCTCGAGATCTCGGTGTCTCCCAGTTAAGAAAACCTCACCATGACCCTCTTTATCAAACGTAAAAGGCTTTATGCAAAAAACGTAACCGTTATATCAATGACCACATGGACGTACATAAGCGGTATCCACAAAAGCGTACATGGTGTGTTATGTGCTCAATATATGCAATAAAATGACACTAAAAGGTTGAATGCTCAGCACAAAAACTAGCCAACAACACCTGTAAGTGTCTGTCAACTCTGATGTTTTATGCTCAAAAAACCTACATAAATTTGCAACAACTACTCCCACCAAAACTAAAAACCTTTCACAAAACCTGTATTTTTACGAGCGTGGCTGAAAACATAGCCCCAAAGGTTGATACTTATTGTCAAAGAAGTACAAAGAACATCTTCTTGATGTTCTTGGACCTGTGTGAAGAGAACTATGTGCAAAAGTACTCCAAAATGGCTCCAAAAACACCCCAAAAATGCTTCAAAAATAGGCTTTGAAAGCAAAGAATGAAGTTTTGAGGGACCAAAACATGTTCAAGGTAATGTTAACCTTATTCTCTCCCCTTCTTCAGACACCACAAGAATGTAGCTTGGTGGCAAGAGATTGCCATAGTTAAGCGAGCTCCGGGGGGAACAGTACTGGGATGGGTTACCTCCCAAGAAGTACCGGGAACCTCTATCTTCCTTGATCGTTGAGGTCCTCCCTCGCACACAGCCAACGTCACCAACGATGATTTCGGTGACTCGGATGACAATATATGCCAAGGTCTATGCCTTGGTCACCTCCTTAATCGAAAGCCTTGGGGAGGGGGGTGTGCTCGCTTCACTCGCACAAAAGGAACAAAGCTTTTGCGTCAAACTGCTCTGACACTAGTGAAGTAATTCGATGGCGATGCACCACAGTGTGCTCTCCTTCTTGAGATTTCCACAACAATATCCTCTGAGTAGAAAATAGAGCTCCTAAAGGCCACACACAGTACTTCGCACAGAGGCTGCAGAATTCACAGAAAACACAGTACACAGGGAGCACGAAGGCAGACTTTATAGGTCTTACAAATGCGGTCGAACTTACATTCTGTGACCGACGAGGCCATTATATGTTTTATTAAATAACATATATAAAGAAGTTTCTGGTGGCCATTTGGCCTTTCACATGGACACTAATGGTAACAATGAGTCTTCACCTGCTAAATCAAAACAGAAATCACATTAAAAACCTCTAAATTATAACATTCCATTATTCTATAAAGTATAGCATGCCTCCCAGTTGACAAGCAACTCACCTTAGTTGATAATAGACATGGATGGTCAGTCACATGTCCCATCACTGAACAATCATAAACATGTTCCATGTAAAAACACATGCATAGAATTGGAAAACTGGAATTTAATGTGACTGTGAATGATATGCAGAAATCAAATGATCATAATGTGAAGTTAATGATGTCGTATGAATCCATTGAGATTCTTCAAGTGAGGGATTTTTATATTTAACTAAATATCTATGATATTAGTTACCTGTGCGTGTAGAAGTAACATAATAATCAAGTATTTTCTCAGGAATTAAAATTTTAGCATCCTCTTCGAGCAAAAGAGGATCATCTAAAATAGGAGTGAGTGGTAATGTTCCTTTAAAGGATTTCAGTTAACTAATATGAAAAGAATTATGTATATTCTAATCAGAAGGTATGTCTAGTCGAAAAGCATTCTCATTAATTTTTTGAATAATACAAAGGTCCATAATAACATGGTGTAAGTTTAACCTTAAGATGTTGTGAAATATTTTTCAAACGTCTTTTAATTATTTGTAAACATAGAAAGTCATTTTCATTAAACTGTTTAGCTACTCTTTTCTTATTAACATTATGCATGTAACATTCTTGACTCTTTTTAATGTGCTCATGAACCTCATGAAGTGTACAAATATGATCATGTGCAAAAGAATCAGCCATAGATATATCAATTTGAGTGATAGACATGGGAGTGGGAAGCTTTTTACCATAAACAATTTCATATGGTGCATGTCGCATAGTGGTATGTGTTGTGTTATTATATGCAAATTGTAGTAAGGAAGTTTCTCATCCCAATTACTTGGATTATCTAAAGAATAACAACGTAATAAATCCAAAATAGTACTATTCATAGCTTCACTTTTCCCATTACTTTTAGGATGAAATGCAAAGCTATAGTCTATTTGGGAAACTAAATTTTGAAATAATGAAACCCAAAAGTGATTACAAAAACAAACACCTCGATCTGAAAGAATAACTTTTGGAAAACCATGATGCGAGAAAATACATTTAATAAATGACTTAGTAGCTTGAGGTGAGGAAAGATTCTTTTTATCAGGAATGAAATATGCTTGTTTACTAAACCTATCAACAATTGTCCAAATCATATCATTATGAGATGAAGTTGTAGAAAGACTAGTAATAAAATCCATAGAAATTCGTTCCCATGTTCCATTAGGTATGGGAAGTGGCATTAATAATTCAAATGGGTTACCATGATGTCTTTTCATAGGTTGACACACAATGCAATGGGAAACATAGTGTGCAATATCCTTTTCCATATAGGGCCAAGAGAAAAATTCTTTACACATAGAAATAGTACTTTGTATGCCCCTATGACCCATAGATGGCGGTTCATGCATCTCTTTCATAAAAAACTTTTTAAAAGCTTGTGTGATGCATAAGCTGCGTTGGAAATACAAAAATCCATTATGAGAAGTGTAGTGATCCTCACTAAATGTTGTAGAATTATTAAAGGCATTCCATGTTTGTGAAAAATACAAATCAGATGCACAAGTAGGAATCATGTCATGAAATGAATGAATATGATTAGTAGAGATATTATTGATTGAAAAAATATTAGTTTGTGGGGATGGGAAACAACTAAGGGCATCGGCTACAACATTATCTTTGCTAGGTTGATATTGAATCATAGGCTGAAAATTTTGTATGAATGAAGCCCATTTAATGTGTCTATTTGAAATCAATTGCTGATTTAATAAATGCTTGATAGCCTATTGGTTTGTTTTGATTAAAACTTTAGAACCCACAAGGTAATGTTTTCAAATTTTCAAAGCATGCACAATAGCTAAAAGTTCCTTATCATATGTGCTATAATTATTTTCAGAAGGTTTAATTTTCCTAATTTCAAATGCAATGGGATGATCATTTTTCATTAACAAAGAAAATATACATAAACCAATAGCATCTGTAACTACATGGAAAGGTTGTGCTAAATCTAGTAATTGCAAAGTAGGTGCATAAGAATGTGCATATTTGAGTTTTTCAAAAGATTGTTGTTGTGCTAAACCTCGTGCAAATCTTAATTTTTTTCTTCAATAATAATATGAGTGGGAGTGCTAAATAAGAAAGACCTTTTACAAAATTTCTATAAAAACTAGCTAACCCTAGAAAAGAGTGTACATCATTCACAGATTGAGGGACATGTCATTCTTCAATTACTTTAATTTTCTTTGGATCTACATGAATGCTTTGTAATCAAAGAAAAATGTTATTCATCATACCTGCAAATGTAATAGGTGCATTGGTGAGTCGAAAAGGCATTACCATGAATTCAAAGTGACCAGTCTGATTTCAAAAGGCAATCTTATGTATGTCATTTCGTGTCATTCGTATCTAATGGTACCCAGATTTAAGATCAATTTTGCCAAAAACATGTGCTCCATGAAGTTTATTTAGCAAATCATCTATCCTAGGAATAGGATATCTAGTTTTGATTGTGATCTTATTGAGCGCTCTATAGTCAATGCACATCCTATAAGTCTTGTTCTTCTTCTCTACTAAAAGAATAGGTGCTCCAAAGGGAGAAGAACTAGGCCTTATAAGTCCTTTGTGGAGTAGATCCTTAACTTGATTAGCTATTTTTTTTAATGTAAAGTTCCATGCCTATAAGGTGCTTTATGGGGAGAAGAACTACCAAGAATTAAGTCTATACTATGGTCAAGAGATCCCCTAGAAGGTGGTAGTGTAGAAGGAAAATTAGCCATAAGGCAATCCTGATAGGAATCCATAAATGATTTATGTGCATAAGGAAGTGTATGTGTATAATCAACTATGTTATTGACAAAAATAGTACATGAATTATAGCCTTTCCTAAATGCATGTTTTATTTGAATATGACTAATTAATGGAAATGGTTGGAATTTGTGCATTGCAGACAAAGAAATATCTTAATTATGAAATTTAAAACTAACTGTGTGTGTATGATAATTAGTGCATGGATTATAATGATGACAAAAATGCATACCAAGTATAACATCATAGGGATGCAAAGGAGCAATTAAGAATGTGTGTTCATCTATGTATGAACCTATAAAAGTCTAAACTTTATGCACTTCACTTGTAACATTATATCTATTTCGTTGAAATGCAGCCTTAACTTTATACATAGAAGGAAATAGATGTAATTGAAGACCTTGCACTAGTGTATAACAAATAAAATCATTGAACTACCACTAGGTTGCATTATTCGTTATTCGACAATTTGTTTATTCGTGAATAATTACGGAATTTTGTGGTAAGCCCTTATTATTCAACCGAATTATTTGGTGCCACATCAGCTTCTTTGGACATACCTGAATAGTTTTTGCACGAGAATTTGAAAATTTTCGATCAAATAATATTTTATAAAAGAATAGAACTATACTCATTTTTCATAAAACCTACTTTGTTGTTTACAAACTTAAAGTGTCATAGAGAGAACAAGGTGTAAATTTTTTCTATATTAAATAATTCAAACTATTGTGGTTGTTTGACTCAACATTGATTCTTACTTCACAATAGTATATGTATGTGAATTTAAAATCTATTATGATTGATGCTTACTCATTTTTCATAAAAGCTACTTTGTTCTTTATGAATTTAAAGTGTTGTAGAGAGAACAAGGTATAAATTTTTGTTATAAATATTAAATAATTTAAATTGTTGTGATTGTTTGACTCAATATTGATTTTTACTTCACAATAGTATTTGTAAATGTATGTGCATATGATTAGGAAATTAGAATCTATTGTGATTAACTGATACAACATTGATTCTTACTTCACAATAGTATGTGTAAGTGTATGTGCATATGATTAGGAATTTAAAATCTATTGTGATACATTAAATTTATTATTGAAAGATGTAGGTAGATTCTATTTGACTCAACATTGATTCTTACCTTTTAATAGTATATGTATGTGTGTGTATGAGTACGTGTATGCATATGAGTGTATAATTGTGAATGAAAAATCTATTGTGATTGTATGACTCAATATTGAATCTTATTTCACAACAGTTTGTGTAAATGTATGTGCATATGAATAGGAATTTAGAATCTATTGTGATTGAGTGACACAACATTGATTCTTACTTGACAATAGTATGTGTAAGTGTATGTGCATATGATTAAGAATTTAAAATCTATTGTGGTACATTAAATAAACTAATGAAAGATGTAGGTAGATTATGTTTGACTCAACATTGATTCTTACTTCATAATAGTATATGTATGTGTGTGTTTGAGTATGTGTATGCATATGGGTATATAATTGTAAATGAAAAATCTATTGTGATTGTCAGACTCAATATTGATTCTTACTTCACAATAGTATGTGTAAGTGTATGTGCATATGATTAGGAATTTAAAATATATTGTGATTGTTTGACTCAATATTGATTCCCATTTCAAAATAGTATGTGTAAGTATATGTATGTGTAAACATATATGTGTGTATGATTGAGAATTAAAATCTATTATGATTGTTTGAATCAACAATGATTTTTACTTCACAATAGTATGTGTAATTTGTTACACATGTGTTTGTCGAGTAGCTTTGATGTGAACCTTTTCCCTATATATGGGCACTTTTTACTCTAGTGCTGGCTAGAGGTTTTTTTTCCCATGTTACTACATACTTGATACTCTCATATGTGGTGGTACTTTGTACTTAGGGATATTATTCAACTCTTACTTCAGTTCAGTTCATCATCAATAGAGGGAGCTATTCCAGCCATCATCTTCTTCGTGTGTCTTACTGCGTTTGTGCTCCTTGTGTGTGCTTCTCATGTGTCTCTCGCAATTCTACACACACCCAATGGTGGTATCAGAGCAGGTTCCGCTCCTTCTCAAGTTTTGGTTTTTTGCGTCGTGGTGCGTGCACACTTTAACAGTGCAAATCGACTTCGGAGCATAGAACTGTGAATTTCAGCAGCCAAGAAACATTTCCACGTGCGTTGGGGTTTTACCCCCATTTCAAAGCCATATAGTTCCACACATTCGGTCATGTTCTACATCGAGATAGGCATGGGACACTCTTGCTTCTTTGTATGCCGTGCGTAACGAAGCACGTGTTGCATACTTGAGGAAGCAACTTGAGGATGTATGTATGGCTGAAAATGAGCCAATGGATGTGTATGTGACATGCATCAAGGACTTGAAAGAGCAATTGGCAAACATAGATGAGATTATTCCGGATGCATCACTCATTTCTACATTGCTGAAAGGATTATCGGAATCTTTTCAAAGATTTGCTACTACACTCTGTCTGGTTGCAAAAGGAAATCCTAATATGTATGCATTTGATGAGGTGTCTCTTCTTTTGAAAGAAGAGCAATCTAGAGTGAATAGGAGTGGTTTGATTGAGGGAATGCAAGCACTTGCTATCTCACAAAAGGGGAAAACCAAGTATGGTTCAGCTTTGGGTTCATCAAAACCAACGCCTCAAGCTTCCTCTTCCACTCATTCCTCTAATGATGCCGATTTGCAAAAGAAGAAGAGATGCAAATATTGCTGAAGGGCTAGTCATACTATTGATGAATGTAGAAAGCTTGCTAAACGCAATGAAAAGAAGAAGGAATCCGGCATGTCTATTACTGAAAATTCAGCAAATGTAAAGAATGATGAAGCTAACGTGGCTCAAGATTTTTGGGCATGTGTTGTTACATGTCATTATGATGCTTCTTTGCATTCTAAATGTATGGTTGTGAGTGAGGATGATTCAGATTGGTTCTTTGATAGTGGTGCTTCAAAGCACATAACATCATGCAAAATTTTTTTTGCCTCTTTGAAAGATGCACCTAAAGGAGGACATGTGGTGTGTGCAAACAATGCCTCTTATCCTATCATTGGAGTAGGAGAAATTGAGCTTACGGCTGCAAATGAAGGTGTGATTCTCTTGAAAAATGCATTGTATGTGCCCAGTATAAAGAAGAACTTAATTTTAGTTCCGTTGATTGCCAAAGTTGGACTTCATGTGTGAAGGTTTGTGGACTGGATTGTGTTGGATTTGGGACCTTTTGGGTACCCTTTTCTCGACATTCCTAGGTGTGATCGAAGATGTAGTGGTGTGGAGTGTAGATGTTTGCCCTGGGATATGTGCCAAGGGTGCTTCTGAGTGTTTATTCAATCTTGTGAATGGAGGTGAAGCTATTTGAGCTAGTAAGAAGGTCTTGGGCACCCATATCTGTCTAGCATTTGGGATAGCCTTCATTGACCACTTTGGGACCCAAATAGAAATGGCATGTCTAGAGTGTTGCCTAGGGTACTCCTTCATTGTAATCCTCGACGGTGTAACTCGTTTGGTGCACCTTTGAGAACCTGTATCTAGAGCTGTGGGTTTTTCACCCTTGCATATCCAAATCTGCTTCATGCCAAGAGGTACTTTATAATGCCCAGGTTGGTGCTCATGCTTCTTGATCATCGGCCTCCTCTGTGTCGTGTGTTGCTCGGCTTGCTTTCCTTGAATCCTCTTTGGAAAAGAAGGGAACTCCTCATTGGCTTCTGCATCTCTGTCAAGAGTGAACATTTTTTGCACCATAGAACCTTGGACAAGAATAGCATTGTTATCTTCATGTGGGTTCCTGGAGGGACCAAGATTTGGTGCCTCTTCTAGTGGCCTAAGTGCTTGATTTTCTAATTCCATCATGATGCGGTTTTGGCCTAACCAAGCCTGAAGAAGTCCACTTCTTAGGTTGAGGTTGATTGCATGATCATAGATCCAGTCTCGGCCCAAGACAAGAGGTTTGATAAGATCCTCGTCTTCACATAATAGCATGTTGACTGCCATTAGAACCTCTTGAATGTAGAGAGGAAGTTCCACCTCTCCCATGCAAGGGGTTTCCACACCTCCCAATCCTATGAGATATGCCTCCATAGGATTGACCTTCAATTGCAGTTCTCGACAGTAAGAAAGTTGAACTGCACTAGTGGTTGCTCCTGAGTCAATTAAAGCTCTCACGGTCCTTGCACTCTCTCCTTGTCCTACCTTTAGGGTCATAAAAGGTCGCCGATCGACTATCCTATGGGAACATTCACCTGAAGCCTCGCACATGGCCATGTGATAACCTAGAGCCTCTTGAGTGTTAGGCATAGGTTGATCTCTACCTTGTTTTTTCTCAATTTCATTCGTCGGATGCGTTCTAAAGCTTTTGCCTGTGCTTCTTCTTGAATTCGCTTTTCCTCTTCTTTACATTTCTTTGCAGTATTGAGTCGATTTAACATCTCCTCCGTGAGGGGTTCCTGCTATAACTTGACTCTGCATTCACTGATGTAACTTGGTAGGATGTCGCCTTCTAGAGTGGCTAGTTGAATTGCTCCACTTGTGGAGATCCTATTGATAATCATTGGTCCATAGCCTCTCTTCTCTAATTTCCGTGCATGTTCCTTCAAGGTGTAGTCTAGGACTAGGTCTCTTGCTTTCAATCCCTTATCCTTCACATGTGCATCAAAATATGCTTTTTGCCTCTTCTTGGCTGCATAAATTCCTGCTGCAGCTCTCAATCGTGTTTCACCTAGCCATTCAAGATCAAAAATTCTAGAAGAGCGCTCATGGCCTGTCCAGTCATGCTCTTGTGCTACTTTCAATGTAGGTATCAAAAAGTGCAATGGCAACACTGCATTTTGGCTGAAAACCATATGAAAGGGTGAGGCTTGGAGTACCATTTTATAAGCAACTATGTATGCCCAAATAGCATGGTGTAGCTGTTTGTCCCAATCAGAGCGTTTATTATTAACCAATTTTGTCAATACATTGCATAGAATCTTATTTGTGCTCTCAGGCTATCCATTAGCTTGTGGATGATAGGGGACATACTTTTTACATATCACCAAGAATTCTTGGAGAAGGTTTTCTATGACTTCATTCAAGAAGTGAGTGCCTCTATCACTTACTAGCTCTATTGGCAGCCCGTATCTGGTGAACACATTCTCAAATAAGAACTTAGCAGTGGTCTGAGCATCATTCTTTATCGTCGCTTTTACCTCTACCCATTTGGTTAGATAATCAATGGCCACAATAATGTATTCAGCATGGGAACCCTTATCTAGGGGGTTAATAGGACCAACAAAGCCTATTCCCCACTTAGAGAATGCACGTCCACCCATCATAGGTTTCAATGGCATCTCATCTTTGTGTATAGGATACTGAGTTCGCTGGCAAACATCACACCTCTTTACATAGGTATGTGCATCCATGTGAAGTGTGGGCCACCAAAGACCTGCAAAAAGTACTGCCTTGATCACTCTATCAAGTCCAAAATGTCCTCCTGCTACACGTTGGTGAGCAGTTTCCAGGATCTTAAGATATTCACTCTCATGGACACATAATCTAAGTTACCCATCTTTTCCTCGTCTGTATACATTATCTCCAATGAGGTTATAGTCTAAAGCTTCTTGTTCTAAGCTCCTTTGTCTAGCCAATGTCATATCTTTGGGAAATGTTCTCATCCACAAAAAGGCTACTAATGGTTCACTCCAATCTAGCACTAAAGTCACCCGATAAAGAGTGGCATGTTCCACTGGTGGTTTAGTATGGCACGTTGGGCATTCCTTGCACATCTTATGGACTTCTGCTTCCATAGTTGACCAGTGCACTCGGAGTCTCCTCAGTGTCTATAAAGTTCTTTGCCTGGAGTAGTGTTGCTCTAATGCACCCACATGTGCTAAATGCAACCACTTCGCATACTCATCCTCTTCCACACAAGAAGCTAATATTCCTTGATCTGTATGTTTATACATACTCCCAGCCATGATATGATACTTCTGGGCTTTTACTACCTCCCTGTCTTGAGTGTTTACTACTGGATGTTTAGGCCCATATGTTAGTACTAGCACTAATATCTTGGCCCATTGTGGTACAACTTCTAAATTAAACAAGTAAGCATCAGGAAGGTCATTTGATACTCCTTGTGGGGCCTCTCCAGATGTGAGCCTCGAGAGATGATATGCTCTCAAGTGAGTCTTGCCCTTCCTCACCACTACCTCAAAGTCATATTCCATTAGTAAGAGGAACCATCTTAGTAATCTACATGTATTGCAAGGCTTGTTTACCAAGTAAAGTAGAGCTTGATGATCAGTAAAAAATTTAAACTTATTTGCAAGAAAATAGTGTCTAAACTTTTTAACTGCATATACCATGCATAATCCTTCTCTCTCAGTAGTTGTATAATTTCATTCAGCTGCATTTAACTGTCTACTAGCATAGACAATTGGAAGATCCATATTACCTTCTCCCGTAGGTTGAGCAAGTACACACCCAATAGCATAATTGGATGCATCCACCTGGACATGGAATGGCTTGTTCCAATCTGGTGTAGTCAAGATTGGCGCTGAACACAATCGCCATTTAAGATCATTGAAAGATTTCTCACATTCATCAGTCCACTCAAAATTGGTCAAAAGTCCATACAAAGGCTTTGCAATGATGGCATACATGTGTATGAAACGTCGATAGTAGCCACAATGCCCCATAAAAGCTTGTACTTAACATTCTTTGGCCTAGGTAGTTCTGCGATAGCTCTCACTTTCTCGTCGTCAGTGGATATGCCGTTCTTCGACACTATGTGTCCTAGAATCTTGTCTTGCCTGACCATGAAAACACACTTTCCTAGGTTTAGGAAGACTTGATATTCTCTACATTTGTCAAAGATTTGCATGAGTTCAGGTATGTGTGTCTGTCTAATGTTGGAATCAACACAAAGATCATCAGCATAGACTTCAGGTATGTGTGTCTGTCTAATGTTGGAATCAACACAAAGATCATCAGGTATGTGTGTCTGTCTAATGTTGGAATCAACACAAAGATCATCAGTCTCTAGAAGGTTGCAAATGCATTGGTTAGATCGAATGGCATTAGCCAAAAAGCAAATATGCCCCACTCTGTGGAAAAATCCGTTTTATGCTGATCTTCTAGTGCAATGGCTACTTGATTGTAACCAGAGAACCCATCTAAGAAGCTGTACACTTCCTTGCCTGCTACCCTTTCTAATAGATGCTCAGTGATAGGAAGTGGATAACTATCTCTGATAGTGGTTGCATTAACCTTCTTCAAGTTAATGCATACACGTAGTTTGTCGTTCTTTTTGGGCACCACTACAATGGGGGATACCCATTCAGTGTGCTCGATTTCATAGATAAATCCAGCTTCAACCAAGCGATCTATCTCTTCTTTGATCTTGGCAACATAGTTTTCATTGTATGTGTATGGCTTTTGCTTAGAGGGTTTGGCATCTGAGGTCATGGGGATCATATGTGAGCATATGTCAGGGTCTACACCTTTCAGGTCCTTGTAACTCCATGCAAACACATCTCTATATTCTCGTAGTAAGGCTATCAACTCCTGCTCCTCATCCTCACTTAGGTTGTGTCCTATGTATGTGCATGGCTCTTCACCTTCCTCTATGGTCACTATGATTTTCTTTGTAGTTTCTTTATTATCATAGGCCTCTCCTATGAAGGCTTCACGTTTAGGCATCATGACTCTCCTGTCCTCAACTTCATACTTCTTGAAATTTTCAGGGACCTCAAACAAAGATTCTTCTTCTTCTGGTATGGCTTCTCTATTTTTCCTCTTCTTGCCTTCGTTTTAGTGGTCATGTGTGTGGTTAATCTCACCTCATTCATAATTTCCTCGTGTCTTTGAGGGTGAGCTTCTACTTCGTAGAAATATTCCTCATCTGATGCAAAAGGTGGTTCCGTAATAATTGACTCTAAATCCAAATTGCTTGTGTCCTAAAATGCATCAGTGCTAGGTTCACATTCTTCAATAATTGGATCACACATGATTGACTCTATTGTGAAGACTGAAATGTCATAGCCATCCTCATCATAGTGGGGTGTCCATTGTTTTTCATTGATGGCTACATCCATGGTTGCTAAAATCTCTGCCCAACCATGAGGTTCAAATTCTTCATCAAGAAATACAATGGGTGCATAGGCTAGGTCTTGAATTGATCTATGAGTTTCCTTTGCACCTACCTCTCTTGCTTTTTCTCTCTTCTCTTCTTCTACTGCTACTTTGCACATCCATAAGTGAGTATCTTCATGCATCCATGAGGATCCTGATCCTATGGAATGCACTCATCCTTAGCTCTATGGATGGGATTCCATTGAATAGGGGGCACGTCCCTATGAGAGAAATCTTTGAGATTCACTTTGGTCGTGACACCCAAGTGTTGCAAATACAAAGAATTGGTTCCCCAATCTTGTACCACTTGCAACTGCCACATAAATGGCCTTCCCAAAATCATCTCATAGGCCTGATTCTTGCTAAAGTCACATATAGAAAAAGTATGTTCAAACTCTACACCACATGTAGTGAGAGTTATCCTTTCTAGCAGTCCTAAGGGTCTTTCTATGTGACCATCTGCCATTTGCGATTTCATTCTCATTGGCTTGAGTGCTGGCTTGCCCCAACACTTCCAAAGGGAAGTGGTAGCAATTGCAACTCCTGCACGTGAGTCCAAGATTGCCTTGGTTGTGTACCCCTAATGGGTAATGGGAAGATAGGTGTTTCCTTCTTCTCCTTCACTCATGTCTCCTATCTTGTCCAAGGGTATTTCTGGCACCGTTCTATGAGATCCTACCTGGGAACAAGGTTTTGCTACTTCTGGCATTTTATTGGCTACATGTTTCCATAGTTCTGGCCTAACCTTGAGTAGGTCTTCTAAAATGAGATTGCACTACACTCTAGTGTTCTTTACTACCTCCCTATTCCTAGGTATGATTGAGTCTTCGTTTCTTGTCATGATCGTGGGTGCTCTCATGCAAGTAGACTTAGCTTCCCAAGGACCTATGAAATGGGGTAGTTCTTGTAAGGAATTAGAATCAAAGTCTAATCTCTCATGAGATTGGGCACTCTCCTGCTCTCCATAAATGGAAGGAATGTTTTGTGGGAATTGATCGTGCACGTCATCCACAAGTTCAATTGGAGGAGGATTTTCACTTTCTTTGGCCCATTTCTCTTCTTGAATCTCTCGCAAGAATTCTGGTGAATACTGATTCATAGAAGAAGAGGTGTTTGGTTGAGTGGAGTTAGGCACATAAGCTTCCTGGGGGGGAATGCTTATTCTATCACTTGCCCTCTCTTGAGCCTGGGAGGTAACTCCTTTTCCAAACTTTGCGATTAACCTCTCCAATCTATCTAATAGACCATAAAAAATGCAATGGTGTTCTAGTGGAGCTAGAGCAATTGAATAGGCGACTGGCCTCAAACATGGCTTGAGCCAATTCCACCATCTTGGCGCAAAGTTTTGTGGACTCGAGCTCTAGGTCTGCTCTAGGGTAACACTTTTCATGATCTGTTACATTTGGCCCTTCCTAGATTCTGGCCTGATATGCCCTAAGCATCATGTCTATGTCCTCAAGAGTGGGATCTTGTTGGAACTCAAGGTCAAGCATAAAACATGGAAGCACATCAAAGAAGTGGACATAGAAGAAGAGAGAGCAAGTAGGGAGCTCCAAGAAGTGTATGTCAAATTTTCAGAAGAATCCCCTACAAAAATAGTGATTTTCATCACTAAAAACCATTGTAAATACCATTATCTATTTTTATAACTCCATTTTGTTCAATCCGAGGAGTCCTCGAGCTTGAGGAGTATTAGAAGTACCATCATACCAATTTTCATAATTTTTAGACTTCGTTTGAGTGCTCAAATAAGCCCTGGAACCTAATTTTTAACTAGGCCGGACACTAGGTCTGGACGGGGCCAAAACTACTCAAAAAACTATAAAAAGATCTAGAGAGCTCATTTTTGGGGTTAGCTTGTTAGAGAATAGATTTTTGTAAGAGAACTCTTTTGCAATCGAAGCTTTCCATTGTTCCTCTCTTTGATCTTGCCTTGTGTGCGTGTGTGTGTGTGTATGTGTGTGCATGTTTGTGTGCTTTCACTCACTCACTTGTGCCTTCACTTGCTCGTGGTCTTCATACCGGTCCTCACGTCTCCGCGGATTGACAAGTAAAGGAGGTGGTGCTTACGCTTGAGCTACACCAAATTTTGGCGCCGTTGCCGGGGAGAGAGCTTCGAGGACGAGCGTTGTGATGGTAAGATTGTAGATTTGCCACGTTGGAAGGTAAAAAAATTGTCATTTTTGTTCATTTTCTGATTTTTCTTCTTCATCTTCATCATCATCATCATCTCCATCTTCTTCCATCTTCTTCTTCATAGAAATTTCTTGTTTTTTAGTGCATTTTCACCATTTTCTTACCATTTTTCATGCATTATTGTGTGGGAAGGAGTTAGGAATACAATGGAGAGCAAGCGCCTGTGTTTTTCATGATTTTCTGCCCATACGGAGCTCGCCATTGCTCGGCGCTCAAAAATTCAAAGTTCCCGCAAAAAACGCGATTCTGTGATGAAAATCGCAATTCTGTGAAAATTCAAATTTTTTTGAAAATCGCGATTCTCTGTTTCCCGCCTAAAAGCCTTTTGAAAAGAACACGATTCTGTGGTCATTCTCAGAATCGCGATTCTGTGGTTGTGCTCAAAATCACGATTCTCACAAATCACGATTCTCACAAATCACGATTTTCAGCCCAAAAAAAACACGATTCTGTGGTTGTGCTCAAAATCACGATTCTCTAATTTTTTGGAAACCATGATTCTTTGAGACAAAATCGCGATTCTCTAGAACACAATTCTCTAAGACAAGATTCTCTAAAACACGATTTTCAAAAACACGATTCTCTATTAACAATCGCTAACTCAATTCTGTGAACCACAATTTTGTGGAAAACACGACTCCGAGAAAACACGATTCTGTGCTCAAAATCACGATTCTCTAAATTTTTGAATACCACGATTCTCTGAGACAAAATCGCGATTCTCTAAAACACGACTCTGTGAAAACACAATTCTGTGAAAACACGATTCTATGCTCAAAATCGCGATTCTCAAAAAACACGATTCTCAGCTCAAAATCGCGATTCTCAAAAAACATGATTCTGTGAAAACACGATTCTGTGAAAAGACGATTTTGTGAAAACACGATTCTCTGTTGGCAATCGCGATTCTCAGAAACATGATTCTCTGCTCAAAATCGTGATTCTCAAAAACACGATTCTCTGCTCAAAATCACGATTCTCACAAATCATGATTTTCAGTCAAAAACACGATTTTGTGAAAACACAATTCTCAAGGTACAAAATCGCGATTCTCTGATTTCATACAATCGCGATTCTCGTGAAGTTCATAGGATCGCGATTCTCTTGAAGTTCACAGGATCGCGATTCTCTTGAAGTTCACAAAATCGCGATTCTCTTGAAGTTCACAAAATCGCGATTCTCTTGAAGTTCACAAAATCGCCATTTTGTCCAAAAGGTCCTGTTTGCCTGTTTTGACCCCCAAGAGCCTAATTTGACATAACTTTTTCATCCAAAGTCCATTTTTTGAGCTCTATAGCTCGTTGGAATAGCATGTTGATTTTCAGATAGGATAATTTGAAGTTGACCCTCAGGTGAGACTAGGAACCCAAGGGAACTCCAAAGGATTTTTGAACCATACCAAGGGCAAATTTTGGACTCTTAACCAAAGCTTATGAACTTGAGATCTGGTAGACACCTAGGCAAGGATAAACAAAGCATTAGATCTTCTCAGTCTAGTGTCAACCATACAGCTAAGTCTTGGGCACAACAACTAAGTGGTCATCCTTACGTGCTAAGTTCAGATACAAGTGACTCAGAAATGTCTTTTAGCATGGGAAAACCTGCAGCTAATTCAGGAACAGCCTATTTACAAACACCAGAAGGGCCATATAAGACACAATTGGAATACATTTGGACCAACCGATTAGCTTCTCGCATCTATGAGGATGGCTTGAGGCGATTAGTGGTCCAACTCAAAAATCCAGATCAACCCTTTGGACTTGAACACCCGGTGGTCAAGTTCAAAGAGGGTTCATACATTGATAAGGAAGGAACCATGTATGTGGTCACCAACCTACCAGATAGGACTGATGAGTTTGGAAATGTCATTCATGAAAATGAGATAAGAGACCTAGAACAAGGAAATGTAGAACAAGGACCCTAGACTCCTAGAGGTAAGTCAGTTCTGACTAGAGTGATCACACCAGATTCGATCCCTCAAGACAACAAAAGCATAGAACTATTCTTGAATAGAGAAACAGAGGAAGCCTTTTAGAGATTCAAGCCAGATCAACCTAGCCAATTGGGCATAGTCATCATCTATGAATTCAAAGATCCTGAGATACCAGGCAAAGTTGTCTACCTGGATAACACATCAGAGAAGATATTCTTGGTAACAGAACATGATAGACATGCATATACTTGGAAGAGTGAATTGATTTTCCCTCCACCAAGATCCAATGTTTCCCATGGCCTCCAAGGAGTAGGATCATCCCAAGCTCATGAAGCCTAGAGAGAAAGAAATAGAGAGAGGCCTGAGGTAAGTTTTGCACACCCTGTGGGCAGGAATAGATCAGGAGTTGAAAATGAAAGACTTGAAAGAGAGAGACATCAAGCACATAGGCAACAAAGAGATGAACATGATTTTCCATTGCCTAGACCCCGAGAGCACACAAGAACCCTTAGACCCACTCAAGTGATCAAGGCAATGAAGAATTATTTTGACGGGTCAAGAGATCCTTATGATCATGTGGCCGAGTTCAAACAAGTGTTAAGAGCTGAACAGGTTGAGGATTTGTTCACCCAGTACGAGGCATTTGGTTTGACTCTTAAGGGCACTGCCCTAGCTTGGTTTCAACCACTGAGCAGTCGAAACTATCGTGATATAGGTCAACTGCTAGATGAATTCATTGTAGAATTTTCCAAGAGTGGTATCAGGCATAACACATCATCTTTGATCCACATTTTCAAGCAGACACCACAAGAAACAGTGCGACTAGCAGGAAGAAGGTTCAGACAGTTCTTAGAAAGATGCCCTGCTCCAGAGTTACCCACACCAGCCAAACAAGTGGCTTTGTTCTTAGATGGCTTACTGAGCACAAAGTTAAGATCATATGTGTACTTGAAAGAGCCTAGATCCATAGAAGAGTGTGTGCGGACATGCATTGACATAGAAGACAACTTGGGTGAGGAGTTAGGACTAGCCAAACTCTATCAAGGATCTGATAGTTCTACTAGTGATACTTCGAGAATCTCCACGGAAATAGATGAGATAGATGAGCAAGTTGCCAAGAAGCTGGGAGTCCAAAATAGACAAACACAGAGAGTCACTCCATTGAATCGGTGTTATACTTGCGAAGGCGACCACATGGCTACTGTATGCCCAATGCACAACCAGAACATGAGAGAAAGGAATACCCCATACTGCACTATTGAAAGGAAGTACACAAACCATACGGCTCAAGATTGTTCCTACAATAGGCAGGCTATTAGGCAGAATTATCAACAACCTTATGCACAAGGTAGGTATCCGAACCAATACCAAGAGCCATATTATAGACCACAACAACAATATTAGGCACCATATAGGCCACAACCAGTCTTGGGAAACCAACCACCAGCTCTTGCCAACGTGATTCCAGTCAAGTATGCTGTGGGAGAGGAAAATCCAAATAGAGCATTGGTGCCAGTGACCCCACTGATCTCAGAGAATGACTCTCATGCTCATAGTTCAGACTACTCCCATGAAGGTAGTCCACATGCTTATTACACAGAGTCACCTGAACATAGTGAGATTTACCCGTATCAATATGAGGCACAACCTATGGAACAAAATTGGGAGCCTCAATACTCCAATGTCATGTACACAAATGCTAACCCTAGGCCCCAATTGAGACAAGCAAGACCACAAGCCCCTAGAGGACCATGTTTCAGATGTCATGGCGACCATTTCCTTCGTGATTGTCCCCACCCACCAACTCCGAGTCAAGGTCAGGTTATCACAATACAAGCTTTTTGTCCTGAATGTGGAAAAGACCATCTTCCCAGAGATTGTCCAAGAAACCCCTCCAGTGCACCCAAGATTACACCCATTAACGTGGTAGGCTTAGTGGCGGATTCAAGTGCCAGTAGTAGTAATGTGGCACCTGTACAGGCAGTTACTAGGGCACAAGCATTCAAACAAGATAAACCAGCAGAACAATCGGAGTCAAGTGAATCAGGAGAGCCTAGTAAGAGGAAAACAAGAACATGGAAGGATACCAAAGAAAAGGCCAATCACAAGTGGAATAAAAAGTTATCGAAAATAGAAGAAAGCTTAAAAGAAGCGAAAACAAAAATAGAAGACATTGCATCTCAAAGCCCCTCGCATGCCGAAACTCCATCCCCTCCACCTCATCCCACCCCACCACCCATTGTAAATAGACCGCAACCAGGTTCTGTTCTTGCAAACCCAACCCCAGAAGGTTTGGACATGATGTTCAAGGCCTACCAGGCTCGACTTCAAGAAGGGCCTATAGCTGCAAATCTAGACAAGAGTTACCCTAGAGCGGACTTAGAGATTGAACGGATGAAAATGTGCATGAAAATGGTAGAACAAGCCCAAGCTATACTCGAGACTAGTCAAAAGTTCAATAAAAAAAACTCTGTCAAATCGGATTTGCATTTCCAAGGCTTACTAGAAAGATTAGAGCACTTGGTAAACAAAGCACAAGTTTCTTTACCTCCACAGGCTCAGTGAGTTATTGAGAGAAGAAGTTCACCACCAATGGGAGCTTATGTTCCTAATTCCATGGATGTTGGAATGCCTCCTTCAATTCAGGAGCACTCTCAAGAGTTCTTGTGGGAAATACAAGAGGAGAAATGGGCCAAGGAGAAGGGTAATTTCCCTCCGATACATGAGATTGATGACCTTCATGATAAATTTCCCCAAGACATTCCATCTATTTACGGAGATGAAGCAGAACAACAAGAAGACGAAAGGTTAGATTTTGAATCTAATACCTTAGAAGAACTGCCTCAATTTCCAGGCCCTTGGGAATCTGAATCTCTTCATATCAGAGCTCCCACAATACTGGTCAGACATGAAGACTCAGTGGTCCCAAGGAACACTGATATCGTGAAGAACACTAAGGTTCAGTGTCATCTCACTGTAGAAGAGCTGCTCAAAGCAAAACCCGAGCTATGGAATCATGTGAAGGATCAGGTTCCAGAACTTGATTCCAATAAGCCAAAAACAGGCTCTAAGCAAAACGTTCCAGAGATACCTCTAGACAAAATAGGGGACATGTGTGAGGGTGAAGAAGGTAATACTTATCTTCCAATCACCTACCAAGGTTACACAATCAAATCAATCATAGATTCAGGTGTTGGTGTTGCCATTGCGACCACCTCCTTGTGGAAGCAATGGGGCAAACCCACATTAAGACCAACTAGAATGAAGCTTCAAATGGCTGACGATCATTTTGAAAGACCTCTAGGATTGATCGAAGGGATAACTCTAACCACTTGTGGTGTGGAGTTTGAACATACATTTGCTATATGTGACTTTGAGAAAAAGAACGTCTATGAGATGATCCTAGGAAGACCCTTCCTACGACAATTGCAAATAGTACAGGATTGGGGAACCAACTCCTTGTACTTACAACACTTAGGGGTCACCACCAAGGTCAATTTGAAGGATTACACCTTCAGAGATGTACCACCCCTACAGTGAAATTCTATCCACAAAGCGAAAGAAGATTCCATCTCGGTGCATTCTGAAAGTTCACCTGATCCATCATGGCTGCATGAAGATACTCGTTTGTGGATGTGCAAGGTTGCAAAAGAAGAGGAAAAACGTTTAAAGGCAAGAGAAGAAGGAACTTTGCCAGGAGATAGACCAGTTAGAGACCCAGCCTACACACCGATGATCTTTCCAGATGAGGAATTTGAGCCTCATGGCTGGCCAGAAATCTTAGCCACCATGGACATTGCTGTTAATGAGGAACAGTGGACACCTCATTGTGATGAGGAGGGTTATGATATCTCAGTGTTCATGTGTCAACCCTTGCTAGAAGAATGTGACCCTAGTGATGTCATAGAAGAAGAAGAGAATGATGATGATATAGAGTCCATTGTGATGGATAGTTGCTTTAACGCAGAGCAGCACTATCTAGAAGATCTAGGAGTGTTCACCCAGAAAGAAGAAGAACCTCTCACAAGTATTAAAACGGTAAATTCAAAGGATGGAAGTGAGAGCAGTCAAAAGAAAAAGAAAAGAAAAGCAGTGAAACAAGAAGAGGAGGAATCATTGTTTGAAGTACCAGAAAACTTCAAGAAATATGAAGTTGACGACCGCAAACATTTGGTACGAATGCCTAAGAGAGAGGCCCTCATAGGAGAATCATATGATAATAAAGAAAAGACGAAGAAGGTTGTAGTGACCATTGAAGAAAACGAAGAGAGATGCACATATATAGGAGAGGACCTAAGTGCAAGAGAAGAAATGGAGCTTGTAGCTCTATTAAGGGAATATAGGGATGTGTTTGCATGGCACTATAAAGACTTGAAAGGGGTGGATCCAAGAATTTGCTCTCATACTATCCCCATGACTGCTGACGCCAAGCCCACCAAACAGAAGCCCTACACATATAATGACACTTATGCAGCCAAGATAAAAGAAGAAATTGATAGGCTGATTGAAGCTGGATTTATCTATGAGATTGAGCATACTGAATGGGTGTCCCCCATTGTAGTGGTGCCCAAGAAGAACGGGAAGTTGCGAGTGTGTATTAACCTTAAAAAAGTTAATGCCGCTACGATCAGAGATAGTTATCCACTTCCAATCACGGAACACCTATTGGAGCGTGTTGCAGGCAAGGAAGTTTATAGCTTCCTTGATGGATTTTCAGGTTACAATCAAGTAGCCATTGCCCTAGAAGATCAACACAAAACAGCTTTTGCCACAGAGTGGGGAATCTTTGCATTTCGTGTGATGCCATTTGGGCTCACCAATGCACCTGCAACATTCCAAAGGCTCATGTGTTATGTCTTCAAAGAGTTCTTGCGAAAGAGCTTAGAAGTGTATGTGGATGATTTATGTGCTCATTCCCAAGAAAGAAGATACCACATCCGTGAGCTCAGACAGATCTTCAACAAGTGTAGAGAATATCGAGTGTGTCTGAACCCAGAAAAGTGTGTGTTCACGGTGCGTCAAGGTAAAATCTTAGGTCATATTGTTTCTAAGAATGGAATCTCAACAGATGAAGATAAGGTACGAGCCATAGTGGAGCTGCCAAGGCCGAGGAATGTCAGAGAGGTACAAGCCTTTATGGGCCATTGTGGATATTACCGAAGGTTCATCCACATGTACGCGATCATAGCTAGACCCCTTTATGCCTTGTTGTCTAATTTTGAGTGGAACGATGAATGCGAGAATTCTTTCAATGAACTGAAGAAACGTTTGTGCACAACACCAATACTGACCACTCCTGATTGGAATAAGCCATTCCATGTCCGTATGGATGCATCCAATCATGCCATAGGATGTGTGCTAGCACAACCCACAGGTGAAGGGAGTTTAGATTTGCCCATAGCATATGCTAGTAGACAACTAAACCCAGCCGAAAGAAATTATACCACAACTGAGCGAGAAGGGTTAGGCATGGTATATGCTGTGAATAAGTTTAGACACTATCTATTGGCCAACAAGTTCAAGTTTTTCACTGATCATCAAGCTTTGTTATATTTGGTCAATAAACCTTGCAATACTGGACGCTTAGTAAGATGGTTCCTCTTACTAATGGAGTATGACTTTGAAGTTGTTGTCAGGAAAGGTAAAACCCACCTTCGGGCAGACCACCTTTCTCGCATCACTTCAGGAGAGTCACCACAAGGAGTGTCTGATGAATTACCCGATGCTTATCTGTTCAATTTAGAAGTTGTTCCTAAATGGGCAAATAAGTTGGTACCAGTCCTAACCTCCGGCCCTGCAAATAAGAATATGAAAACATCGCAAGAAGAAATTGTAAAATCACAAAAATACCACATATTGACAGGAAGCATGTACAAACAAGACACTGAGGGTGTATTGGCTTGTTGTGTTGAGGACGATGAACATAGTAGTTGGTTGCAACAAGCTCATGAAGGATTGCTAGGAAATCATTATTCTAAACAGTGCACATTACAAAATCTGAAACGTTTAGGAGTGTATTGGCCTAGCATGGACAAAGAAATACATGAGTGGATTAAGAATTGTCCAATGTGCAGAGAGAGACCACCAGTGGAGCATGGGACCCTTTATCAAGTGTCATTAATTCTTGATTGGAGTGCTCCATTGGTAGAGTTTATGAGGTCAGGAAGATTACCCAAAGAGGCTAGCCTAGCAAGAAGACGAAGCATGGAGCAAGAGGCTCAAGGCTATACCTTAGTAGGAGACAACCTATACCGAAGAGGCAAAGATGTTTACTTAAGACTGTGCGTTCATGAATCAGACTATTTAAAGGTCTTAGAGACTGCACACAATGGTGTTGCAGGGGGACATTTTGGTCCTGACCGAGTGATCAAGACCATCCTATTCTCAGGACTTTGGTGGCCCTCTCTTCATATGGATGCTCATACCTATGTGAAGAAATGTGACACATGCCAACGTGCACAATATCTAGTTAGAAAAGACGAGATGCCTTTGAGATCAATGATGGGAGGACATGCATTCTCAAAATGGGGTATAGACTTTGTAGGTCCTATTAACCCCCCAGCTAGAAACTCCCATGCAAAGTACATTATTGTAGCCACATATTACCTTACCAAGTGGGTAGAAGTGAAAGCCACAACAAAGAATGATGCTCAGACAACGGCTAAGTTCTTATTTGAGAATGTGTTCATGAGATATGGATTACCGATAGAGTTAGTAAGTGATAGAGGTACACACTTCTTGAATGAAGTCATTGAAAATCTTCTCCAAGAATTCTTGGTGATACATAAGAAGTCTGCCCCCTATCATCCACAAGCTAACGGACAAGCGGAGAGCACGAATAAGATCCTATGTAATGTGTTGACAAAATTAGTGAATAATAAATGCTCTGATTGGGATAAACAACTTCATCATGCTATTTGGGCTTACCGAGTTGCCTACAAAACGGTACTCAATGCCACCCCATTTCAGATGGTCTTTGGCCAGAATGCTGTGCTACCATTAGATTTCTTAATCCCAGCTTTAAAAGTAGCACAAGAGCATGAGTGGAATGGACATGAATTGTCCTCTAGGATCTTTGACCTAGAACGCTTAGGTGAGACGAGGCTACGAGCGGCAGCAGGTATCTATGCTGCAAAGAAAAGGCAAAAGGCATACTTTGATGCACACATCAAGGATAAGGGACTGAAAGAGGGAGATCTAGTGTTGGTTTACACACTAAAGCAACATGCCTGTAAGTTGGAAAAAAGAGGATACGGACCCATGATCATTAATAGAATTTCCACTAGTGGTGCAGTTCAGTTGGCCACTCTAGAAGGAGATATCTTGCCAAACTATATTAGTGGATGTAGAGTCAAGTTATACCAAGAACCTCTTATAGAGGATATGCTTACGAGACTCAACACGGCTAAGAAGCGAAAAGAAGAAGAGTTAGGAGTGAGAGAAGAAGCACAGCCAGAGGCCAAAGAGCGTATTAGGCGAAATAAGTTAAGGCGACTAGGCCTAGATGTCAACTCAAAAGCCCCAAAATATCACATGGATATGTGCCAAAAATCAGGCATAGCAACTTCTCAAGTCATGGACCGAGGACCCTTTGTGACCATAGAGATAGGACAAGGGAAGGGTGCAAGGACTGTGAAAGCATTGATTGACTCAGGTGCAGCAAGTAGTGCAGTTAGACTTTCCTACTGCCAAGACTTGCAGTTGAACATCAATCCCATAGAAGCTTATCTCATAGGATTGGGAGGTGTGGAAACCCCTTGTTTGGGCGAGGTGGAACTTCCCATCTACCTTCAAGATGTTCCAATGAAAGTCAAAGCGCTAGTGTGTCAAGATGAGAACCTTACAGAACCACTTGTCTTAGGACAAGATTGGATTTATGACAATGCAGTCAACTTGAACCTAAGAAGTCAACTTCTTCAAGTTTGGGTCCAGGGAAAATGCTTTACATTAGAACTAGAAAATGGCATACTCACAAATCCAGATGTCACATCTTGCAGTTCTCCTAGGACTAATCTTAGCAAAAGAGATGTTGTATGCGTCAAAAGATCTATGTCGCAGGAGAACTCAATCATGGAGGAACAGGCTCAAAGACAAGCGAACTCCTCCTCTGGTGCAAGGACTAATGCCGCCACTACAACTCAACCAACAAGGCAAGCACAACATAACAGGACCACTGCTATATCAAATAGACAATGGGATTTCCAAAGGAAAGTAGTGCTGGGCATGAAGCAGATCTGGATACGAAAAGGAGAGCAGCCATCACCGTTGGCCCCACAAACCCCATCCAGGCAAGTCAACCAGGCCAGAAGACGAAGGAAGAAGATCATACAAGCTCAACCACAAGATCTCCAACAAATTTGGATACCTAAGAAATTAGTTGCAGCTTAACAAGGGCGATTACACATGTGGGTACCCAGGAAGCTCTTACGTCCGCAACAACCTATGCCCTCCCATATGCGAAAAGTCTCAACAAAGAAGCCAAGATGAGGCAAATGTCAAAACCAAACACCAAGAACAACAGTAGACCAAGTAACCTCTTCAACCCGAGTCAAGCGACCAGCCACAGAGGTATGGGTATGGAAGCCAAAAGCACCGGTAGGCCTCACAGAACCAAAGAGCCAACCACGAAGGATCAAACCCTCAAGAAACCATCCAAACATGAAGCAACCAAAGGAGATTGCTACACAGTCGAAGACCGTTCTCAAATGGATCCCTATAAGGAGGAATGATCAGCTGCCATCTCGAGATACAATGGATACCTCCAACAAAGATGGCATCAACACCTGCAAATGACATTAAGCCTCGACGAGCGACAACCATGTGCTCCCTGCACAACCCTGTCTTTTGCACCATTCAGGCCATGCATTTCCAAAGTATGCATTAACATAGGGCCACATTACATGGCCGTGCATAGACACAACTAAGAGTCCCATGCACAAGAGCACATTGACATATGTCAATTATTTTTTCTGATACTAACATCTATCTTCTTGTGTGTGACATTGTTTCAAAAAAAAAAAAAAAGAGAGTCAAAACTTGTTCCCAGGTTTCGCTCATGGAACATGAATGAGACATGCTTAGTTGAAGATGGAACTATTGATTACTGGGCATTTATCAGTTTGGATAGAAGTGTGTCTCGGCTAGCAGGTGTGAAGAACTTGAAGGTCCGCAACTTGAGTGATGCTTAACTACTGCATGTACTATAATCTACAAGGAGATATCTGCAAGAGGTAGTTTGGTATCCTGTGAATTCTTGTCCGTATACTAGGTGAGAAGACTTCTGCTTATGGTGAGCTAAAGAGAATGTGTGAAACTAAGCTTGGTGTAGTTACCCAATATTGTTTGCCAAGGAATATAAAGAAATTCAATTCTCAGTATTTGGCAAATGTTGCTTGAAAAAAGGAGACAGGACCAGGCGCTCAAAAAAAAATTCATCGGTGGACCATCAACACGGACATTCATCAACAAGGTTCCATCACAAATACCGGGTGTACAACACTAAGAGATGAACATCGGTCGAACCTTCACAATGGTAAGTATCGTTACTTTGGCAACACCATCACCATGATAGATTAGGAAACCTCTTCGTCGGCATACCCTTGAGCACTTAGCTCAAGACCCCCAATTTTTGGATCATACTTCTTCCGATGCATTTTCCAAGTAAGCATGCATAGGGCTACATTACAAGGCCGTGCACAAGGCACATATTTTCCTCAACCCATGCACGAACACACTTACTCATCATCCATTAGGGGTTATGAGTACTTGGCATGACTACTATGAACATCATCCTTGGACGATCTGAGGTCATCAATGGAGACTCACAACGACACAGTCATGCTGGAATCCAAGGCTGAAGCACATACCAAGGGACTACAACTTGCAAAGGCTCGCAGTGACAAATGAAGAACTGGAGAACCAACCTTGCCACATTTGGAAGAGAGACAGCTCTGGTTCATCCGAATGGACACTCCCTCTCAAAGCAACCTAGAATAACCATTACAACAAGGGTCTGTCAGGGACGATAGACTCGAGAGGGGGGGGAGTGTTGGAACTCAAGGTCAAGCATAAAACATGGAAGCACATCAAAGAAGTGGACATAGAAGAAGAGAGAGGAAGTAGGGAGCTCCAAGAAGTGTATGTCAAATTTTTAGAAGAATCCCCTACAAAAATAGTGATTTTCATCACTAAAAACCATTGTAAATACCATTATCTATTTTTATAACTCCATTTTGTTCAAGCGGAGGAGTCCTCGAGCTTGAGGAGTATTAGAAGTACCATCGTACCAATTTTCATAATTTTTAGACTTCGTTTGAGCGCTCAAATAAGCCCTGGAACCTAATTTTTAACTAGGCCGGACACTAGGTCTGGACAGGGCCAAAACTACTCAAAAAACTATAAAAAGATCTAGAGAGCTCATTTTTGGGGTTAGCTTGTTAGAGAATAGAGCTTTGTAAGAGAACTCTTTTGCAATCGAAGCTTTCCATTGTTCCTCTCTTTGATCTTGCCTTGTGTGCGTGTGTGTGTGTATGTGTGTGTATGTTTGTGTGCTTTCACTCACTCACTTGTGCCTTCACTTGCTCGTGGTCTTCATACCGGTCCTCACGTCTCCGCGGATTGACAAGTAAAGGAGGTGGTGCTTACGCTTGAGCTATAGATCTGCTAAGACTGATCCTACTCGGGGTGGTAGGTGGGTTACATGTGGTGGATTAGAAGGTTGGGGAATGGAAGGTGATGGGGATGGTAGTGGGGGTGATGTGTGAGAGTGCGTTTGAGATGTGATTTCTATTATTTTGGCTTTGGTCTCCCGCAAACTTTCCTCGAGTTCACTCATCTTCTTTGCCCATTGCCTTTTCATACGTTCACGGCTTTCTCTCCAAGCTCTTGTCCTCTTCTTATTATGACTCTCGATCTCACTAACCTCAGAGTTTCGTTCCTGGCCTAGGTCTTGGTTTTGCTTAAGTGTCTGAGCTCTAGTGATGACTTGCACTGGGATCGTGGAAGTCACACTTCCCGTGGAGTCTACCACTTACCCAATAACATTGATAGGAGAGATGTTTGGCATGTTGGTGGGGTTCTTGGGACACTCTCGTAAATAATGCTCCTTTCCACAATCTTGGCAAAAGCCTTGAATTGTCATAGACTGGTTTGGTGTAGGTACTGGTACAGGGCAATCACGAATGAGGTGATCTCCCTGACATCGAAAGCATGGACCTCTAGGAAATGAAGGTCTTATCTACCTAGGCTGAGGTCTAGAGTTGGGGTTTGCATACATGACATTCCCATATTCTGGATCCCAACTAGATTCACTCGGTTCTTCATAATAGTATGACTCATTATGCTCGGGTGATTGCATGTAGTAAGCTTGTGGGCTATCAATATGGGTATTCAAAACTATGATCACTTGCATCACTTTCTGAAAGCAATGGTGTCACTGGCACTAAAGCTCTATTTGGATTTTCTTCTGCAGCTACATACTTTACTGGAATCACATTGGGTGGAGGAGGGGGCTGCTGCACTAGGACTGGTTGCAGTCTTTGCTGCCCTTGATAGGGTGGTTGATAGGGTTGTTGGGTCTTAACATATTGCTATTGTGGGTACTGGTTCTGGTATTTTCCTTGATGTGGATACGTCTGAGGGTAATTTTGTCTCACCGCTTGTTTGTTATATGGGTAGTCTTGTGCAGTGTGGTTGGTGTATCGCCTTTCTATGGTGCAGTATTGGTTGTTAGGGTTCACTTGGGGTTGAGCCATGATAGGGCACACATTAGCCATATGGTCTCCTCCACAGGTGTAGCATCATTTTCCTAGGGCAAATCTAGGAATATGCTTGCTAGAAACACCTAATTTTTGAGCTACCTTTTTTGCTAGATCCTCAATTGATGTGGATTGTGAGGAAGTGAGGCTAATAGAACTATCTGAATCTTTAGAGATCTTTGAGAGCTCAAATTCCTCCCCTAGATTATCCTCAATGTCTATGCACATGCGTACACACTCTTTGATGGATCTAGGTTCCTTTAAGTACACGTATGATCTCAGTTTGGTACTTAACAATCCATCTAAAAATAAGGCCACTTGTTTGGCTGGAGTGGGTAACTCTGGAACAAGGCATCTCTCTAGGTATTGCCTAAACCTTCTTCCTGTGAGCCTCACTGTCTCTTGAGGTGTTTGCTTGAAGCTGTATATCAGGGAGGATGTGTTATGCCTAATACCACTCTTGGAAACTCAATGATGAATGCTTCAAGAAGTTGGTCTATATTTCTGAACTAGCCTTGGTGAAGCGGTTGAAACCAAGTCAATGCAGTGTTCTTGAGAGTTAGGCCAAAAGCATTGTATTGAGTGAACAAGTCTTCAACTTGTTTAGCTCTCAGAACTTGCCTAAACTCTGCTACATGGTCATACGGGTCTCCTGTGCCATCGAAGCAATTCTTCATGGACTTAACCAATTGTGTAGGCCGTAAGGTTCTAGCATGTTCTCTAGGCCTTGGCCGAGGGAATTTGTCTGCATTTCTTAGATTACTTGGGTCCCTATGTCTCTCCCTATCCATCCTATCTGTCTCTGTCCTCGTTCTTTCCCTTCCCAATGGGTTAGCAAAGCTCACCTCAGGTCTATCTCTACTCCTTTCTCTTTGAGTCCCATGAGCCTGAGATGTTCCAACTCCTTGGTGACCATAAGACACAGTGGATCGAGGTTGGGGAAAAACAAATTCACCCTTCCAAGTGTATGCGTGTCTTCCATGCTCTGAGACCACAAAGATCCTTTCCGAGGCATCATGGTAAGTGCTCCCACTTCGTTAGCTCTCAGGCATATACCTCTAAAAAGCCTCATCCATCTCTCAATTCACGAGCAAATCTATGCTCCTATTGTCTTGGGGAATCCACTTTGGAGTGATTATTCTAGTCAGAACCGACTTGCCTTGAGGGGTTTTTGGTTCCTTTCCTAAGTTCCCTTGCTCTATGTCTCCTATTTCAACCTCTGGGATGATGTTGCCAAATTCATATGTTCTTTCTGGTTGGCTAGTGACCACATACATTGTTCATTCTTTATCAATGTAGGAACCATTTTCGAACTTGAATACCGGGTGTTCTAGTCCAATGGGCTGATTCGGATTTTTAATTAGGACAACAGATCTTCTCAGATCATCCTCATAGATGCGTGCACCTAAGTGATTGGTCCTGATATATTCCAATTGCGTCTTGTAGGGACCTTCTAGTGTTTCTAGGTATGCCACTCCTGAGCTTCCTACATGTTTCTCCATGCTAAGACATCATCCTTGTACAACCACATTGTTGATCATTTGATACCAATTACTTGTTCCTTTTGAGCTCCTTTGTATGTGTTTTCTTGTCTTTAGTTAAGCATCGTCAGGAGTACTTAAGTATGTTGTATTTGATGTTTTTCGTCCACTTAGTTTAAGTTCTTTTCCCTTAAGTTATCCCTTGATTGCAATTTAACCTATTCTTAGACTTGAGAATTTAGAGGTTCTCAGAACTTGAGTATTGCTATCGTACCCCTAGTCAATCAAGACAACTATTTGCACTTAGCCTAAGCTAAGAATGAACTGAGGGGGTTGAGAGATATTCCAACCTCAAGTCGTTTCTCCTTGCTACACTTATCTGCCCAAGAAGCTCATTCCCAATCCTGCACACAATGGAACTTGCTCTGCTTTCTCGAAAAGCTCTCGATGATCCTGTAAAAATCCCAAGTTTAGCTCAAGTTCTTACCTTCAATTGATAGAAAATTTATTTCAGACACTTTGAATGACCCTTGTTCCCCCTTTTGTATTGCAAAAAAAGAAATTTTCTCTAGAGCTCCCTTGGTGTACCTACCCCACTGAGGGTCAACTTCAAAATACCCTATCTAAAAATCAACACGAGCTTTCTGACAAGCTCTAGAGCTCAAAAAATGGATTTCATATGAAACAATTATGACAGTTAAGGGTTTAGGGGGGTTAAAATAGACAATCAGGACGTTTCAGGAGTTTAGTGCATTTTTCTAAGGGCTTTGTAATGGTATGGGTGATTGAATATACAAATATGCCCAAATTTTCAAAAGATTACCCCTCTATTTTTTGTCGAAAATGCTTGTCTATCGCGATAGACATTGGCTGTCGCGTGGGGCTGTCTGTCGTGATAGACAGGGTCTATCGTGGGGTCCTGTCTATCGTGATAGACGATGTTTGTCGCGATAGACAGTCTCTATCATGGGGTCCTGTCTGTCATGATAGACGGTATCTGTCATGATAGACTGAGTTTGTCGTCTGTCGTGGGTCCTGTCTGTCGCGATAGACGGGTGTCTATCAGGATAGACCGAGTTTATCGTCTGTCGTGCTTTTGGTCTATCGCGATAGACGGGTGTCTGTCGCAATAGAGGGGGGTCTATCCTCTGTCGTGGATCTGTCTATCGCGATAGACGAGGTCTGTCGCGATAGATGCTGTCTCTCGTCTGTCATGGTTTTGGTCTATTGCGATAGACGGGGGTCTCTCGCGATAGACGGGGTCTATCATGGGGTGTTGTCTGTCACGATAGATGGGTGTCTATTGCGATAGAAAGGGTCTATCGTGGGGTGCTGTCTATCGCGATAGACAGTGTCTGTCGCGATAGACGCTGTCTGTCACGATAGACTGTGTCTGTCATGATAGATTGAAAAAATGAAATTTTTTTAGAAACTTCTAGTGATTTGGAGTGCTCTGATGGTGTAGGTTATCATGACAAACATGCATTCAAAAAATATTAAGTTTTTTTGTCTGTCGCGATAAATAGAGGTCGTCATCCCCGGACCTGTGCAGAGTTTTGTCGTACCTACGCAAGCTGCTGGTACAACTAGATCCTGCAGCACAAGCTCAAAAAACACACAAAAACAGATAGCATGCAAGGTCTCTCTCGCTCTTTCTCACAAATGAAATGAGGGAAATGAGGTGGGGAGGGGAATATGACCCAAAAACGGAAATTTTTCTGAAGATGGAGATGGAGGTGGGAGATGGTGAGGATGATGATGGTGATTCAAAAAGAAGAAAAATAAGGAAAAGAAAGGGTATTACCAATGACTCCAATGCCTCAACTCTACGTCTAACCATCACACGCTCGTCCTCGAAGCTCTCTCCCCGGCAATGGCGCCAAATTTTGGTGTCACTCTAGCACAATGACAAGTACCAACGTGAGGAGATCCACCTCATAATTTTCAATCGTGGAGACGTGAGGACTAGTATGAAGACTATGAGCAAGTGAAGGCACAAGTGCATGAGTGAGAACCACAAAAACATGCACACACATACACACACACACACACACGCACACAAGGCAAGAACAAAGAGAGGAACAATGGAGTTCTTTGCATTAGTCAGAAAGTCTCTTACATAAGCTCAAAACACTAACAATCTAACCTCAAAAATGAGCTCTCTAGATCTTTTTATAGTTTTTTGACTAGCTTTGGCCTTGTCCAGACCTAGTGTCCGGCCTAGTTAAAAATTAGGTTCTAGAGCCTATTTGAGGGCTCAAACCGAGTCTAAAAATTATGAAAATTGGTATCTAGCTAATTCTTCTACTCCTCAAGCTTTAGGACTCCTCGGATTGAACAAAATGGAGTCTATTCTACCAAAAATGGAATTTACAATGTGTGTCTAGTGATGAAATCACTTGAGTTGGAAATAGCTTATGAAAAAAATGATTGGGCCTTGTTGCCATATTGTGCATGACTGTTCCTTTGTGCCTGCATGCTCTTCTTATGACTTGTATGCCAACAATGTTGCTATGCATATTGTCACTGATAGTCAGAGTGCTTTGGCTGTTGCACGAAACCGAGTGTTTCATGCAGGGACCAAACACATTGAGGTGCATTATCACTATGTGAGAGAGCGCCTTCATGCAGGAGATATTGATTTGGTATATGTGCCTACACTAGATAATGTGGTAGACATATTCACCAAAGCTCTTCCACGAGAAAAGTTTGAAGCTTTTCGCAAAGCTTTAGGCTTACTACCCTTGTGGGGGCTGATTTGTCGCTCCCTGTATGTGTTCACATCATTCGCTCCAGGGGGGGTTTGTTACACTTATGTGTTCCTCAAGTAGCTTTGATGTGAACCTTTTCCCTATACATGGGCACTTTTTACTCTACTGCTGGATAGAGGTTTTTTCCCCATGTTACCACATACTTGATACTCTCATATGTGGTGGTACTTTGTACTTAGGGATATTATTCAGCTCTTACTTCGGTTCAGTTCAATTCATCATCAATAGAGAGAGCTATTCGAGCCATCGTCTTCTTCGTGTGTCTTGTTGCGTTTGTGCTCCTTGTGTGTGCTTCTCGTGTGTCTCTTGCACTTCTATACACACCCAACATAATTTTACATGGGTGTATGATTGAGAATTAAAGTCTATCATAATTTTTTGACTCAACATTGATCAAAATATCTTATTTGATATTGATATATGTTGGTTTTTTGTAGGTATAAAGCAATTCACAAGCACTATGGGAAAGGGAAAATAATGGTCATATGTGATTTTTCATCAAGGGGGTAAAAAATATCCACAATACAATGCAAACGTTGTTGACATTTTTATGTAGGAAATGCAACTCGAATAAAAGAGCATCTATTTAGTATAGGTAATAATGTGGCAAGATGCTCTAATCTAGATAGTGATATATGGGTACATTTTGCAAGTTATGCAAATAAATGTAAATCTCAAGGTATCACATTAAAAAGATTCAAAAGCATGAGTAGTTCACAACACTTTTGAAGTAGCCCAAGTGTAGAGCAAGAAGCAGTAGATGCATTGATGATAGTAGAGGATCATCAGGATATTTCTACTCAAGTTTCTCAAACTATTTTTGAGAATAACCAAGATAAATGTACTCCATTTTGTCCAACAACATAGAAAAATAGTGGACTTGGTGAATGTAGTAAAAATGGTGGATCTAATACTCTGTCACCATGCTTTGTCTGTAATAAATCACAAAATACTATACCTGTAGCTTTTGAAAAGCAAGATTGTCATTTGCATCATGTCAAAGATTTTGACAGTCATGTGCGCCGCTATATAGTCCATATGCTTTAATCTAGAGAGCCAGTGGTGAATTGTAGCCATCATGTAGCCTACAGTTGGTAACTCGATGGGTGGCTTAAAATAGGGGTAATTCAACTAGTCCTGGCACTGCTTATTGTTTTGTACCTTAATAGAAAAGGCTGTCCAGGAGCGGCGTCGTGGTACTGGTCCCCAACATGGGTTGTACTTTAAGTGCAAAGGTGCCTTTACCCATGTACTCATCATTTCTAGATACTTCTGTAGTAAATCTTTGCGCCACTCTGGTTGTTAGATCTCTCCTTGCTGTGCATCAAGTGGCAAATCGTCCTCTTCGAATTGAGTCGCATGCGATGGTTTCTTACCGGTTTCTTTCTCAATGGCTAGCTGGTATTCGGCCATTTCCATAAAATACGGTTTATACTGTAGCTCATGCCCAGATATGTATCGTCGCGGGGCCAAATGAGCAAAGAATGGAGACTGTAAAATTCTTTCTTCTATCATCGCCATGGCATGTAATTGTGCCTCTACTCTAGCTGAGTGTGTTGTCCCAAGTTCTTCAATTGTCTTCATCCACGCGGGGTCGGGAGTTCGTAAGTCATCTGGCCTTCGGCCGTGACGCGTCCGCCTGGGATGGGTTGTGGCTCGTACGCCCCTTTGAACGTTTCCTCCACCGGGATGGTGACAGTTTCTTCCTCAGCTAGTAGCTCAGGTGGGGAATCTGGCCTTGGTGGGGCTTCATATACTGCAATCCTTGATTCAAGGTTTGATACCTGGGCCCTTAATGCGTTGAGTTCCTCTAAGATGTCAGGAGAGGGGTCCACAGGTGCTGGTATGTCTTGGTGTGCTGGTGCTCGTAACTGGAGTAATTTGTGATCTTCTTTGAGTTTCTGTAACTCCTCATTCATGCGATCGTATTCATCTAGCAGTCTTACATGATCTTCTAGCAGCATCCTCATCGAATCTGAGGGAATGGCTTTGAACCGACTAGGACTCAAAGGTTGGTCTGGGTGGTCGAGAGCTGCTTCTAAGTTTTCTCGGTTCTGATCCTGTAAGCGCTGGTTTTCTTCCTTTGCTGCTGCTAGATGTCTTCTGAGTAAGCCCATGTTTTGTGTTAGCGTAGCATTGCGGACTGTCTGGGCTCTTAATAAGTTATCCAGGTCAGCAGTGGCTTCCTTGGTCTTTTCTTGGATTTCTAGTTCTAATTTATGATATGCCTCGCGTAATTCTTGGTATCGGCTGTTTAGTGAGGCATTCTCAATAGATAATAAATTAAGCTGCGACTGTAAGTCAGTGGTTTTCCTCGGCAGCTGCTGATAATTATCGCCAAGAGATGTGAACTCATCTCTTACTTGCGTCATACACATGAACATCTGTCGAAATGCATTATCTACAATGGGTGATAGTATTAATGGGGTGCTAAATGAAGATGCAGTGGATGTAGATGCAAAGGGAACGGGGAACGGGGGTGGGAAGGTGGATGTTGTGGTGATTGTGGAAAATTGTGAGGTTCCTAAATATGGTTGTGCCATGAGTGAAGTGAGTGATGGTGCAGTGGGTGGTGAGATGTCCATGTCATTGGACGTGTCCAGTGCGGTGACTGTGAATATGGGTGTGACTGTGGGTGCTTGTGCTGGTGTAAATACGAGATTTACAAAGATTGAGGAGTAATCTACAGGGGGACTAGCTGGTGCAGCTGGGTGGAAAGGGGAAAGAGGGGTTACAGTGGGTCGGGGAGGTGAGACTGGGGAGAAGGTTAATGGCGGTGGGAATGGGAAAAGGGGTCGTGGAGTTGTGGGGAAGGATGGAAAAGCTGGATGGAGGAATGGGTTGAATGGAAAGGTGGATGTGTGAGGGGGTAGACTAGGTCTAGTGGGTGCGGGAAGTGTGGGGTTAGTGGTCGTAAAGACGATTTCTGCTACTTCACCAGCGATAGAAGATGATAGTCGGGGGGAAGGAGGGTGAATAGGGGAGGCTGGAGGGATGGGTGGTGATGGAGGAGCGGTTGGGGTGGTTGGTACTTCAATGACTACTGAGGTATGTACAGTTGTAGCGCGGGGTGGGGAATCTACAAGGATGGTTTCTGCTGCCAACAAACTTTCGGGGACGAGGCGTGCCTCCCTGGCTTGTTCTGGAGACTGTGCTCCTGTTGGTACACGAATGTATTCGCCGGGCTTTGAAAGTAGTCGTACTCTGCGGGGGTCAAACTGTGGTAGTGGCTTTCTTTGCAAGTACCTAAGTGCTTCGTTGGAGCCTACTGATTTGACTAACTCTCTGAATCCTTTGATGTATGCGTCTTCGAATCCACCTGTGACAAGTTCTTGTTTTATTATCGCTTGACTCTCTTCCTCAGTCAGTTTTTTGCGTGCCCAAACCTTTTCCATAGTTCTATACAGCTTCTTAATAGCCACTGTGTAAGCTGCTGCTTCACAAGTTTCATCTTCGTGTGTACTTGTATCACCATGTGTGTCTGTTTGTTGTCCTTGGCCATCTGTCTGTTCATGCTCTTGGGATTCGTGAGTTCCCTGGCTGGCTTCGTCATCTCCTTCGTCGTCATCGGTTGCTGTTCTTTCGTCATCAAAGCTAGACACAATCTATCCTTGTGGCTGATCCCTGGGTGTGGTAGGGTAGCTAGGCCTTTCAAATTCTTGAGAAAACAGTTGTCCTTCTGAAAATTGGAACTCATTGGAGAATGCATCGGGCATTTCAAAATCGAACGTTGTGTTCAGTGGTGCTGCTTGTTCTGCTTCTAAATGGGGTATTGGAAAAGAGAACGCTTCCGCACCAATAGTGGTGGGAAGTTCTGCTGCTGTGGTGATAGGTTCTGGGGTTGTGTCTGCTTGAGGTGCAACAGTACTCGTGGTGCCCTCCGTTACAACTGGTCTTGATAATCTGATACGAATAGGTTGTAGTGTGGGAGTGGCTGCTGTCGGTGACTGCTCTGGAGATGGTTGTGGTGAGGGTGATTCTGGGACTTGTAGGCACGGGATAGTGCCTCTCATCCGCTTTCTGGCTCTGCCTTTGCTAGCCCTTCTAGCTTTCTTTGTGGTTCCTTTAAATGCCTTCAGCTCCTCACTGGTCATGGCGTGCTCTATGGGTAAATCATATGCCAAACACATATATATAGTCCTTGTAAGTGCACAACACCCATTGATGACCTTCTTTCGTTCCCATCTATGTTGTGCCAAATAGAGCTGATCAATTATCTAGCTAGCTAGATCAACCGTCTGGGGTCCAGTACATGCTAAGTATAAGCCAAACCAGATTCTTTTGTGGGGCATGGTAAAACGATCCTGAGCTGGGAAAGCAAAATGCTGCATGCATATCCGCAATGGCTTGGAAAGCTCAGGGGTTATAGCTGAAATATCCTCCCACTTAGTTACATCACCACATTTCATCGGCTCTGGAACTAGCCGTTCTCTCTCCGTCGGAGTATGCGTTCCATGTATTTTGAGAGCTGCGCGAATTAAATCTTTAGACAAATAAAACCTTCTGAATGGAGGGTCATTTACCAAGGATGGTAACATGAATGTGCCGGGTAGATCCTTGTTCTCTGAAGCTGTCAAGGTGGTTACTAGGTAAAAGCATCTGTAAAAATCGGGTTTAGGCAGAGGGTCACTAAAGTATTTTGTAAATCCCGCTCGTGCCTAAACGTGCGTTAAATCTTGTGTATTCTGTAGTCCTTTGAATTCTCTTGAAAAGAACTGGTACTTGGCCCATGTGCGAAGATCAAATGCCAAATTGGCCTCAAATATGAAATCAGCGTCTGCTAAGGGTCCTGCTAAGCCCTGAAACTAGTGAGAGTTACGATGAATCTTCTCAGTATATCCTCTAGGAGGATCGTCGATTGGCATGGGTCCTGGAAATCCTTGAAACTCTGGTGGTTGCATCGTCGGATGAGATTCCGCAAGTAATTCTCCAATATTGGCCATTGGTGTGCTTGGGCCAGCTTCTGATGGTCCTTCTTCGGTTTGCATGATGACTGACGAGCTAATGGAATAGATCTGCTACAAAAGATTAACACATTAGCATGGAAATTAATTATGATCCCATTAAAGTGAGACCGCAATCCCTTTCCATAACCGATGTGTAACCCGTGTAGCCAGGTGTTGTGAGGTGGTTAATGGAATGATTATTTGCAAAACTAATGCAGGTCTCTAGACACCTACATGGTCAGATTATGCATACATTTCTTGATGAGCTTTTATTATGAGTGATGTGGGGTTATGGTGTGTCAATTTATACAAGGTTCAAATGTAAGTGATTTATTACAAGGATGAAGATTAGTTGAGGTGGTAGTGGTGTCAGACAATGGGTTAGGGGAAGTCTTCTGGACACGTTTCGGCATCCATTTCCTAAGAGTTTTTGAGCGGATGGTGTGTTTCTTCCGAGGGACAAAAAGAGGTATCGGGTTTGGTGGTATTGAAGGATGGAAAGATTTCTGAGGGGTATATATTACATGGCTTAAGGGTTGGGCTATAATACATTGTTTGGGTACCCAAATCTGCGTGGGTGTGGGTCTATTCGTTAGGTACTTCTTGGCGATCCAAATTTGTCGAAGGTTCGAACGTGTAGAAGAAGGTCGAGGGGATCTTGGATACTGATTCTGCTTCTGCTTTGACTTCTTCTTATCAATGTCTAAGTTGTTGAAATCTATCGATGCTTTCTGTTCTTTTGGCACCCATATTTGTCTCGTGCCACTTGTTCTGTGATGTTGATACTGCTGCTTTCCTTGCCTTGTCTGGTGGTGTCGTCGGTCCGGGTTCCTTTGTCGTGGTTGACTCCGTGGTTGGGTGTGAGAGATCCATTGGACGCTCTGCTTTGGAAAAGAAGGGAGATCCAACACTTGCGTGACCTGCCCATTAGGAAGTGATTCGTGATTTATCTTTAATCTAGGCCAGTCCGTAGCAAGTTTGGAAGGATGAGCACCGCAGGGTATTGTGCTCATTTGTCCGCTGATGCAACCCACCTGACCGCTGATTGTGTCCATCTGCCCTAGCGGTTGGGTAATTGCCCCTTCTAGTTTGCAGGAAGCCCCAGGGAAAATATCCTGACGTCCTTCTAACTGACAATTGTCTATAGCCAAGCCCGAGTGGGTTGGTGTAGACGTAACGTGACTGATCTGACCAAAGATCTTCCAGTCTTCCGTCGCATGTATTTCATAGGGTCTAGGGTTACAAACCTCAGTCGGAATGCCGTTAGGGAAGTCAAGCGGTATCACTCGCTTCTGTTCTAAGGTTCCAATCTGTAAGGAGCCTTGTCTAAGATTTAGGTCCACTGAGTGATCGTATAGCCAATCTTGGCCAAGGATTAGGGGTTCTATCAGGTCATCATCATGGCACACTAGTAGCTTCGCTGTCATGGTCACATCCTTAATGAGGATAGGAAGGTCCACCTCGCCCATGCAAGGGGTTTCCATGCCTCCTAGCCCTATGAGGTATGCCTCAATTGGCCGCATTTCTATTCCTGAGTCCTTATAGTGGGACCATCTAATTGCACTAGTCGTAGCACCTGAGTCAATTAAAGCCTTGAGATCTTGGCAAGGGTTGCTATGCTCTAGCCTGACTGTAATGAATGGTCTCCTGTCCACTATACTAGGATGAATGGTTGACTTTACTTGACACATGGCCATGGGATATCTGGGTGTTGTTTCCAGATGGTTATAATGTTCTCTCCCTAGTCCTTGTCTTCTTAGCTTCATGCGCTTAATGCGTTCTATTGCTTCTGCCTGAGCTTCCGCTCGTATTCTATTTTCTTCCTCCTTATGTTTCTTTGCCAACGTGAGTCGTCTAAGCATATCCTCAGTAAGAGGTTCCTGATATAACTTGACTCTACAGCCACTAATGTAATTAGGCATTATGTCTCCTTCTAAGGTCGCTAACTGTACTGCTCCACTTGTTGAGAGTCTGTTAATGATCATAGGTCCATTGTCCACTTCTTTGATGCGCTTCCATGCTTGTGCTCAGCCTTGAGTGTCAACACTCCCCCCCCTCTCGAGTCTATCATCCCTGACAAACCCTTGTTGTAGTGGTAGTTCCATCTAGTACTTTGAGAGGTAGTGTCCCTTATGTATCAACAAGAGCAGTCCATCTTCCAAAGGTAATGTGGTCCATTGTCGAGTTCTTCATGTTTCTGCTATCCTTTGCAAGCTTTATTTCCTATATATGTACTTCCTCCTTGGATTCTCGCATGATGGTGTATTTAGGAGCTTCCCCACAAATTGTTGGTTGCTCAAAAGAGGTTGTCAACGTTGATTTTGAGTAGCTGTCATCTATGAATTACTCCTTAGGTTCTGATGTTGTAGCCTGGATGTCCTCTGGATCTCCAAAACATGGCTTTCACCATTTTTATGCCAAGTACTTGTAACCCATAATGAAGGATGGGTAAGTGTGTTAGTGCATGGGTTGAAGAAAATATGTGCCTTGTGTACGGTCTTGTAATGTGGCCCTATGTATGCGTACTTGGGGAATGCATTGTAAACAGTATGGTGCAAAAATGGGGTCTTGAGCTAAGTGCTCAAGGGTATGCTAACGAAGAGGTTTCCTAATCTATCATTGTAGTAGTGTTGTCGAAGTGTGCTAACCATGGTGAAAGTTCAATCGATGTCTATCTCTTCATGTTGTATGCCCATCATGGTGATTGACCATTGGCTCATCTTCCCTTGTTGATGGATGTCCTTGTTGATGATTCACTGATGCAATTCTTCGAGCACATGGTCCTATCCCTTCTTATGCTCTTTCTTCCCCCCTTTTTTTTGGAGGAATAGTGGAACACAACAAGAAGAAGGTGGTTAGTAGCAATAAGACATTTTACATATGTCAAATGTGTCTCATGTGACTGGGATTTCTCAATTGTGTCTATGCACGGCCGTGTAATGTGGCCCTATATTAATGCATACTTTGGAAATGCATGACCTGAATGGTGCAAAAGACAAGGTTACGCCAAGGGCACATGGTTGTTGCTGGTCGAGGCTTCTGATGTTACTTGCGGACTTGATGCAATCTTTGTTTGGAGGTGTCGATTGGATTTCAAAATGATGTAATCCTCCTTATTGGGATCCATTTTAGAATATTATTTGGCCCTATAGAGATCATCTCAGGCCTCTTCATCTTTGGATGTTTTCTGAACTTTGGTATCCAGTGTGCTTGGCTCTTTGGTTATGTGGAGGCTACTGGTACTTTTGGCTTCCAAACCCATACCCTTTTTGCATGTCTTCCTACTATTGCTAAAGAGATTATTTGATCTTCTTTCGGTCTCTTTACTTGGTTCTAACCCTTGCTTCTCCTTGGCTTCTTTGTTGAGGCATTTCTCATGTGGGAGATCATAGATTGTTGTGCATGTAAGGGCTTCTTGGGTACCCACATGTGTAATTGCCCTTGTTGAGTTGTAGCTAATTTCTTAGGCACCCAAATTTTTCCGATTTCTTGTGGTGGAGCTTTTCCTCATTGCTTGGTTCTTCTCTTCGCATGGTTGGTCTACCTGGGTGGGAATTGTGTTGGCAAGGCTGGTAGTTGCTCTCATTTTTGTATCGAGATCTACTTAATGCCCGGAACTACTTTCTTCTTGAAATATCTTTGTCATTTTGATGTAGCAATTGTCATGTATTGTTTTGCTTGCCTTTTTGGTTGAGTTGTGGTGGCGGCATTAGTCCTTGTACAAGAGGAGGAGTCCGCTTGTCTTTGAGCCTGTTCCTCCATGATTGAGTTCTTCTGGAACATAGAGCTTTTGACACATACAACATCTTTTTTGCTAAGATTAGTCCTAGAAGAACTAAGAGAATGTGTGACATCTGGATTTATGAGCATGCAATTCTTTGATTCTAATGTAATGCATTGTTCCTCTAGCCAAACTTGAAGAAGTTGACTTCTTAGGTTCAAGTTGACTGCATGGTCGTAAATCCAATCTTGACCCAGGACAAGTGGCTATGTAAGGTCCTCATCTTGACACACTAGCATTTTACCTTTCGTTGGGGCCTCTTGAAGGTAGATGGGAAGCTCCACCTTGCTTAAACAAGAAGTTTCCACACCTCCCAACCCTATGAGATAGGCTTTGATAGGATTGATGTTCAATTGCAGGTCTTGGCAGTATGAGACTCTAACTGCACTAGTTGCTACACCTGAGTCAATCAATGCTCTCACAGTCCTTACACTCTTTCCTCATCCTACCTCCATGGTCACAAAGGGGCTTTGGTCGATTATGCATGAAGTAATTATGCCCGATTTTTGACACATGTCCATGTGATATTTTGGGGCTATCGGGTTGACATCTAGACCTAGTCACCTTAACTTATTTTGCCTAATGTGCTCTCTAGCCTTTGCCTATGCTTCTTCTCTAACTCTCAACTCTTCTTCTTTCCGCTTCTTAGCTGTATTGAGTCTCATTAGCATATCCTCTATAAGAGTTTCTTGATATAGTTTGACTCTACATCCACTAATATAGTTTGGCAAGATGTCACCTTCTAGAGTGGCTAGTTGAACCACACCGCTAGTGAATATTCTATTAATGATTATGGTTCCATATCCACGTCTTTCCAATTTACGGGCATGTTGTTTAAGTGTATACACTAGCACTAGATCTTCTTCTTTCAATCCTTTATCCTTGATGTGTGCATCAAAGTATGCCTTTTGTCTTTTGTTTGCAGCGTAGTTGCCTGCTACCACTCGTAGCCTCATCTCTCCTAAGCATTCTAGATCAAAGATTTGAGAGGACAACTCATGTCCATTCCACTCATGCTCTCGTGCTACTTTTAAAGCTGGGATCAAGAACTCTAATGGTAGCACAACATTTTGTCCAAAGACCATCTGAAATGGGGTGGCATTGAGTACTGTTTTGTAGGCTACTCGGTAGGCCCAAACAGCATGATGAAGTTCTTTGTCACAATCAGAGCATTTATTATTTACCACTTTTGTCAAGACATTACATATGATCTTATGTCTTACCATGAATTCTTGGAGAAGGTTTTCAATGAATTCATTCAAGAAGTGTGTACCTCTATCACTTACTAACTCTATTGGTAACCCATATCTCGTGAACATGTTCTTGAATAAGAATTTAGCTCTCGTCTGAGCATCGTTCTTTGTAGTGGCTTTGACGTCTACCCAATTTGTATGGTAATTTGTGGCTACAATAATGTACTCTACATGGGGGGGTTAATAGGACCTACAAAGTCTATATCCCACTTTGAAAATGCACGTCCTCACCATCATTGGTCTCAAAGGCACCTTGTCTTTTCTGATCGGATATTGTGCCCGTTGGCATGTGTCACATTTCTTCACATAGGTATGTGCATCCATATGAAGAGTGGGCCACCAAAGTCTTGACCTACAACACCATTGTGTGCACTTTCTAAGACTTTCAAGTAGTTCGATTCATAAACACACAGTCTTAAGTAACCATCTTTGCCTCTTCGGTATAGGTTGTCTCAAACTAAGACATAGTCTTGAGCCTCTTGATCCATGCTTCCTTTTCTTGCTAGACTAGCCTCATTAGGTAATGTTCCCGATCTCATGAATTCTACCAATGGAACACTCCTATCTAGAATGAATGACACATGATAAAGGGTAGCATGCTCAACTAGGGGTCTCTCCTGAGACACTAGACAATTCTTGGTCCACTCATGTATTTCTTTGTCCATGCTAGGCCAATACAATCCTACACGTTTTAGATTTTGCAATGTTCATTGTTTAGAATAGTGATTTCCTAGCAACCCTTCATGGGCTTGTTGCAACCAACTACTATGTTCATCGTCCTCGACACAACATGCTAGGACACTCTCTGTATCTTGTTTGTACATACGTCTTGCCAATATGTGATATTTTTGCAATTTTACAATTTCTTCTTTGTTCGTTTTTACATTCTTATTTGCAGGTCCGAAGGTTAAGACTCGTACCAAGTTATTTGCCCATTTAGGAACAACTTCTAAATTGAACAGATAAGCATTAGGTAGTTCATCGGACACTCCTTGCGGTGACTCCCCTGAAGTGATGTGAGAAAGGTGATCTGCCCCGAGGTGGGTTCTCCCTTTCCTGACAACATCTTCAAAGTCATATTCCATTAGTAAGAGGAACCATCTCACTAAGCGTCCTATATTGCAAGGTTTATTGACCAGATGATGAGTGAAAAACTTGAACTTGTTAGCCAATAGATAGTGTCTAAAATTCTTCACAGCATACATCATGCCTACGCCTTCTCTTTTAGTTGTGGTATAGTTTCACTCAATTGCATTCAACTGTCTACTCGCATATGCTATCGGCAAGTCTAGATTTTCTTCACCTATGGGTTGTGCTAGCACACATCCTATTGCATGATTGGATGCATCTACATGAACATGGAATGGTTTATTCCAATCAGGAGTGGTGAGTATTGGCGCTGAGCACAAACATCTTTTCAGCTCATTGAAAAAATTTTCACATTGGTCATTCCACTCAAAGTTTGTCAGCAAGGCATAAAGAGGTTTGGCTATGATTGCATACATGTGGATAAACCCGCGATAATATCCACAATGGTGCATAAAGGCTTGAACCTCTTTAACATCCCTTGGCCTCGGCAACTGTGTGATGGCTTTTACTTTGTCCACATCTGTTGATATTCCGTTCTTAGAAACAATATGACCTAAGATCTTACCTTGACATACCATGAACACACACTTTTCTGGGGTCAGACAAACTCGATATTCTCTACACTTGTTGAAGATCTGTCTGAGCTCAGAATGTGGTATCTTCTTTCTTGGGAATGAGCACATAAATCATCCACATATACTTCGAAGCTCTTTCGCAAGAACTCTTTGAATACATGACACATGAGCCTTTGAAATGTTGCAGGTGCATTGGTGAGCCCAAATGGCATCACACGAAATGCAGAGATTCCCCACTCTGTGGCAAAGGCCATTTTGTGTTCATCTTCTGGGGTGATGGCTACTTGGTTGTAACCTGAAAATCCATCAAGGAAGCTATAAACTTCCTTGCCTACAACACGCTCCAATAAATGTTATGCGATTGGAAGCGGATAGCTATCTCTTATTGTAGTGGCATTAACTTTCTTAAGGTTAAAATACACTCGCAATTTTCCAATCTTCTTGGGAACCACTACAATGGGGGACACCCATTCAGTATGTTCAATTTCATAGATGAATCCAGCTTCAATCAGCCTATCAATTTCTTCTTTTATGTTAGCTGCATAAGTGTCATTATGTGTGCAGGGCTTATGTTTGTTGCGCTTGGCATCAGCTATCATGGGGATTGTATGAGAGCATATTTTGGGATCTACTCCCTTCAAGTCTTGATAGTGCCATGCAAACACGTACCTATATTCCCTTAATAAAGCTACTAGCTCTGCTTCTTCTTATGCACTTAGGTCTTCTCCTATGTATGTACATCGGTCTTCATTCCCTTCAATGGTTACTACAATCTTTTTGGTCTTTTCTTTAATGTCATATGATTATCTTATAATGGCCTCTCTCTTAGGCATTCGTACCGAAATTTTTTGGTCTTCAAATTCATATTTCTTGAAATTTTCTAGTACTTCAAACAATGATTCCTCCTCTTCTTGTTTCATTGCTTTTCTTTTCTTTTTCATTTGAGCACCTTCACTACCATCCTTTGAATTTATTGTTTTGATGCTTGTGAGAAGTTCTTCTTCTCTTTGGGTAAATACTCCTATATCTTCTAGATAGTGCTTCTCGGAATTAAAGCAACTATCCATCACAATGGACTCTAGATCACCGTCATTCTCTTCTTCTATGAAGTCATTAGGGTCACATTCTTCTAACAAGGGCTGACACATGAACACTTAAATATCATAACCCTCCTCATCACAATGAGGTGTCCATTGTTCGTCATTGACCACAATGTCCATGGTGGCTAAGATTTCTACCCAGCCATGAGGCTCAAATTCCTCATCTAAAAAGATCATCGGTGTGTAGGCTAGGTCTTTAATAGGTTTTTCTCCTTGAGAAGTTCCTTCTTCTCTTGCTTTTAGGTGCTTTTCCTCTTCCTTTGTGACCTTGCGCATCCACAAGTGAGTATCTTCATGCATCCAAGATGGATCCGAATTACTTTTAGAATGCACAGAGATTGAATCTTCTAGTGCCTTGTGCATAGGGTTCCACTATAGGGGTGGTACATCTCTGAAGGTGTAATCCTTCAAATTGATCTTGGTTGTGACCCCTAAGTGTTGTAACTACAAGGAGTTGATTCCCCAATCTTGTACTATTTGCAATTGCCATAGGAAGGGCCTTCCTAGGATCATCTCGTAGACATTATTTTTACCAAAGTCACATATAGCAAAGGTATGTTCAAACTCTACACCACAAGTGGTTAGATATAAATGCATCCCTCCATTTAACTAGGCACTCTTTATATAAATGATTTCTTGTTTTCAACTTGGCCGTCAGCCATCTGAAGTTTCATTCTAATTGGTCTTAATGCAGGTTTACCCCATTGCTTCCACAAGGAAGTGGTCGTAGTCGCAACACCCGCATCTGAATCTATGATCACTCTAGTTTTGTAACCTTGGTAGGTGATTGGAAGATAAGTATTACCTTCTTCACCTTCACTCATGTCTCCTATTTTGTCTAGAGGTATCTCTAAGACTTTTTGCTTAGAGCATGCTTTTGATAACTTGGAATCAAGTTCTAGAACATGATCCTTCACATGTTTCCATAGCTCTAGTTTTACTTTTAGGAGCTCTTCTATGGTGAGATGACACTGAACCTTATTGTTCTTCATGACATCAGTGTTCCTTGGAACCAATGAGTCTTCATTTCTTACTAGTATTGTGGGAGCTCTAATATGGAGACATTCAGATTCACATGGGCCTGTGAATTGTGGCAACTCTTGTAAAGAATTATATTCAAAATCTAATCTCTCATCTTCGTGTTGTTGTGCTTGATCTTTGTAAATAGATGGAATGTGTTGGGGAAATTGATCATGAAGGTCATCAATTTCAGGAATAGGAGGGGGATTACCCTTCTCCTTGGCCCATTTTGTTTCTTGTATTTCCCGCAAGAACTCTTGAGAGTACTACTGAATTGAAAGAGGTGTTTCATCATCCACCGAATCAAGAACATAAGCTTTCCTTGGCAGTTTGCTTTCTCTTTCAACTACTGGTTGAGCATGTGAGGTAAAGAAACTTGGGGCTTGTTTACCAACTGCTCCAATCTTTCTAGTAAGCCCTCAAAATGCAAATCGGGTTTGATAGAGTTTGTCTGATTGAATGATTGGCTGGTCTCAAGCATAGCCTGAGCTAGCTCTACCATTTTCATGCACATTTTTGTCCGTTAAATCTCTAAATCTTCTCTAGGGTAGCTCTTGTCTAGGTTTGTTGTTGTTGGCCCTTCTTGGAGTCGAGCCTGGCAAGCCTTCAACATCATGTCCAAACCTTATGGGGTTGGATCTGCAAGAACCGACCTTGGTTGTTGTTTATTTACAATGATTGGTGGGGTGGGATGAGGTGGAGTGGATGGAGCTTTGGGATACAAGGGGCTTTGAGATGCAAAATCTTCTATTTTTGTTTTTGCGTCTTTCAAGCTTTCTTCTAGTTCAGATAACTTTTTAGTCAGCTTACGATTGTTCTTCTCCCTCGTATCCTTCCAAGTTCTTGTTTTCCTCTTACTCGGCTCTCCTGATTCACTTGACTCTAATTGATCAGCTGGTTTTGCTTGTTGTATAGCTTGTGCCCTAGTGATAGCCTATATAGGAACCACATTACTGCTACTTGAACTTGAATCCACCACTAAGCCTACCACATTAATGGGTGTAACCTTGTTGCACTGGAGGGATTCCTAGGACAATCTCTCGATAGATGTTCTTTACCACACTCAGGACAAAAGCCTTGTATTGTGATGTTCTATCGTTGTCCGGGAGTCGGTGAGTGGGGACATTCACGAATAAAATGGTCACCTTGACATCTAAAACATGGTCCTCTAGGGGCTTGTGGTCTTACTTGTATTGCTTGGGACCTCGGGTTAGGATTCGTGTACATGACATTGGAGTATTCTGGCTCCCAATTTTGTTCCATAAGTGGTCTGTCGTATTGATAGGAATAAGCCTCACTATGCTTTGGTGATTCTGTGTAATAAGCCTTTGGACTATCTTTATGGGATTAGTCGAAACTATGGTCATGAGAGTCCTTTTCTGAGACCCATGGGGTCAGTGGCACCAACGCACTATTAAGGTTTTCCTTTGTCCTTGCATACTTAACTCGGATCACATTGGCAGGAGCTGGTGGTTGGTTTCCTAGGACTGGTTCTAGTCTATATGGTACCTAATATTGTTGTTGTGGCCTATAATATGGTTGTTGATATTGGTTCTGATACCTACCCTGTTGGTAAGGTTGTCTAACAGCTAGCCTATTGTATGGACAATCTTGAGTTGTATGGTTTGTGTAATTTCTCACAATGGTGCAATATGGGGCATTAGGGTTTCCTTGGGGATAAGCCATCATCGAGCAAACATTATCCATGTGGTCTCCTCCACAGTTGTAACATCGCTTCAATGAGGTGACCCTTGGTGTTTGACTATTTTGAACTCCTAGCTTCTTGGCAACATGCTTAGCTATCTCATCTATCTCAGTGAAGGTTCTAGAGGGACAAGTAGAACTATCAGAGTCCTTATAGAGTTTGACAGTCCTAACTCCTCTCCCAAGTTGTCTTCTATGTCAATGCACATGCACACACACTCTTCTATGGATCTAGGCTCTTTCAAGTACACATATGATCTTAACTTGGTGCTTAATAAGCCATCTAAAAATAAGGCCACTTTTTTGGCTGGTGTGGGTAATTCTGGCACAGGGCATCTTTCTATGTACTGTCTAAATCTTCTTCCTGCAAGTCACACTATTTCTTGGGGTATCTAATTGAAGCTATGGATCACGGATGACGTGTTATGCCTGATGCCACTCTTAGAAAATTCTACAATGAATTCTTCTAGGAGTTGACCTATGTTTTGATAATTGTGACTATTCAAGGGTTGAAACCAAGCTAAGGCAGTACCCTTGAGGGTCAATCCGAATGCCTCGAATTGGGTGAACAAGTCCTCTACCTGTTCAACTCTTCACACTTGTTTGAACTCAGCCACATGATCATAAGGATCTCTGAATCCATCAAAATAGTTCTTCATTGCCTTGACCACTTGAGAGGGTCTAAGGGTTCTTGGGTGCTCTCGAGATCTAGGAAATGGAAAATCATGTTCATATCTTTGATGCCTCTCTGCTTGATGTCTCTCTCTTTCATGTCTTTCCCCTTCATGTCCTGATCTCTCTCTGCTCTCAGTGTTTGCAAAGCTTACCTCAGGTCTCTCTCTGGTTCTTTCCCTCTCGGTTTCATGAGCCTTGGATGATCCTACTCCTTAGAGGCCATGGGAAACATTAGATCTTGGTGGAGGGAAAATTGATTCACCTTTCCAAGTGTATGCATGCCTATCATGCTCTGTTACCAAGAACATCCTTTCCGATGTTATCTAGATAGACAACTTTGCCTAGTATCTCCAGGTCCTTGAACTCATAGATGGTGACTATTGGGTTAGGTTGATCTTGCTTGTCCAAAAGGCTTCCTCTGTTTCTCTATTCAAGAACAATTCTATGTTTTTTTTGTCTTGGGGAATCCATTCTGGAATGATCACCCTAGTCAAGATTGACTTACCTCTAGGAGTCTTGGGTTCTCATCCTAGGTCTCCTTGCTCCAGGTCTCCTAGCTCATTCTCAAGAATAATTTTTCCAAACTCATATGTCCTGTTTGGTAAGCTTGTGACCACATACATGGTTCCTTCCTTATCAATGTATGAACCCTCTTCAAACTTAACCACTCGATGATCAAGTCCAAAGGGTTGATCCGGATTTTTGAGTTAGACCATGTATTACCTCAGACCATCCACATAGATGGGAGCACCTAATTGGTTGGTCCTGATATATTCCAATTGTGTCTTATAGGGTCCTTTTGATGTCTGTAAATAAGCAGTACCTGAGGTATATGTGGGTCCACGAAGATGGCTACAAAACGCCTATGCTCTCCCTCCTATTGTGGTAGTGCCAAAGTGCGCACGAGTAGGCTACTACATTGTCGAGCATGCCACGGGCAGATCTCCACGCATTTGTGCATGTCTATGCCTCAGAGGGGGGGTCATATGGGCTCCCCGAGGCTCTTTTTTTGCTCTAGCTTCAACACAAGATTTGATGACGATGATGATCTCCAGTAGATCTCCCAATAGACAATGAGAAATATCATTCCTAAGAAAAAAATGCAAAAGCGCACTGAAAACGAATGCAAACAGAAGCCAAGAATCTAAAAACACCAAACACTCTGATACCAAGTGTGAGCAACTTAGGACACTTTTCTCAAAGAATTGAGCTAAAAGTTCTTGGGAATTGTCAATCTGATAAGCAATTCCTAATCCCTCTATTCTAGAGTATACTCGACTCTAGGAAATCTTTTATGCTATAACTTGAAGAACACTCAAATAAATAGTCAATCTGGGAGTTGTCATCTTTTTATGATTAAAAGGGTTTGTGACAGAACATCTATCTGGGATTTTTAATTTAGTTACCTAATTCTAACTGTCGAACCCTCGTCTTTTGAAAAAGAATCAGACACCATATTTGAGTGTGTACTTGAGCCACGAAGACTCAAGGACTTGTACCAATGAGACTATACCTCAATTGCCATACAAGTGCATATAGTGGAGTTCTTTTCACACATTTAAATGTCAATCCTAAGGAGAGACTTACCAAGTGTATGAAGACGTGTGCACACGTGATAGAAAATGAAGTGGTTCAGCTATTCACACATGAGAAAAGACTACTACCACTCACACCTACTGAAATACTGAAAGTGTTGCCGCAAGCCTCTTTTCAGCAGTTTTGGTATTTTGAGGTTTTCTCCCAGCCCAGAACTTCGAACATAGGCAATAGGGTACTCCTTTCGAAGCTCTCGACGAGACGAATCCAACGGTGGTGGTTTCACTCAATTCTGACCACTCTGCTTCAAGTTATGGCAGAAACAGTGAATTACGGGAGTCACAAACACCCACGCCTCCGCTTCTCCTAGCTTACGCACGCACTACAGCAGCTCAAAACAAAGGGGAAGGGGTAGATAACAGTCCTACACTTGCATTTCAAGCATCACACACACATTCAAGAGCAAAATGAAGATCAAAATCAGCAAGAAAGAGGCAAACTCCAAAATTCAGAAGTGCTCCTTCTTCACCATGACAAAAAGCCCTTTACAATGAGTCACTTTTGACTTATATACTAGTGCCCTAAGTTTGGTCCTTTCACACAAGAGACCGGCACTTTATTCACTAAAAGACTAACTTCCTACTATTGTACATGGGTAAATCACTAATCTTCTGTGGGGATGCACCTAGAGAACTCCTCTAGTGCATTTACAATGGAAAATATATACAAAAGTGGTTATGATACAAAAGTGGTGTGTCCAAATCGGAAAAATTTTGGGGCCCGTCCTTTTCTCTGCTTTGTTCGCTCTTTAGCTCTGCAACACTCTCCCCCTCTTCGTCTCTGTCGTCCCTTGACAGACTTTGCTTCGCGAACGCGTCCCGTGGGTGGTGTTGCCTGATTCTTGATCTTGCATTACGTTTTAGAGGCGCTTCAGCTTTTCCCCGCACGCTCCCCTTGGTCAGTATTGTCTACAGTTAAACAGACATGCAGATTCGATGGCCTTCTTGATTCAAGCTCTACAACTCGAGAGCCTGATGTAGTTGTCTTGCCTGTTGACTTGGGTTGCCACGCACGCCACCAGTGACTAGGAATGTGCTGTTCTTAGTCACCCTCTTAAACTTTTCAGCCTCTACCCCTTTGGAACTTTTGGTCCTCTGATTTGTCCTGGTTGTACACATCTGACCCTGTTGTATTGCTTTGAGGCTGTTTACTTCTTTTCCACCGTGCATGACCTGGATAATTTCTCTTTTTGCCTGATGCGTGCCCCTGCGGGGCTCTGTGCAGAGGTGGGTAATGCGCCCCTGCGGGGCTTCCTGCAGAGATATATTCTTTTTTCGTTCTTAATGAATTGTTCTGGACTTTGATTTTCTTCTTCTTTTCTTTTTGCTTGATTGTCCCTCTACACGTCCCTCCTCCTGAACTCTGTCGTCCTCGACAGGCTTTCTGAGGCGACGCGTGTATGTTTGAATTGCGGTTTGCTCTCGTTGGTTCAGCAGATTTGCATGACATAGCATGAATTCCTTCCATTGCTTTGACTTCACTCCGTCTTCTGGCGCCTGTCTATGATCAGCAAAGAAACTTGTTTCATAGGCCACCAGCCTTGCATTTAAATTGGAAGTCATTTTCACAACAATCTCTGAATCCATTTCAAAGAAGCCGGTAAAGAATGCTTCTTCGAAAGTCTGCATATATGTCGATGGCAAAAACATAAGGCGAGAATAGTACGCCATAATAGTGAGTCGGCTCGGAATGGTCGATAAATCAAAAACAAGAGCTTCAGACCCTTGCGTAATGCCGATGAAATTCAAAAATGTATATTTAGCGTGCGGGAACACCTTCAACACTGTAATGAGCATGCTAAATATTTTGTTGGTCATCTTGACGGCTAAGTCCGGAACTGTAGCATACCTTGCAATCCAAAATTCCATTGTCTTCACCATATATTCTTCTGTAGGTAAGTAATTATGTGGCGGACTAGGTAGTAACGGATAATTTAGCCACTGATTATTGATATTGCCTTGACGCTGTCCTTCCCAAAATTGCGTCCAAGAGCGTCTGCGGGGTACAGGACAAAAAGATGGATTTACCTGAAGCGCATATGGTGATGCTTCCCACTGTACCCGCAATGTCGGATTCTTCTCCAAAATTTTCCTTCGCCATATCGGATCCGCCTTCTCAAATTCCTCTTGAGTATACCTGAAAGTATCATGTTGGAATTGAAGGTTGTGGTCCGGATCTTTGTTCGTGGTAGTCTTTATATACATCCGCGTCTGTTCTTTAAGTAGACCATATGGTACATTGAATGGCTTCAAAATTTGATCTAACTGTTTGTTGTCTATTCAAGCTTCTTTCATTATTTGTATTATTTGATCTTCAAAATCAGCAGTGAGCTGGGACACCAGTAGTGCCCTTTCTGGTCTGCTCAGTTCTGCAATGTCTCGTGTGTTAGGTTCTAATGGAACCTCCTTTTCTGCCCTTATTGGTGAATGATACAAGGGGGGAGAGAGAGGACGTACCTCTTCCTCCACTGTAGCAGTGGTTTCCTGTGGAACTACTGGTGTCCCCTGCTTTCCTGTTAGCTCTATCTGCTCCTGAAGCCGTTTGATGATTTCATCTTTATTCTTAAGCTCTTCTTCAGCCTTTGTAAGCTTTTCTTGATGTTTGATTAATTCCTGTGCGACTATGTGCATGTGATCTGTGTCTTCTTTGCACTGTCGGAAATAATCTTTCTCGGCTTTTTTCCATTTCTTGCGTAGAGCTGCAGTATCATTCATATATCTTTGTTCCCATTTTGCAATTGTCTCTTGCTCCTGTTTGAGCTGATTTGCCATCTTGGTCAGCTTTTCTTCCATGTCTTTTATATCCTCATTTGATTTGTCAGTATCTGTCGGTGGTTGATCACTGAGGAGAGCTGTCATGAGCTCCTTGTTCCTGTCCCTTAGGTGGTCTGCTTCTTCCATGCTCACCTTGAGCTGTGATTCGAGTACCTTGCTACGTGCATGGATCCTCGTTTTCTCTTTTTCTGTCATGTCTAGTTTCTTTGTGAGCTCCAAAACTTGCTCTTTTAGTTGGGCATTTTCTGTTTCTAAGATTTTGCACTGTGTCTTTGTCGTTTTTATCTCTTCGTGTTTCTTCACAACTTGAGCTTCTGCTTTGGATAATTTCTTAGCCAGATTCATACCTTCTTTTCGAAGCTCCTGCTTTTCGAGCATGGCTTGGTCGTAATCTTCATCAGCATCAAGCATCAACTGTTGAGTGTCTAGTGCAGTGCGAATCATATCCTGCACCACAGGCTTGAGCTGAGCTATATCAACATTCAGCCATGTCTTTGGTATGTCTGGGGTTTCTCCTGTATGTACATCTTGTCCTTTTGCAACGTGGATCATTTCCTTATGTGGTTGTCGGACCTGTAGTTGTACTTGCAATTCTGCTTCATCTTCTATGACTTTACGAACCTTCGTGGCACTCCCTTGAAATGTGACATCCAGTGGGGACGGTTCTGCCACAACCCTTAGTGGGGTGAAGGGTTCTTCATCTTCTTGTCCTTCTTCCTGAGGCTTATCCTCTGATATCATTTCAGGCTTCCCATCATCAGATTTGTCTTTCTTGTTGTGGGTGGTGGAGACATCTTTCGGTGGAATAGGGTGTTGCCCTTCTTCCTCTGCCTGCTTCTTGGTGGTACTTTGGTCTACCAGTGGTGATTGAGTTTTTTCCTTGTTGTCTGCTTGGGCTTCGCCATAGTCTACTTCATTGAGTTCGGCCCACTGGCCATCATCCTTCGATTCACTTTGAATATCTACATCCAGTAATGATGTATTTTGCTTCTCTTGGTCGTCGGATCCTGAACTTGAATTGTCTAGCCCAATTTCCCGATATCTGTGTACCTTAGTGAGTTTGCCTTTTGGTTCCTGAGCTTTTGCGGACTGTTGATAATGATGACCCTGCACTGGCAAATTGATTTGTCCTTCTGTGTATTTGTGAGTCTCCTCCAGTGCTTGGGTTAATTCTTCTTCCGTGATCTTTCTGGTTCCTTGAGTAGTGGTTGTAGGCAGCACATGTACTCTCTTTGTTTTTGGTACTTCTTCTTTTGCTTGTTGGACTTCTCGAGGTCGTTTTGTTCCTCGCATTGTGCCTCTCATCCGGGGTTGCGAACTTGTTTCGGCTTCTTCAACTTGCTTGCTTCCTTTCTTCTGTTTCGGTACAGTAGCTGCTTTGACAAAATGAGCCAACTCTATTGAAGATGGCATTTCTCGTAAGAACTCGCGCATGCCCAATGCGTGGTAAATCATAATTGTGAGGGCAGTGGTCCCATTGAGGAATTTTTTATTTTCCCATTTCTTCTTAGCCTCGAACAATCTTTCTTGCACATAGGGTGTAAGATTTACCTGGTTGCCGATCTGTTTTATGGCATGAGACAATAATTGAACAATTATCTTTTGAGGGGCCGTGTATCTATTCATACTCGGGAAGCAGAAGTGTTGGTGAATCAATCTGACTTCTTCTTCGATATCCACCCTATTAATGTCGACAAAAGTTCTTGTTTTTGCTCCACGACTCTCTTCCTTGACCGTGTTGACACCATCCTTTTCCCATCCAAATGCTTCTTTGATTAAGTCATGGGAAAATTGAATGACTACCCATTCTCCATTCTTATCCATCACATTGGCTTCTGGCACCAATGGATCATGTAGTGCTGGTCGTAGAGTGTTCATGACTTGTGTACAGCGTTGAAAATCTGGTTTATAGATAGGTAGCTCGAAATACTTGTGAATTCCTGCTTTCTTCATGATGTCGATCGTGGATGGCAGTCCATGTAAAACTTTGAAGTCTTGGGACATGATCGGAAAGTGATGCTCTGTGTCCATGATCTTAATGTTGGCCAAGAAAAGATATTCCTCCACTGGTTGCTCATCTCTGAACCAATGGCCTTTTGCTTTCGTAAGACATTGGGGAGGAAATTCGTGGACCTCCTCTTGGATTGTCGCTTCAGAGTCTTCAGAAGCCATCTGCACTTACAAGGAAAAGTGCATTAGCTTGAAAAGCTTCCATGAGACCATACAGTGTGTTGTTTTGATTATGGTAGCTCGTCACTCCGTTCCCCATTATTGTGAGAGTGGGATTTCTTACCGCCTCTTTTTATATTTTTTTTCTGAAAGAAGACAATCATTAGTATAGCCGAAGCATAGTTTATGTACATAGTATGTCCATTCCTATCAGGTTAAAGCTAAAATCTAGTCTCACTTGGAGATCGTGCACCACTAGTTTGATAATGTACATCCTGTGCCGAATGCGTGGCCTTGTATTGCGGCCCTATCATGCTTACTTGAGGTGCATCAGACACTACATGAGTGCAATCGGGTGCTTTATCTCCTCGATCATCCGCTCCTCGTGGTAGCTTTGGTTTCCAGATCCATTTTGAGAACACTGAGAGAGGTCGCTGGTTTTTCCCGATTCGTGCAGCTGCTCGTGTTCCATTTGCTTTATCCATTGTCCGAGTGAATTTGGCATTGCTTTGCGATCTTCTCTGATGATTCTTATGTGTTGTTGACTTTTGCCTTGTCTGCTGTGGTATTTCCTCTTTTGTCCATACATTCTGTTTAGCTGCTTGTATGACCTTTTTGGGAATCCATATCTGATGTCGAGATCTTTGAGCTTCAAGCAAGGGTGTACTGGTTCTTTTCGTTTGTAGTTCTTTGTAGCGGGTTTGGTGATGCATGTTTCCTTCTTCAAAGCGCTTGTGGACGTTTCTTGACTCTGTATTTGATCCTTGCGTACCCACATATACTTGGGTGGTTCTCGATTCGAGTATCTGCTTATTGGTTTCCAATGGTACGATCTTTGGATGTTTTGAGCCTGATTAGGAGAGCGCGTCTCCTCGTTGGTTGGCTTATCCACAATTGTATTGGATAACTTCGACCCTATAGTGAATGTCGCTAAGATTGAAGTTTCCGCTTTGATGCGTTTGCTTTCTGAGGGGTGAGCATAGTCGATGCTTTCTTCTGTCGTTTTTTGAACTTCCTTCGATTTTGGTATTGACCTAGTTTGGTTACATGGTTTCTCTTCAAGCAAGCTGAAAATCTCTTTATGCCCTATCGTAGCTGAAATATATCCTTGCGCTAGATGGATACAAGCTTCTGTCTCAATGATCCAGTCGTGTCCTAGAATGAAGTCTTCTATCAAATCGTCATCCTCACATACTAGGACTCTTTGTTCCATGGAGGAATTTCCTAGGTGGAGGGATACATTCGTGGTTCCAATGCATTCTATGGTGTGACCTCCAATTCCTATTAATTGGGCTTTTGTGGGATTCAATTCTAATTGCAGCTCGTCTGCTATTCTCTTTCGCATGCAGCTAAGGCCTGCTCCTGAGTCTATCAATGCATCTATCAATTTATACTTTGTCTTGCCAATCCCTAGGTTTAGGTGAGGTTGCGCTTTACACATACCCGTTGAATCCTGATTTTTGACCTGATAGTTTGCCATAGGGATGGGCTCTTCTCCTTGGAGATAACGTTCATCTCTTTTCCTGATCCACTCTTTCCGTTTCCTAATGCGTTCTAGTGCTTCTTGTCGGGCTTCCTCTCGAATTCGTTCTTCTTCCTTTTTCCTATTTTGAGCTCCTAACAGTCGCGCTAGCATTTGATCGGTCAAGGGCTCCATGAATCGTCTTACTCTGCATCCACTGATGTAATTGGGAAGAATGTCTCCGTCTAGTGTAGCGAGATTGACTGCACAACTAGTAGAGATTCGATTTATAATCAGGGGTCCATATCCGCGTTTTTGTAGCTTCTTTGCATGTTGTTTTAGAGTGTATACTAGGACTAAGTCGCCTTCTTTTAATCCCTTGTCTTTTATATGTGAATCATAATATGCCTTTTGTCTCCATTTAGCGGCATAAATGCCTGCTACAGCTTGCAATCTAGTCTCGTGCAACTTTTCAATTTGATCTAGTTGTTGGGACAATTCATGACCGTTCCACTCATATTGCTGGGCCACTTTTAATGTAGGTACTAAGAAGTCAATTGGCAAAATTGCATTCTGCCCATACACTAGATTGAAAGGTGTGGTTCCAATGGCCGTTTTATATGCCACTCGGAAGGCCCAAATTGCGTGATGCAATTGTTTGTCCCAATCTGACCTCCCATTATTGACAATCTTTGTCAATACAGTACATAGTACCTTGTTGGAACTTTCAGCTTGTCCGTTAGCTTGAGGATGGTATGGGGCTGATTTTTTATGAATCACTAGAAAGTCATTCATTAGCGATTCAATGACTTCGTTTAGGAAATGCGTTCCTCGATCACTCACTATCTCAATCGGTAGTCCAAAGCGTGTGAAGATGTGCTCAAAGAGAAATTTTGCTGTAGTTTGAGCATCATTTTTTCTAGTGGCTTTTGCTTCTACCCACTTGGTTAAGTAGTCGGTGGCTACTATGATGTACTCCGCATGTGATCCTTTAGCCGGTGGATTGATAGGTCCTATGAAGTCAATACCCCACTTGGTAAATGCTCTTGCACAAACCATGGGTCTTAAAGGCATGTCGTCTCTTCGAATGGGATATTTCGCTCTCTGGCATGTTTCGCAGCTTCTCACATATGTCTCCGCATCCATATGTAGAGTTGGCCACCACAAGCCTGCAAAGAGAATCATCTTGACCGTTCTGTCTGCTGAGAAATGTCCTCCCGCAGCTCCTGCGTGTGCCATTTCTAATATGGGAAGATATTCTCCTTCATGTACGCACAATCTGAGTTGATTGTCTTTCCCTCTTCTAAACAATTGTTTTCCCATTATCACATAATCCTTGCTCATTTCTTCTAGGGATCGCTTTCTTGCTAAACTAGCTCCTATTTCGTGCTCTTTCGTTTTGAGGAATTGTACTAATGTTCTACTCCAATTAGGCGCTATGGTCGAAAAAGGTAAGGACACGTGATCCTCCGGGCTAGTCTCTTTGCATTCCACACAATTGCTTACATAATCGTGAACGTCTTTGGACATGTCAGGCCAATATACGCCTAACCTTTTCAATTCTCGAATTGTTCCATGCATCCCTTGATGAGTTTTCCACTTGTTTACATGTGCTTGCTGAATTAGTTGCTTCTGTTCGTCCTCCTCGACACATCTCAATAAGACACCGTTAGGTTCCTTATAGTACATGCTTCCAGCAACAATGTGTAAATTTCTTGTTTGGAGAATCTCTTTTTTGCTATTCTTATTTATTGAGTGTTGAGGGCCATGAGTGAGTATAGGAATTAGTCGTTCCGCCCACTTCGGACATACTTCAAGATTAAACAAATACGTATCTGGTAAATCATCCGGTACTCCGCTAGGTGGTTCTCCATGCGTTAGCCTTGAAAGGTGATCTGCTCTTACATGTGTGTTTCCTTTTTTGACTATTACCTCAAAGTCGAACTCCATTAATAACAAGAACCATCGTACCAATCTTCCCGTGTTGCAAGGCTTATTGACTAAGTACAACAAAGCCTGATGGTCTATGAAGAACTTGAATTTGTTGGCTAAGAGGTAGTGTCTAAACTTCTTCACTGCATAAACCATTCCTAAACCTTCTCTTTCAGTAGTCGTGTAATTTCTTTCTGCTTGGTTTAATTGTCTACTCGCATAAGCGATTGGATGGTCAAGCTTCCCTTCGTCAGCCGGTTGAGCTAGGATACATCCAATGGCATAGTTCGAAGCATCAACATGAATATGAAAAGGCTTGCTCCAGTTGGGTGATTTTAGAATTGGGGCTGTACTCAGCCGCTTCTTAAGCTCGTTGAAGGCCTTCTCACACTCGTCTGTCCAAGTGAACTGTTGGAGAAACAATCACTAATTAGACATATATTTGAAGGTCAAATCTTAGAAAGAAAACCCCATGCCTATGTGAAGGGACAAATTCACAAGTGTATCATACTTGTAAAGTTAGTTCACTTTAGTTCTAGAAGTTTTTTAAAAAATCACGGGAATGAGAAAATCTATATAAGTTAGTTAGTATTAACTGACGTGGAGAGAGAAGAAAAAAGAGTTCATTTATACGACTATGTATAGTCAGGCTTCTCTGAGTGAGAAAGCATCTGTAAAACTTCTGAGTTTTTTATAGTTATGAGAAGAACTGAGTAAAGTTCTGTGTATGAGCCTCTCTCCATCATCTCCATGATTACCTACTGTGTGATGAGTTACAAAGATCAAGTTTTCCAAGCAACTCGATGCCTGGCATCGAATCTCTGCTGATAAGTCATATTTTCTTTTATATTTTTCATTCAGTACTGAAGTGTTTGAAAAACATGATGTTGTTGGAGCAACTCGATGCCTGGCATCGAATTCCAGTTGATAAGTCATATTGTAAATGTGCATGAAATCACCTATAGTTTTGGTGTCCAAAAGATCAAGACTTTATGCGGGAAGTCGATGCCCGGCATCGAATCCCTGCTGAAAAGTGGCCAAAAACACTCCAAGTCGATGCCCGGCATCGAATTCTCGTTGCAAGTCGATGCTAGGCATCGAATTCTAATTTTAAACAGGCGCTCTTACTAAAACAGGTAATATTTCCAGTTTTGGAAGGTCATACAGGGTCATCTTGTGAGAGCCATAACTTGAGTTCTAGAGCTCCGTTTGATGCATATGATAGCTTGTTGGAAAGCTCTACTCTTCTAGTTTCAGCCTATAAAGTTTCATGGAGAAATAATACTTGAGCTAGGAGAAATTAGCAAAATACTGAAGGTATGTCATTTCGGTGACTAGGAATTTCTGTAGAAGCAAAGTTCTTACTTTAAGCTATCATTTCTCAAAGTTTGGAGTGGCAATGAGTTAATGGTGACCATAGAGGTGTTCTAGTGTCACATTAATTCATTTCTTGTGGTGTTTTATACATCAACAAGTGGTATCAGAGCAAGAGGTTTTGGAAGAGGAAGAGGTAATCAAAATAATAACAAGAAGGCTTGCTGGATCTGTGGATTGAGTAATCATTTGGCTCATGACTGTTGGCACAACCAACAAGGATCAAACCAGAATCAAAACAACAATAGCAGAGGTCGAGGTGGAAGATATCAAAGTAATTTTCAAAGAGGTAGACAAAGTCAAAGAGGAGGCTATGGTAGAGGTGGAGGAAGAAGTTGGGGACAGAATCAATCCTACAACACCACCTACTACAACTATGCAAATGACACACAGAATGAAAGTCATACATCATTGATGATGAATTCAATCAGCACATCAGACAAAGAAGATCTAAAGGTATTTTACATTGACTCTGGATGTTCTAATCATTTGTCAGGAAACATAGAATTGATGTCAGATTTGGAAAAAGGCATTTCTAGTCACACAGTTCAAACTGGTGATAATACAAGACATAGTGTACATTCAATTGGAAAAGTGAAATGCAAGAGTGGAGCAGATTTGCTAACCAATGTTTTGTATGTTCCTACAATACCTAAAAACTTGATTAGTGTGGGACAGATAGTTGAAAAAGGTTTTCAAGTCAGGTTTACAAATGAAGGAGTATTTGTGGAAGATCCAGAGAATGGATATAACCAGATTGTCTCTGGTAAGAAAGAAGGTAGACTCTTTACTTTAAGAGTGCAAGGGAACATTGGTCAAGCTTTGCTCACACATGGTGAAGCAGTGATTACAGAACTTGATCTCTGGCATAAGAGATTAGGTCATTTCAATGAAAGAGGAATTAAAGCTATGGTTGCTAATCAGTCTGTACTAGGATTACCAAATGTGCAAAGTCAACATATGGTTTATAAATGTGAAGCATGTCAAATGGGTAAAGCACACAGGTTACCATTTCAAAAGAAAGGATTCAAACATGATGGAGTACTTGAGCTCATTCATACAGATGTATGGGGACCAACAAAAGAAGGATCTATCAGTGGCTCAAGGTATTATGTTCTTTTCATTGATGATGCTACAAGATGGATAACATTATATGTTTTGAAGGAAAGATCAGAAGTGTTTGGAGCTTTCAAGCATTTTCATGCATATGCAGAAAGAGTCACAGGTCAAAAGCTTAAAAGACTGAGGTCTGATGGAGGGGGAGAATACTTCTCCCAAGAGTTCAATGATTATCTTTGGAATGCAGGTATTAAGAGAGAAATAACTTGCATGTATACACCACAACAAAATGGTGTGGAAGAAAGAAGGAACAGGACTTTGGTTGAGTTTGCTAGAGCTATGCTAAAGGAGAAGAACTGTCCAAATTATCGTTGGGCTGAGGCTGTAAATATAGCTACATATCTTGTGAATAGATTACCATGTGCAGCTCTGAATGGAATGACTCCATATGAAGCTTGGTGGGGTAAGAAACCAACACTAGATCATTGTAGAGTGTTTGGATCAATTGCATATGCTTATGTGCCATCACAACTTAGGCATAAACTTGAACCAAAGGCAGAAAAATATGTGTTCATTGGTTATGATGAAAAGCAGATGGGTTACAGATTGTGGAATCCTCTAACCAAACAATTTATTGTTTCTAGAGATGTTACATTTGATGAACAGAAAAGTTGGTATGCAGATCAAAGTCATACAGCTGAAGAATTTGAAGAAGAGGTAAGAAGATGTGAGAAAGGAAAATCAATTGTGCAGGTGAATAGAGATGAAGACTATATGCAAGCAAGTACATCCAGAAGTGGATTAACAAGAATGAATGAAGAAGCTCCTATATTTGATGAAGAGGTGTATCCAGAAACTTATGAAGAATGTGAACCAAGAAGGTCAAGCAGGACAAGGAGACAACCAGAAAGGTATTCTTATGATACTTCTTACATAACTCAGAAGAACTATGCATATATGGTCAAAGATGATGAAGAACCTCAGAACTATGATGAAGCTAAAGGTAAAAAGCAATGGGAAGAAGCAATGAAGGAAGAGTTCAATGCACTGGAGGAGAACAAGACATGGGAACTTGTTCCTAAACCAAATGGTAAGAAAGTAATTGGAAATAAATGGGTTTATAAAGTGAAGAAGCTTGCAGATGGAAGTATAGCCAGATACAAAGCTAGATTGGTGGTGAAAGGCTATGCCCAGACCTATGGCATAGATTATGATGAGACATTCAGTCCTGTAGCTAAGATGTCAACTATAAGGACAATCATTGCTAATACAGCTTCAAAAGGATGGACCCTAAGTCAATTGGATATAAAAAATGCATTCTTGAATGGATACATATCAGATGAGGTATACATGGAACAACCTCAAGGGTTTATAGATTCCAGGTATCCAAATTTTGTTTGCAGGTTGAGAAGAGCATTGTATGGATTGAAGCAAGCTCCAAGAGCTTGGAACTATAGACTGGTGAAGTATCTCAATGATCTTGGATATCAAAGTTCAAAAGCAGACCCAAGTCTACTTATCAGAAGAACAGAGGAAGGTACAATCTACATTTGTATTTATGTAGATGACATTATAATCACAGGTACTTCAGATGAAGGAATCAAGGAGGTAAAGAGATTACTTGAGAAAGAGTTCAAGATCAGTGACCTACGAAAGTTGTCATACTTTCTTGGAATGGAAGTCACCTATACAGATCATGGCATATATGTATCACAAGAAAGGTATCTTCTGAATTTATTGAAGAAGTTTGATATGGCAAATTGCAGAGAAGCTTCAACTCCACTTGAAGTTAATCACAAGCTCAGTAAATATGATGGTGCAGAATACAAAGATATGAGGAAGTATCAATCTCTTGTGGGTAGTTTGATTTATGCTACACTAACAAGACCTGATCTTAGTTATGCAGTGGGAGTTTTGTCACAATTCATGCATTGTCCAAAGGACCCACATTGGATTGCAGGTCAAAGAGTTCTCAGATATATCAAAGGAACTATGAAGGAAGGATTATATTATCCTTTTACATCAAATTTGAAGTTGAGAGCCTATAGTGATTCAGATTGGGCAGGTAACCAGGATGACAGAAGATCAACTCATGGTTACATGATATACATTGGTGATAAGCTTGTAAGTTGGTGTTCAAAGAAACAACATACAGTAGCATTATCATCAACTGAAGCAGAGTACAAAGGACTTGTGGAAGCAGCTAAGGAGGTCATATGGATGCAGACATTGTTCAAGAGCTTAGGTATTGATCAAGGTACACCTACAATACATGGAGATAATATGAGTTCACTTTATCTTGCAGCAAATCCAGTATTTCATGCAAGGACAAAGCACATAGAGATACAATATCATTTTCTCAGAGAAAAGGTAATGGAGAAGGAGATTGAAGTGGAGTACATTTCTACTAAAGATCAGTTAGCAGACATAATGACAAAGAGCTTGGATGGTGTGAAGACCAGCAGATTCAAAAGCATGGCAGGAGTAAAAGAAAAGAAGAAGATATGAAGAAATAGTGAATGTCAATTAGTGATTGAGGGGGAGCTGTTGGAGAAACAATCACTAATTAGACATATATTTGAAGGTCAAATCTTAGAAAGAAAACCCCATGCCTATGTGAAGGGACAAATTCACAAGTGTATCATACTTGTAAAGTTAGTTCACTTTAGTTCTAGAAGTTTTTTAAAAAATCACGGGAATGAGAAAATCTATATAAGTTAGTTAGTATTAACTGACGTGGAGAGAGAAGAAAAAAGAGTTCATTTATACGACTATGTATAGTCAGGCTTCTCTGAGTGAGAAAGCATCTGTAAAACTTCTGAGTTTTTTATAGTTATGAGAAGAACTGAGTAAAGTTCTGTGTATGAGCCTCTCTCCATCATCTCCATGATTACCTACTGTGTGATGAGTTACAAAGATCAAGTTTTCCAAGCAACTCGATGCCTGGCATCGAATCTCTGCTGATAAGTCATATTTTCTTTTATATTTTTCATTCAGTACTGAAGTGTTTGAAAAACATGATGTTGTTGGAGCAACTCGATGCCTGGCATCGAATTCCAGTTGATAAGTCATATTGTAAATGTGCATGAAATCACCTATAGTTTTGGTGTCCAAAAAATCAAGACTTTATGCGGGAAGTCGATGCCCGGCATCGAATCCCTGCTGAAAAGTGGCCAAAAACACTCCAAGTCGATGCCCGGCATCGAATTCTCGTTGCAAGTCGATGCTAGGCATCGAATTCTAATTTTAAACAGGCGCTCTTACTAAAACAGGTAATATTTCCAGTTTTGGAAGGTCATACAAGGTCATCTTGTGAGAGCCATAACTTGAGTTCTAGAGCTCCGTTTGATGCATATGATAGCTTGTTGGAAAGCTCTACTCTTCTAGTTTCAGCCTATAAAGTTTCATGGAGAAATAATACTTGAGCTAGGAGAAATTAGCAAAATACTGAAGGTATGTCATTTCGGTGACTAGGAATTTCTGTAGAAGCAAAGTTCTTACTTTAAGCTATCATTTCTCAAAGTTTGGAGTGGCAATGAGTTAATGGTGACCATAGAGGTGTTCTAGTGTCACATTAATTCATTTCTTGTGGTGTTTTATACATCAACATGAACTAAGTCAATAGACCATATAAAGGCTTAGCAATTATGGCATACATGTGAATAAACCTACGGTAATATCCACAGTGTCCCATAAAGGCTTGTACCTCTTTCGCGTTCTTGGGTCTTGGTAGCTCTAAGATAACTTTAATCTTTTCTTCGTCCGTGGATATTCCATTCTTTGAAACAATGTGTCCTATGATTTTTCCTTGTCGCACCATGAAGACACATTTCTCAGGGTTCAAGCAAACTCTATACTGTCTACATTTATTGAATATTTTTCTCAGTTCCGGTATATGGTCTGGTCGTTGATTTGAGTATGTACACAGATCATCTACGTATACTTCCATACTTTTTCTCAAAAATTCTTTGAATACATGACACATCAGTCGTTGGAAGGTGGCTGGCGCATTAGTGAGCCCGAAAGGCATCACTCTAAAGGCATAGATTCCCCATTCAGTCGCGAATGCGGTTTTATGCTGGTCCTCAGTTGCAATAGCTACTTGGTTGTAACCAGAGAATCCATCCAAGAAGCTATAGACCTCCTTGCCGGCAACTCTTTCCAAAAGATGGTCTGTGATGGGTAAAGGGAAACTATCTCGTATAGTTGCTGCATTTACCTTTTTCAAGTTGATACACACCCTCAGTTTTCCGTTTTTCTTGGGCACTACTACTAGTGGCGATACCCATTCTGTGTGTTCAATCTCATAAATGAATCCTGCCGCTAGTAATTTGTCAATTTCTTCCTTTATCTTTGCTGCATAAACTTTGTTATACGTATAAGGGCGTTGTTTAGAAGGTTTTGCAACTGTTGTCATGGGAATTCGATGAGCGCATATGCTGGGTTCTACACCCTTAAGGTCTTTATCTCGGATGAGTCGTACGAGATCCTCTTCTTCCTCGTCTGATACGTCTTTCCCAATATACGTGCACCTCTCTTCTCCGTCTTCTATCGTTACAACAACTTTCTTGGTTTGTTCCTTGTTATCATAGGCTTCCCCGTCTCGGGCCTCTCGTTTAGGCATTTGAGTTGCTATTTTCCTTTCTTCCACTTCGTATCTTTTAAAATGTTCTGGAACTTCGAAATGGTCTGGTTCCGGTTCCACTTTACTCGTGTCCTCTCTATGCTCGTGTATTCTTGGGATGGTTTCGATTGCTAAGACTTTTGTTGGTCTTTCTTTTGATTCTTCTTGCATGGTTTCTAAATATTGTTCTTCAGAGTCAAACTCTGGTTCCATTTCTATGCTTTCATGCTCTTCTTTCCACTCTTCCTCTACAATTTCTCCTGCTTCTACTTCTTGGAGGACAACCATGTAGAGGTTCACGTCATATCCTTCCTCGTCTATACAATCGTTCATCGTCAATACTTCCTCATTCACACACACATCTAATGTGGCTAGGATTTCCATCCAGCCATGTGGTTCGAAGAGTTCATCTGAAAAAATTTTAGGCATGTAATCGGGGTCTTCTATCGATCGATAATTAGGGTGCCCTATTGGCCACATTTGTTTTTTACATTCCTCCTTCTTTGCTTCTTTGCACATCCACAACTGGGCATCCTCGTGCATCCAAGATTGGTCACTTGATCCAGCACTGTGAATGGATAGGTCATCTTCATCTTTGTGGACTGGATTCCATTGTAATGAAGGGACATCCCGATAAGCGAATGTGTGCAAGTTTATCTTGGTAGTGTTCCCTTGATGTTGGAGATATAATGAATCTCTGCCCCAATCTTGTACTACTCGCATCTGTCGCATGAATGGTCGTCCTAATATCATTTCATAATTGTTTGCTTTTTCAAACTTACATATGGCCAGTGTGTGTTCAAACTCCACTCCACACGTTGTTAACTTAATTCCTTCCAATATTCCTAGGGGTCTCTCCACATGACCGTCTGCTAACTGGAGTTTCATGCGAGTGGGTCGTAAGGCTGGTTTTCCCCACTTTTCCCAAATTTCCTTCGTTGCAATTCCTACTCCAGCTCCTGTGTCTAAGATGGCTTTGGTCATGTACCCGTTGTAGATGACAGGTAAACAGGTATTCCCTTCATCTCCTTCACTGAATTCTCCTACTTTATCGACTGGAACCTGTATTGTGGACTTGTTTTCTAGTTCCTTTTCTTTTGATCCTTCATTCTTTGGCAGTGGTTTCAATTGATCTGCCATTTGCTTCCACAACTGGGGTTTGAGTCGAAGCAAATCTTCCACCGTTAATTGGCATTGTACTTTCGTTTTCTTTAACTCTGTTAAATTATGCGTACTCTCCTTTCCTTTTCCTGATCCTTTTCCATGCACCGTGGGTGCTCGTATTACCACTGACTCTTTTTCATATTCTCCCATATAGTTAGGCAATGTTGAAATGCTTATGGTCTCCTCTCTACCTCTATCGAGTCTTGAAATCTCCTCGTAGGCCTCCTCGAGGTTAGGATGGGGTTGACAGTCTTCCACATCTATTTCCTCAAATGGTGGTGGATCGACACCATTCTTCTTCCATTGCTCTTCTCTGATTCTATCCCACAAGTCCTTGGGCCATTCAGCTTCTAAGTCTGGTATGGCTGATACAGGGCCATCTTGTGCCGTCTCTTGTTCACCTTGGGGATCTTCTTTCCTTAATTCTTTATCCTTTGGTTTGAGGTATTCTTCATAAGGTTCCTGTGCAATCCTTGTCTCTGGTAGAGTTGGGATAGTCTTTTCTAGGGTTGTTTGTGCTACTTCTATGAGTTTTCTGCATATAGCTAGTCTTTCCTTTTCTAATTCCCCTCTAGGGTAGATTTTTTCATGTTGCTCTATGTTCGGTCCCATTTTGATTCTAGCTTGGTACGCTTTTAGCCACATATCCAAGTCATCTGGCTTTGGGTCTGCTAGAATTGATCCGGGCTTCTCCTTATCTGAGCTAGGTTCGATTAGCTCAGGAGTTTCCTTAGACTTCCCTAGTTCTTTGTGTTTACTTGATTTAGCAATTTGCTTTTTACTGTTTGTGCTCTTGTTCTTTGCCCATTTATCCTTGAGTTTCTCCCGTCGTTCTTTCCATTTCTGAGCTTTTGTGTTGCGGGAATTTTCACATGGGTCCTCGGAATCTTCCACTATCTGAGTTGAAGGACTTATTTTCGTGTTGTTTTTTTGTTCCTCTTCTGATTGCTGTTCTTTTTGTTGTCTTGTTTGGGCTCTAGTGATGGCTTTTAGTGGCACTGTGTATTCCTTATCACTTCCTGATTCTTCTATGACCTCTATTACATTGATTGGTGCAGAGCCTTGGTTTTTTACAGGGTTCTTAGGGCAATCCCTAAAAAGATGTTCTTTTCCGCAATCACTGCAATATCCTTCCCAGATTCTAGGTGGTGGAGGGTTGTATGGTCGAGGGCATTCTCTAATGAAATGGTCTCCTCCACATCTAAAGCATGGTCCTCTCGGTACTGGTGGTCTACTGGGTGGTCTCATAGGTTGTGGTGCTTTAGGAGCTGTATACATTAGAGTGGAAGTCTCTGCTCCATAAGTCTGATCATAGCCTTCATACCCATAGTATGTAGTCTCATAAGCCGGTTCGTATTCCATCATGTAGGCTTCATACGGATAGTACTCACTTGGTAGGGCTTCGTATCCCATATTTTACTGGTACTACTTGTTGAGGTTGCGACGGTTGGGGTCCTAGCACTGGTTGTGGTGGTGGGTATGGTGTCTGTTCAATTGGTCTAGGTACTCCCGTCTGTGCTGGATAAGGGTTGTATCTTGGGATCTCTCTGTTCGGGTCTCTAGGTGGATATCCATACGGTCGATACTGAGGTGGTTGGAAAGGGCGTGTTTGCCTATTAAATGGACAGTTCTCAGTAGTGTGATTAGTGTATTTCTGTTCTATGTGACAATACCAAGAAGTCCCTTGTTGTTGCTGCCTGTTGTATGGATAAGCTGGTTGTGCACCGCCCCCTCCTCGGACACACAGGTGAGTGGGGTGATCTCCTCCACATAAGCTACATCTCCGTAGCATAGGCAATCTTTGAACTGGGGGTTGATAAGCTCTTTGCCCCTGTGCTCCTAATTTCTTGGCTAATAGCTCTGCTAATTCTTCCACGTGACTGGAGTTGGAAGAAATAGCACTCCTTGAGTCGTCCGATTTAGCGTGGCTGGGCTTGCTGTTGAGGTCCTCAGCCAAGTTATCTTCCAAATCAATACACTCCTGAAGACACTCACTCAAAGTTTGTAGTCTTTTCACGTATACTAGTGTCCTTAAGGTTCCATTATTGAGCCCATCTAAAAATAATGAAATCATTTTTTGTTGCATCGGTCTCTCTGTTACTGGGCATCTATCCACGTACTGGTTGAACCTTCTGGCCGCATTCTTCACCGTTTCATTAGGGTTTTGTTTGAAGCTGTGAATTAGCGAAGATGAATTGTGTTTGATTCCTCTCTTAGTGAATTCTCCTATGAATTCCTGAAAAAATTGTTCCATGTTCCCAAACTGGTTGGGATCTAAGGGTTGGAACCAGGTCAGAGCTGTTCCTATGAGGGTGAGTCCAAACGCCTCATACTGTACAAAGAAGTCGTCCACTTGTTCCGCTCTTAGGACTTGTTTGAATTCAGCAATGTGATCATATGGTTCTCCTGATCCATCATAAGGGTTTCGTACACACTTAGCCACTTGAATAGGCCTCAGCCGTCTAACAGGTTCAGGTGGTCTGGGCATCACAGGAAGAATAGGGACAGCTGGTCGTATGGGTGGTATACCAGGCTGTCTTCCTATCGGGGGTTGTGGTCTTACTGGTGGTCTGCATTGGTTTCCTATCCCTGGTTGGGTCTGATAGTGTGCTTGTACTCCTGGTGTGGCAAATTGTACATGAGCATGATTAGGTACGCTCCTATGGCTGGTCTGTCCTGATGCAGTATTTTCTGTTTCTTCTTGATTTCCAAACGGATTTTGTGAGGTTGTTGCTTGCTCTCTCTGGGGAAACACAGGTGTACCCATATATCTTAATCGAGACCTGTCTAAGATATTCACAGGCCAATACCTTCTTTGATCTTTATCCAGGTATGTGAGTCTAGTCTCATCATCAGGGTCTTTCAATTCATAGAAAGTCATGGGGTTCTCTTCTCTCCCTGGAATAGGTGAATCGGTTTGCAACAGTAAGTTTGACCCGTGAATCATATAGACTTCTAACAAATAGTCGTCTTGAGGTATCAAGTCACCTCTCAAGACACGTGACACTCGGGATCTGCCTCTAGGGGTGGTCACAAACTCTTCTGGTTATGTCCTTCCTAGGTTTTCAGGGTCTGAGAGTTCTCCTCTTTCATTGATCCTTTCCGGAAATTCGGTTACCATGTAGATGTGACCAACTTTGTCAACATATGCACCTCCTTCGTATTTGACAGCTGGTCGGGGTACGATTGTGGCATTTTGGGAAGTTACCATCCTGGCCACAGACCTATTTAAGCCATCCAGGTAGATTGGAATCTCCTGGGCATTGGTGGATACATACTGCAAGGAAGTACGGTAGTCCCCCTCCACAGTAGTCATGAAGCTTCTCGTTGGTGTGGGACCTTGCATGTCTTGGAAGCCATAGGTAATTCCTCTTCTGAGTCACTAGAGGTTTCTAAGTAAACGGAGTGATTACTAACCTGGGCAGTACTTTCTACTGAAGATATGATACTCCTTCGACTACTTAGAACTCTTCCTGACCTCAAGTTCATTCACTCTCCTAAGCCTCTCTTTATGCTTCTTAGATTCCCCTTGGGTAGCTCACTCAATGACTCAATTAGTCTGCCAAAAGAAGAGTTTAATCTGGGCGATACCACTTCCTGACGATACCACACTCGACGATACTGCACTGACCGCGATACGATACCAGACACCCAGACGATACGATATCAATCTGGTGTCGCGATACTATCCTGGAAGACAAACGATACGACACCTCGACTATGTATGATACGACACCTGAAAGGCTCGGCGATACGACACTAATGACAGTGTCGCGATACTGCCCTGATGAACAGGCAATACGATACCTCTGTGGTGTCGCGATACTAGAGTCTCAAGCCACGATACGATCTCAAAAGGACTGACGATACGATACCAGATATAGTGTCGCGATACTCCACTGGGAAATACGGCGATACGATACTGACAAGGATCGACGATACGATACCAGAGGTCTCAGGCGATACGATCTCACCGAGATGAGTGCGATCGCGATACTAATCCTTAGGCGATACGATACCACTACGGTGTCGCGATACCAAGATAAGCAATCGACGATACGACACTTGGGGAGGGCACGATCGCGATGCCAAAGTAGTGTCGCGATACCAAAGTAGTGTCGCGATACCACTGTATCAAGCGATACGATACCACTCGGTAAAGTGAGGTCGCGATACTAAACCTTAGGCGATACGATACCACTACGGTGTCGCGATACCAAGATAAGCAATCGACGATACGATACCAGAGATCCGATACGATCGCGATACCGTCTCAGTGTCGCGATACTGGAGTAGTGTCGCGATACCAAGGTAGGTATCCAGCGATACGACACCTCTGGCGAGTGTCGCGATACAAGGGAATTTTGGTATCGCGATACCAAAACTCAACCGATCGCGATACTCAAGCCAAAAGGTCTCCAAACTTGAAAATTTTTGCACCCCCTTGCACCTCTCACCCTTCTCCTCACTCCTAAGCCTCTGTCTCTCACAAAACACACAATTAATCAAAAAATTTCCCCCCCGCGATACTGCGCATTCCTTTTAATCATTTGTTGTGCAAGTTTAAAGAGTTTTTGGTATTGAATCTTAATGGGGACTCACCTTGGGTCTACCTAGCTTGCTTCTGGAGCTTTTGCACAAGCTTTGAGGCTCTATCCTGCACGATACCACTCAGACGATACCAGTCGCTGTCGCAGACGATACCAGTGAGCAGTGAAGTGTCAAATGAACAATTTTTTGGTTTTTATACTTTTTTTGACAGAACTTGAAATTTTGGGATTTTTGGTGGTTTTCTGGGAATTTTTGGTCTACTCCTACTCCTCTTCTCCTCACTTCTCCTCTCCTTCTAACCTAACCCTAACTCCTTCTTCTCTTCCCTCCTCCTAAACCTAAACCTAAAACTTATCACACACACCTCGAAGATGAGAAGTGACAAGTGCTGAAATGGTGGACTACTTGCCAATGGACAAATTTGCGTCTACAAGTACGATTCGATCACACTCGCTCTATAACTATCACGAAGGCACCTTGGTGGAGTGACTCCCCGACAACAGCGCCAAAAACGTGTGTACTTGAGCCACGAAGACTCAAGGACTTGTACCAATGAGACTATACCTCAATTGCCATACAAGTGCATATAGTGGAGTTCTTTTCACACATTTAAATGTCAATCCTAAGGAGAGACTTACCAAGTGTATGAAGACGTGTGCACACGTGATAGAAAATGAAGTGGTTCAGCTATTCACACATGAGAAAAGACTACTACCACTCACACCTACTGAAATACTGAAAGTGTTGCCGCAAGCCTCTTTTCAGCAGTTTTGGTATTTTGAGGTTTTCTCCCAGCCCAGAACTCCGAACATAGGCAATAGGGTACTCGTTTCGAAGCTCTCGACGAGACGAATCCAACGGTGGTGGTTTCACTCAATTCTGACCACTCTGCTTCAAGTTATGGCAGAAACAGTGAATTACGGGAGTCACAAACACCCGCGCCTCCGCTTCTCCTAGCTTACGCACGCACTACAGCAGCTCAAAACAAAGGGGAAGGGGTAGATAACAGTCCTACACTTGCATTTCAAGCATCACACACACATTCAAGAGCAAAATGAAGATCAAAATCAGCAAGAAAGAGGCAAACTCCAAAATTCAGAAGTGCTCCTTCTTCACCATGACAAAAAGCCCTTTACAATGAGTCACTTTTGACTTATATACTAGTGCCCTAAGTTTGGTCCTTTCACACAAGAGACCGGCACTTTATTCACTAAAAGACTAACTTCCTACTATTGTACATGGGTAAATCACTAATCTTCTGTGGGGATGCACCTAGAGGACTCCTCTAGTGCATTTACAATGGAAAATATATACAAAAGTGGTTATGATACAAAAGTGGTGTGTCCAAATCGGAAAAATTTTGGGGCCCGTCCTTTTCTCTGCTTTGTGCGCTCTTTAGCTCTGCAACATTGAGTCAATTCCAAAAGATTTGGAAAGTGAAAAGAAAGAACTAAAACTCTATACAACCAATTCAAAATTCAAAGATATATAAACTTTCTACGAGTCAAATTCTAGATGAATAAAGACTTTAACTTTGCAAAGATTTTTTCAACAAGGTATTGAAGCATTTTTCTATCTTTAAGAAAAATAAGCTAGATTCTCAAAAAAATTTAGAGCAAATCTAAAACATCATCAAGCCACAAGATACTAGTGTAGTAACCAACATGAGTGTGTTGACCCACTGAGGTTCTATTGATGAGTTTTCACTCAAGTAATGCTTCACTTGAGACTAATTTCATGCCTATATTCAATTTTTATGACTCCTTACTAGGAATGCCATTCAATCTCATACATTGCTTCAAGTCAAAGCATCAAATTTACCAAGTTACACTAGGAACTTAGTGTTTGAATTCGTCAGTTTATTCCTTAGTTGAACGGATCATTTCAATTTCAAAGTCCTACTAGTTTAGAAATTTATTATTTCTGAATCAATACTTTATCTTGAAGTGTTTTTGTTGTGAAAACTTCTTCCTAGAGGATAGCATCCACCAGAGAGTGAGTGAGTACGTATCCACCCATCCAACTCCACCCATATATATACCAAAGGTCCAAGAGTTGCATGCCTTAATTTTTAGCCATGTGTCCTTCCAAGTGTCCTTCATGTGGATACTTTCCAAAGAGAATCACATGGCTTATATTTCAATTGAAGTCACGTACGAGTCAAGCTGTCACTTGGGAGAAGCTTCTCCCAAGACTAAGGTTTTATTCCCTTAGGTTAATTTCCTAAGGTAACAAACCCTTCAATTTGAGACTTCTATGAAATAAAACATCAAGGGTTAAATCCAAGAAATATAGGTTCCTTTTGGAGGGTCTAACCCATGATTTATACAACATTCTTCCCCCCTTTAACATTTTTGTCCTCAAAAATGTGTTTTGGTATATTATGTGGAGTATTCCCCCATGCACCATGATTCACTTCTTTTGATCATGGACTCACTCTCAAAAGATGCTTTTCTCGTTTTTAAACAATAGTTAAAAAAGAGGGAAATCTTTTATTTATGGAACTTACCCGTTCCCAAGTAGCACTTTCTTTAATTCCATCCCTCCATTTAACTAGGCACTCTTTATATAAATGATTTCTTGTTTTCTTATCTCGAGTGCGTAGTATTCTAAGAAATCTTTTGCTGCTTGGACTTTTTCGTTTTGAAGTCCAACTGCATAAGGTGCTCTAGGTTGAAACCCATACATTAACATAAAAGGACTATATTCCATTGCAAAATGCTTTGCACTATTGTAAGCAAATTCTACTATCGGTAGATAGTCTTCCCAGTTAGTTTGGGTAGAAGATACATATGCTCGTAACATATCTTCAAGTATTCGATTGACTCTTTCCATTTGACCATCCGTTTGAGGATGTTCAACCGTACTCAAATTAAGCTTAGTTTCTAACCGACTGAATAAAGCTCTCCAGAAATGACTAGTGAATTTTCTATCTCTATCAGACATTATATCGTGAGGTAATCCATAGAGTCTATACAGTTGTTCTATGAATAATTTAGCCAATTTTGGAGTTTTTACTGTAGTTTGAGTAGGTAAAAAACGAGCCATTTTGGTCAATCGGTCAACTATGACCCAAACAACATCATGACCTTTAGGGGTACGTGACAAGCTTGTAATGAAATCCATGGAAATACTTTCCCATTTTCCATTTGGAATTTCTAAGGGATGCAACAAACCCCCTATCTTAAACTTTTCAGCTTTATTAACTTGGCACTTAGTGGATCTGAGTACATAATTATGTACATCTTTATGTAAACTAGGCCAATAAAACTGCTTTTTTACTTATTCATAAGTTTTTTTGATTCCAGGATGTCCTGCACTTGGGGCATCATGACATTCAAACAAAACTTTTTTTCTAAGTTCAGAATTATAAGGAACACAGATCTTTCCTTTGTATAACAGATATTCATCTTGAATACTGTAATGTTTAAACTTATCTTCATTTGATGGGTAAGTTTGTATTTGGAGTAGAAACCTTCCTCCAAGATTTATTAAAACTAGTATCTTCTTGATACTTGCCATTCATGAGTGTTACTAACTCATTAGAAATTTGTATGAAACTCAAAGAATTTAACATGGGCATCCTGCTTAATGCATCTGCTGCAATATTAAATTTTCCCTTTCTATATCTAAGTTCATAATCAAATTCTTGGAGTAATTTGGCCCATCTAGCTTTTCTACCTGATAATTCGGATTGGTTCGCAAACCATTTAATACTTGCTTGATCAAAAACTATAGTTACTTTGGCGCCAAACAAGTAATGTCTCCATTTTTTCAGAGCATGCACAATTGCATAAAGCTCTTTTTCATAGGTAGAATAATTTCTTTGAGCTGAATTTAGCTTTTGGCTTTCAAAAGCAATTGATCGACCATTTTGAATCAATACAGCTCCTATTGCTAGATCACTAGCATCTGTTTCAACTACAAAAGGTTCATTTGGATCTACTATCTGTAGAATCGGGGCTGAAGCTAAGGCTCCTTTAAGTATTTCCATACTTTCAGCCTATTCTTTCTCCCAATTGAGGCTTTTGGGTTTACCCTTTAATTTCTCAAAAAAAGGGGTTGAGATTTTTGCAAAGTTGGGTACAAATTTTCTATAGTATCTAGCTAACCCTAAAAAACTTTGAAGTTCTGTAATAGTTTTAGGGTGAGGCCAATTAAGAATAACTTGGACCTTATCAGGATCTACTTGAGTCCCTTTTTCAGATATAATGTGTCCAAGATATCTGATTTCCGATGAAAAGAATTCACATTTATCTTCTTTTCAGAATAATTTATTTTCTCTTAGAACTTGGAAAACGTTTTCCAAATGTTTTGTCTTGCCGTGTGTGCGCGTGTGTGCGTATGTGTGTGCATGTTTGTGTGCTTCTCACTTACGCACTTGTGCCTCCACTTGCTCGAGGTCTTCATACCATCCTCATGTCTTCCCGGATTGACATTAAAGGAGGTGCTATTCATTACTGAGCTACACCAAATTTTGGCACCGTTGCCGAGGATTGAGCTTTGAGGACGAGCGTGTGATGGTAAGTCGTAGAGTTGACGCGTTGGAGTTGTAGGTATTTTCTTCACATTCATCTATTTTCTTGTTTTTTCTTCACCATCTTCATCACCATCATCATCATCACCATCTCCCACCTCCATCTCCATCATCACGAAAATTTTGATTTTTGATCATATCACCATCTCCACCTCATTTCCTTCATTCTACTTGTGAGAGAGAGCGAGAGAGCGATATTGCTTGCACTGTTTTTGCATGTTTCTTGAGCATTTTGCAGGTTCTTGCTGAATCATCATCCCCAGCACGTTGCGCAGGTACGGAATACTCAAAAACTGTCTCGTAGTCGCCAGCCTCTGTCGATCGCGATCGACAGAAAATTCGATCATTCGGTAAAACAAAGTTCACCACAAGCACAAGCATGATGAGCACATTCTAAATCACTAAAAACAGTTGGAAAATTCCGTGTTTCTCTGTCAATCGCGACCGACACCATCGATCGCGATTGACAGCCACGACCGACAGACCTGTCGATCGCGACCGACAGACCTGTCGATCGCGACCGACAGAACCCACGACTGACTGACTGCCACGTAGGACCCTGTCAATCGCGACCGACAGACCCTGTCAATCGCGATCGACAGACCCTGTCAATTGCGATTGACACCGTCGATCACGACCGACAGAATTTCCACGATTGATTGACTTTTACGCGTAGCCACGTGTCCATCGCGACGGACACATCCCCGATTGACTGAAATCACGGTGAAAAACACGGAAAAAGTGTCGATCGCGATTGACACCATCAATCGCGATTGACAGAACTCACGACCGACTCTATCGATCGCGATTGACACTGTCAATCGCGACTGACGTGTCGATCGCGACCGACAGGCCCCGACGGACGCCTCTGTCAATCGCGATTGACAGACCTGTCGATCGCGATTGACAGGCTTTTCGGCCAAAATTTTAGGGTTAAATTTTTCAAAGTCTTTGGGGTAATTTTGGGCATAATTAACAAGCCATTAGTGATTTGTGAGGTCCCTACACATGTGATTTCGAGAAAACTCCTGTGATCTGTCAGCTTGTTTGAATCCTGTGTTAGTCCCAAAACCCTGAACTGGCATAACTTTCTCATACGAAATCCGTTTGCTGTGATTCTTGTTTTGTTGGAAAGCTCATGAGGAGTACAACCAAAACTTCCACTGGTTATGTGAAAATTAATATCAGGATTATTAGATAGGGTTTTTTGAAGTTGACCATACCCCGAGGTAGGAAAACTGAGGGATCCTTGGGATTGTTTTCCATAAAAGCAAAGGATAATTTGGTTTGTGAGTTACATGCATGAAAGTGGTCTATTGCGTCATTTGAATCTAAGTCTTGAGCTAACCGTGGGACTTTCACAGGTCTAGCAAGAGCACTTGAGGGCATTCTAAGCCAGAGTAAGTGCAAACTTGGAAACACGCTTCCTGAGAACTCAAGGGCAACCAAGAGGGAAACAAAAGGTTGGAAATTCTCAACCCCCTTTGTCAATTCCTAGCTTAGGCTAAGAACGACTAGAGGTAGGAGTAAGTCAGGGCGACGATAGGCAAATTATCAAGTTGAAGAATACCTAAACTTTCAATTTCAAGCTAAGGACATAATCTTTGTACGGTCGAGAACTCTAAAGGAAAAGAACTTAACGTGGAACGATCAACTTCAAGTGCGAAAATTAACTCAAATAATCCTGACGACGTGATTTCTGATAAGAGCATAAACACGATAACCACTAAAAAGAATCAAGTGACTGATACAAAAGGACTCGGCAACGAGGTTGCACTTGGGCAAATTTGGGCTATTCAATTAGGCTTATGAACCTTAGATCAGGACGACATCTAGTAAGGGATAGACAAAGCCTTAGGTCTTCAGAGGCTAGTGTCAACCACACTGCTAGGTCTTGGGCCCAGTAGTTGAGCCACCACTCATACCACCCTAGCTCTGAGACCAGTGAATCAGAGATGTCTCAAGGCATGGACAGACCTACAGGAAGTTCAGGAGTGCCATACTTGCACAGAGTAGAAGGCCCATACAAAACACAGTTGGAATACCTTAGGACCAACCGATTAGGTGCTAGCATCTATGAGGATGGTCTAGGAATATCCGTGGTCCAGATTAAAAATCCTGATCAGTCCATTGGACTAGAGCACCCAGCTATCAAGTTTGAAAACGGAGCATACTTGGACAAAGAAGGAACCATATACGTAGTCACCAGTCACCCAGATAGGACAGATGAATTCGGAAATGTGATCTCAGAAGCGGATTTAGGTGACCTGGAGCAAGGAAATACGGGTGTAGAACCTAGAACCCCCCGAGGCAAATCTGTTCTTACTAGAATTCTCACTCGTGAGTGGATTCCCCAAGACAACAAGAGCATAGATCTGCTTCTGAGCCGAGAGACTGATGAAGCCTTTTGGAGGTATAAATCCGATCGGCCAATTGATATAGGAACAATCATGATCTATGAGTTTAAGGATCCTGATAGCCTAGGCAGAGTGACCTACTTAGATCATGCTTCAGAGAGGATCTTTGTGGTTACAGAACATGATAGACATGCTTACACTTGGAAGGGTGAATTCGTTTTCCCCCAACCAAGATCGAATGTGTCCTATGGTCACCCTGGAGCTAGAACATCCCAAGCTCATGGAACTCCAAGAGATAGAAGTAGAGATAGGCCAGAAGTAAGCTTTTCCAACCCAGGGGGCAGAGAAAGAACAAGGACGGAAACAAATAGAGTAGAGCCTGAGGTACTTAGAGCCCCAGGACATCGAAGAAATGCCGATGATTTCCCTCTACCACGACCAAGAGAGCATACAAGGACTTTGAGACCAACTCAGCTAGTTAAGTCCATGAAGAATTACTTCGATGGCACCGGAGATCCATACGATCATGTGGCCGAGTTTAGGCAAGTCTTGAGAGCTGAACAAGTGGAGGATTTATTCACGCAGTATAATGCCTTTGGTCTAACCCTTAGGAACACAGCCCTTACGTGGTTTCAACCATTGAATGAGAGACAGTTCAGGAGCATAGACCAACTCCTAGAGGCTTTCATTATTGAATTCTCTAAGAGTGGCATAAGACATAACACCTCGTTGATTCACAGCTTCAAGCAAACCCCTCAAGAAACCGTGAGACTTGCAGGAAGAAGATTTAGGCAATACTTAGAAAGATGTCCTGTTTCAGAGCTCCCCACACCTGCTAAGCAAGTGGCTTTATTCTTGGATGGATTGCTAAGTACCAAATTGAGATCTTATGTGTACTTGAAGGACCCTAGGACCATAGAAGAGTGTGTACGCATGTGCATAGACATCGAGGATAACCTAGGGGAGGAGTTAGAGCTTTCCAAGATATACAAAGATTCAGATAGTGCCTCTAACCTCTCTTCCACGCAATCCACATCAATCGAGGAACTTGCAGAGAAAGTAGCTCAGAAATTAGGTGTCACTAGCAAACAGATCCCAAGGTTTGCCCCGGTGAAAAGATGCTATACTTGTGGGGGTGACCATATGGAAAATGTATGTCCCATTATGGCTCAACCCCAAGTAAATCCTAGTAGCCAGTACTGCACCATAGAACGGAGGTACACCAATCACACCGCGCAAGATTGCCCATACAACAAGCAGGCGGCTAGGCAACCTTACCCTCAGCCATACCCTTAGCAGGGAAGATACCAGAACCCGTACCCTCCATAGCCATATGGCAGGCGACAACAACCTTATCAGCAACCATACCAAAACCAACAAAGGCCTCAGCCTGTGTTAGCACAACAACCCCCTGCCCCAGCTAATGTGATCCCAGTAAAATATGCAACAGCAGAAGAAAACCTGAATAGAGCTATAGTCCCTGTAACACCACTGCTTTCTGAAAGTGACCCCAGTGACCATAGCTTTGATTCTACACATGTCGATAGTCCCCATGCTTACTACATGCAATCTCCTGAACATGGTGAGTCCTACTACAGTGAGGAACCGAGTGAACCTAGTTGGGAGTCAGATCACACAAACCTCATGTATACAAACCCCAATCCTAGGCCTCAACCTAGGCAGGTAAGACCTCCATTCCCTAGAGGACCATGCTACAAATGTCAAGGAGATCATCTCATTCGTGATTGTCCTGTGCCTCCACCTACACAACCCCAGTCAGTAACGATCCACGGCTTTTGCCAAGAGTGTGGAAAGGAGCATCTCTTACGAGATTGCCCAAAGAACCCCAATAATATGCCAAAAATCACTCCTATCAACGTTATTGGGTTAGTTGTAGACTCCACAGGGAGTGTGACTTCCACTGCACCAGTACAAGTAATCACTAGAGCCCAAGCCTTGCAACAAAACCAAAGCGTAGGCCAGGAAAAGAGCCCAGATGTTAGTGAAACGGAGAGCATGACAAAGAAGAGGACTAGAGCTTGGAGAGATAGTCGTGAAAGAATGAAAAGACAATGGGCAAAAAAGATGAGTGAACTCGAGGAAAGCCTGAGAGAAACAAAGGCCAGGATAACTGAACTCACAGCTCAAACCCCCTCTCACACTGCCCCACTTCCATCACCTCCACCATTCCCAACTCCATTCGAACCGCCACCTTCCAATCCGCCTCACCTAAACCCACCACCCCCAAGAGTAGGATCAGTCTTAGCAGATCCCACTCTCGAGGACCTAAACATGATGCTTAAAGCATATCAGGCCAAAATCCAAGAAGGGCCAAACGTAACTAATCATGAAAAGTGTTACCCTAGAGCAGAACTAGAGCTAGAACGAACCAAAATTTGTGCTAAGATGGTGGAATTGGCTCAAACCATGTTTGAATCGAGTTGCCTATTTAACATCTCTAGTTCGGCGAAGACACAGTTGCACTTTGATGGACTGTTAGAAAGAATAGAGAAGCTGATTGCACAATCAAAAAAGGAACCCGCCTCTCAACATAAGGACAGGGCAAGTGAAAGAGTAAGCATTCCTGCCCAGGAAGCCTATGTGCCTGAAGCCTATGTGCCTAACTCTATGGAGCCAGACACATCATCTTCTATGAATCGATTCACACCAGAATTCCTACGAGAGATTCAAGAAGACAAATGGGCTAAAGAAAGTGAAGTCCCTCCTCCCATTGAACTTGTGGATGACGCACATGACCAATTCCCACAAGACATCCCATCCATTTATGAGGAGCAGGAGAGCACCCACTCTCAGGAAAAATTAGACTTTGAGTCTAACTCTCTACAAGAATTACCCCACTTCACAGGCCCATGGGAAGCTAAGTCCACCTGTATGAGAGCACCCACGGTCATGGTAAGAAATGAGGACTCAGTCATACCTAGGAACACAGAGGTAGTGAAAAACACTAAAGTACAATGCAACCTCACCTTAGAAGAGCTACTCAAAGTAAGGCCAGAGCTATGGAAACATGTGGCCAAACAAGTACCAAAGATAACAAAACCTCGTTCCCAGGTAGGATCCCAGAGAACAGTGCCAGAAATACCATTGGACAAGATAGGAGACATGAGTGAGGGCGAAGAGGGAAACACATATCTTCCTATCACCCATCAAGGATACACCACCAAGGCCATTCTAGACTCAGGCGCAGGTGTTGCAATTGCTACCACTTCCCTATGGAAGCGTTGGGGCAAGCCAGCACTCAGGCCCACGAGGATGAAAATGCAAATGGCCGATGGTCACATAGAGCGACCCTTAGGGCTGTTAGAAGGAATAACTCTCACCACATGTGGTGTTGAGTTCGAACACACATTTGCTATATGTGATTTTAGCAAGAACCATGCCTATGAGATGATTTTGGGAAGACCATTTATGCGACAGTTGCAAGTGGTACAGGACTGGGGAACCAACTCCTTGTACCTACAACACTTAGGTGTTACGACCAAAGTGAATCTCAAAGATTACTCTCATAGAGATGTCCCTCCCATCCAATGGAATCCCATCCATAGAGCCAAAGATGATACAGAATCGGTGCATTCCATAGGGTCAGGATCCTCATGGATGCATGAAGACACCCACTTATGGATGTGCAAAGTAGCAGTAGAAGAAGAGAAGAGAGAAAAAGCCAGAGAGGTAGGTGCAAAAGAAACACATAGATCAATTCAAGACCTAGCCTATGCACCGGTAGTCTTTGCTAACGAGGAATTTGAACCCCACGGCTGGGCAGAAATCCTAGCAACAATGGATGTAGCCATCAATGAAGAACAATGGACACCTCACTGTGATGAAGATGGCTATGACATTTCAGTCTTCTCCATAGAGCCAATCATGGGAGAGGCAGTGTTAGAAGAGTGTGAACCTAGCCCTGATGCATTTGAGGATGCAAATGACTCTGATCTAGAGTCAATCATTATGGACCCACCTTTTGCATCAGATGAAGAATACTTCTATGAAGTCGAATTTCAACCCCAGAGGCACGGAGAGCTTACAAAAGACATAAGGCTAGCCACACATGTAACCCCTAAGGAAGAAGGAAAGAAAAGGAAGAAGAAAGAAGTCACACAAGAAGAGGAGGAATCTTTGTTTGAGGTCCCAGAAAATTTTAAGAAGTATGAGATAGATGACAGGAGAGTCATGATCAGAATGCCTAAACGAGAGGCACAATCAGGAGAGGCCTATGATAACAAAGAAACCACAAAGAAAATTGTGGTAGCCATGGAAGAGGGAGAAGAGAGATGCACTTACATAGGCCATGACCTGACGGAAGAAGAAGAGCAAGAATTGATAGCCTTGCTAAGAGAATACAGAGATGTTTTCGCTTGGAGTTACAAGGATTTGAAGGGTGTTGACCCAGACATATGCTCACACACCATCCCCATGACTTCAAATGCCAAACCCTCTAAGCAAAAGCCTTATACATATAACGATAATTACGCTGCTAAGATCAAGGAGGAGATAGATAGACTGGTTGAAGCTGGATTCATCTACGAAATTGAGCACACTGAGTGGGTATCCCCCATTGTTGTGGTGCCCAAAAAGAATGGTAAATTGTGTGTATGAATTAACTTAAAGAAGGTTAATGCTGCCACAATCCGAGATAACTATCCGCTTCCTATCACAGAGCATCTCTTAGAAAGAGTAGCAGGCAAGGAAGTGTACAGCTTCCTGGATGGATTCTCTGGCTACAATCAAGTAGCCATTGCTCCAGAGGATCAACATAAGACGGCTTTTGCCACGGAGTGGGGCATATTTGCCTTTCGGGTAATGCCATTCGGGCTTACTAATGCACCTGCTACCTTTCAACGATTGATGTGTCACGTGTTTAAAGAGTTCCTGAGGAAGAACTTAGAAGTCTATGTTGATGATCTTTGTGCTCATTCCAACATCATACAAACCCATATTCCTGAACTCAGACAAATCTTTGACAAATGTAGAGAATATCAAGGAAAGTGCGTTTTCATGGTCAGGCAAGGTAAGATTTTAGGACACATAGTGTCAAAGAATGGCATATCCACCGATGAAGAGAAAGAGCCATAGCCGAGTTACCTAGGCCAAAGAACGTCAAGGAAGTACAGGCCTTCATGGGGCATTGTGGTTACTACCGCCGGTTCATTCACATGTATGCCGTCATTGCAAAGCCCATGTACGGACTTTTGACTAGCTTTGAGTGGACTAATGAGTGTGAAAATTCCTTCAATGAGCTCAAACGGCGATTGTGTTCCGCACCAATCTTAACCACACCAGATTGGAATAAGCCATTCCATGTTCACGTGGATGCATCCAATTATGCTATTGGATGTGTACTCGCACAACCCACTAGTGAAGGCAATATGGATCCTCCAATTGCATATGCTAGTAGACAATTAAATGCAGCTGAACGAAATTATACAACCACGGAACGAAAAGGATTAGGCATGGTATATGCAGTTAAAAAGTTTAGACATTATTTGCTTGCCAATAAGTTTAAATTTTTTACTGACCATCAGGCACTGCTATATCTTGTGAACAAGCCATGCAATACAGGTAGATTAGTAAGATGGTTTCTCTTACTAATGGAATACGACTTCGAGGTTGTGGTAAGGAAAGGTAGGACTCACTTGCGAGCAGACCATCTCTCTAGACTCACATCAGGGGAAGCCCCACAAGGAGTGTCAGATGACCTTCCTGATGCTTACTTGTTTAATTTGGAAGTGGTGCCACAGTGGGCTAAGCCACTAGTGCCAGTATTGACATACGGGCCTAACCACCCAGTAATAAACACACAGGATGTAGAGGTAGTAAAAGCCCAAAAGTATCACATCATGGCAGGAAGTATGTACAAGCACACAGATCAAGGGATTTTGGCTTGTTGTGTGGAAGAGGATGAGTACGCTAAATGGTTGCAATTAGCACATGTAGGTGCATTAGAGCAACACTATTCAAGGCAACGAACCCTACAGACACTAAGAAGACTCGGAGTGCATTGGCCAACGATGGAAGCTGCTGTCCAAAAGTTGTGCAAGGAATGCCCAATCTGCTGCACTAAACCACCTGTGGAACATGCCACTCTTTATCAAGTGTCCATAGTGCCAGATTGGAGTGAACCACTAGTATCCTTCCTGAGGACAAAAACATTCCCTCAAGACATGACGCTTGCTAGGAAAAGGAGTTTAGAACAAGAAGCCTAGGATTACTCACTCATTGGTGATAATCTATACAAGCGTGGTAAAGATGGTTACCTGAGACTATGTGTCCATGAAAGTGAATATCTCAAGATCCTGGAAACTGCTCACCAAGGAGGGAGGACACTTTGGACCAGATCGGGTGATCAAGGCAATACTCTTTGCGGGCTTCTGGTGGCCAACCCTTCACATGGATGCACATACCTATGTGAAACGGTGTGATGTCTGTCAGAAAAGTCAGTGTCCTATACGCAAAGACGAGATGCCACTGAAACCTATGATGGGTGGACGTGCATTCTCTAAGTGGGGAATAGACTTTGTAGGCCCTATTAATCCCCCAGCCAAGGGTTCACATGCTGAATATATCATTGTGGCCACGGATTATCTCACCAAGTGGGTAGAGGTAAAAGCTACGACAAAGAACGATGCTCAGACTACTGCTAAGTTCTTATTTGAGAATGTATTCACTAGATACGGGCTACCCATAGAGCTAGTTAGCGATAGAGGCACTCACTTCTTGAATGAAGTTATTGAAAATCTACTCCGAGAATTCTTGGTAGTTCATAAGAAGTCTGCCCCCTATCACCCTCAAGCAAATGGCCATGCTAAGAGCACCAATAAGATCTTATGCAATGTAATGACGAAATTAGTGAACAATAAACGCTCTGATTGGGACAAACAGCTACACCATGCTGTTTGGGCATATCGAGTGGCCTACAAAACGGTACTCCAAGCCACCCCCTTTCAGATGGTGTTTGGCCAAAATGCAGTGCTACCATTGGACTTCTTAATACCTACATTGAAAGTAGCACAAGAGCATGAATGGACGGGTCATGAACTCTCCTCAAGACTTTTTGACCTTGAACGATTAGGAGAAACAAGACTGAGAGCGGCTGCAGGGATATATGCAGCTAAGAAACGACAGAAGGCATACTTTGATGCCCACGTTAAAGATAAAGGTTTAAAGGCAGGCGACCTAGTACTAGTCTACACTTTGAAACAACATGCAAGGAAACTGGAGAAGAGAGGCTATGGACCCATGATTATAAACAGAATCTCAACAAGTGGAGCAGTGCAACTAGCCACATTAGAAGGCGACATTCTCCCGAGCTACATTAGCGGATGCAGGGTCAAGTTGTATCAGGAACCTCTCACAGAGGAAATGCTAAGCCGACTCAACACTGCTAAGAAACGCAAAGAAGAAGAAAAGCGAATTCGAGAAGAAGCTCAAGCAGAAGCTTTATAGCACATACGGAGAATGAAATTAAGAAGGCAGGGTAGAGAGCAACCTAGGACAGATGCATATGCAGATCAAGGATATCACATGGCTATGTGTGAAGTTTCAGGCATCAGCTCTCATAGGATAATTGATCGACGTCCTTTTATAACCTTAGATATAGGACAAGGAAAGGGTGCAAGGACAGTAAGAGCCTTGATTGACTCAGGTGCAGCCACTAGTGCTGTTAAATTGTCTTATTGTCAAGATTTGAAGTTAACTGTCAATCCTATTGAAGCATATCTCGTAGGATTGGGAGGTGTGGAAACCCCTTGCATGGGCGAGGTGGAACTTCCCCTCTATGTTCAAGACGAAGCAATGACAGTCAAAGTACTAGTGTGTCAAGATGAGGACCTCACTGAGCCTCTTGTCTTGGGTCAGGACTGGATCTATGATCATGCAGTCAACCTAAACCTAAGAAGTGGACTTCTTCAGGTATGGGTAAATCATAGTCGAATTACAGTTGAACTGGAAAATGATGCACTCAAGGAACTAGGTAAGGCACGAACTCCTGGTCCTTCCAGGGGCGCACATGAAGTTGACAATGCTATTCTTGTCCAAAACTGTATGATGCAGAAAGCTGCTCGTCTCAACAACGAAGTCAAGGATAAGATGGTACTCCATTCTTTCCCAAAGGCCAGAAGGATGCAACAGCCAACGACAGATCAAATACAGAAGAAGCAGAACACTACCTATGTCGGCGATCAAAAGTACCTGCGCAGCAAAATGTCTCAGCCAATGAAACAAGTGTGGGTGCGGAAGGGCGAACACCCGGTTGCCCTCAAGCCAACCACACGGGCAAAGCCTCTTATTAGTAACCAATAACACGACACTAATAAGAAGTCTTTCAGAAGTTCTTCGGCTAACGCAAAGTCTATTTGGGTACCCAAGAAGTCGATGAAGGCTAGCCCACAATCAAGACAAATTTGGGTGCCTAAGGCTTGTTTGCGGGCTCAAATGGCTACACTAAGACCACACCCTATACAGCAGGATCCACTCACTTGCACAGCCAATATCCACTCGTTTTCAACACTCAAGAACACACCAAGGCCCATGAACACAAATAGAATCACTTGTAAATGGGTCCCTAAAAGGACTCATTTTCAAGCCGACACCCCTATAAAGCTCTCCAGAGTCTCTACGAAACCAAGAGCAAAACCCATCCACTGCATTTGGCAACCTAAAACTTGTAATAAACCCCCGGACTCAGGTTGTAAATCCATGCCCACCTACTAACTACATCACTCTCACACTACATCATTCCACCTAGCTCTTAGGTCTAACCAATCCCTAACTACACACACAAGCACCGAGCACTTACTAACCCCCTAATCTCTCCCGAACCCCATGTTAATGTTGTAGCGGGGACAAAAACGGTTCTATCTTGTCCTTTACAATGTTAACGCCTGTTTCTACATTCTCACAGAATCACGAGGCAAGAAGTAACATGGCAGATACGGCAGGAACTAGCTCTCAGGCAGGCACCAGCCCCCAAGTCGTGGACATTGAAAGTCTTCCAGTTGAGGAGGAATTGAAGGAACGCCCAGCGGCATTGAGGGCATTACACGCCATACTAGTTCAGAATCCTCCACAAGGGCACACTATGCCAGTCAGTAAAAACTCTCATTGGTTCAGTGATGTGGCAGGACCCCTAGGTGAAGGCACTTATATGTGGGAGGCCGAGATAGAATTCAATAGGCGTTGGGGCAGGTATCACTTTTTCACCAGGGAATTTGAAAGACTGCAGAATAATGAGGGATTGAAACCTATATGGAAGAAGGCAGGACTCTACGAGTACTTCAAATTCCAATTGCCAAAGCCGGATTTTCTAAGATGCTCTTATTTGATTAGCACCCTTACTCCGAGCAAAGACAAGAAGGGATACAGCCCCTTTGTCCTCCCATCTCTCACAAGGGGCAATGAGCTCAAGCGTTTCAGATTGACTATCAACTTGGTAAGGGAAGCTCTGGACATGAAAGGTGTGCACATTCCTACGGAGAAAGAGACTATGGTCCCCGACAATATGAAGAATAGGAATCTGACAAAGTTAAAAGACATGGTGGCAATGACGCCTACAATCGCCATTCATTTGTGAATGGTCATGCAGCACTTTGCATTTCCCGCCCAAGAGAGGTTCACAATGCCACCTAAAAAGATATGGTTTAGTTTATACTTGGCTGATGCTTTTGATTTGACAATCAACATGCCTCACTGGATTATCAACCAAATCCACTTGGCTCATCAAAGGTGGTATAAAAAACAAAAGTCTGTATTGTACGGATGCTGTGCACTCACCCGCATTGTATATAGATGTTTAGCTTATGATGTACCAGTACAGAGGGCTCTCATTTGGACCAGAGTGCAGGAGTTTCAACGTAGACTGTCAGTTGCAGGGCCTCCCTCAAAGAAGATGAGAGGCGCTGTCCAGATGCCTTGTGCACAAGCCCGCTGTGCAACCCTAACACCTGAAACAACTCCAAGGCTTCCCAGACGAGTGCAACCATTTACTATCAGGTTACCCAGGCACAGCACAGATGGCCCTAATCTTGTGTTTCCACCTGTACCTACGGATCTGGAATTTCCTCACGGATTCACTTTGGAAGATCTAACGGATGAAGAAGTTGCCAGAATCATTGAAGCTGTTAATGCGGAAGTCGAAGCAGAGCAGGGTAGTGGACAACAAACTGCTACAGAACAACCCTAGCCAAGACAACCAGAAGTGGTGGAAGTGGAGGATGAAGAAGAATAAGAACAAGAGGATGAACAGGAAGGATTTTCTGATGAGGAGGCGCATGACTATGAGCAAGAAGTTATACAGGAGCTAGAGGGTGCCCCAGCATATACACCGCATTCACACTTCCCTTCCCCTTTCCCTTTCCTTCTGCATTTGACACCCTTCCTGCATCCACCCCCATTAATAATGTATTTAATAACATGTATCAATGCATGTCTCAGTTACAGCAACACTATTAGCACCTCGATGCTCAGCATACAAGTTTGTTCAGGAGTCATGAAACATTACAAGGAAGATTCATGGACTTAGAGAAAGAAAAGAGGCTCTTACAACAGCAGTTTAGTGCATTGCAAGAACAACATGAGCAATTAGTGGCAAATCCACCGCAGTCAGATGCAGAAGAAAGACAACGAATGGATGATCTGCTACACTCCCAAATCACAGAGAACCTCAAGCTCCGCTGCAACATGGCTCTATTACGGAAGCATATGTCTGCAGCCCTGGAGAAAATAGACAGCTTCAGACACAAAACGAAGAGAACTTGGAAGTAGCCATGGAAGGTTCCCCACAAGAAATTGACCCGGAGAAGTTCAAGGCCATTCCCTCGGACAATATGCAAATCATATTGGAAACCCATGCTGATCTCCTCGAAGCCCATGCAGCCTTAAAAAAAGAAAGAGATGAACTACTAAGGCAATTGGCAGCTCAACCAGAACCACCAAAAGAAGTCCCAACCACCACTGACACAACTGACGAAGTAGCAGCGCTCAAAGCACAACTCGAAGAATTACAAAAGAAAGTCCTCGAATATGAACACCAACCCTCCCCCTTGGTGGAACCAGAACCTGAAGACCTAGTACCCATCGAAGTAGAGGAATCTTTTGAGGACCCGTATGTTCCGATGCCAACACCTGGAGGCAAGCAAACAGATGAGGGCATGGACACCCTTGAAATAGAGGCTCCTGAATGGATGCAAAAATTGGAAAAAGTGGCCACAACCCATGATGATAGGGTGGCAGTCCAGATAGCATCTATGTCACACTTGGAAGAGGTGGTCATAAAATCGGACTATTTTAGGAACCTCTCTCATCATAGGTGGATCGGCACATCCGACGATTTGTATGTTCCCTTCTGTGTCCTAATGGCTGACTACAATGCCGAAATAAAGCAACATACCTCAAAGGAACCAACCTCCGCCACACAATTCGCACCGGAAGACATCCCAGCGAGTGCCAAGCAGGGCAATATTCATCAACCGATGTGGAGGATTCGGCTGCTTGAAACCTACCCGGAAATGAATCGCACATGGAATAACATGCCCCTGTATATCAAGTTCAATCCCTGCTACTGCCCTGTATTTCGAAGAAGGTCGTGGCCGGAATATACAAAAATGGTGCTGACAACGAGAGGATGTGAGAAATGGCTCAATTATGTCTACTTAGCGCCACCCAAAGGCCAACCTACCGTAGGATACATGATCTCGACTATTCGGCATTGGGGTGTCAGGTTCAAAAACGTACCAGATGTCATGACCCAAATGTGCCTTAAAAATTTTGAACTCATGATAGTCACCTTCAGGACCTTCAAGAATGTTAAGGAACCTCATCTCTCTGCGCTCGGATTCAATGAAGGCAATCAAGATCTTGTTTATGACATGAGCACAACGCCCTCTATTAATGTTGTTTATGCATGGCATGCCCGCATAAAGTACCTACCGGCCTGCTTCAAATAGACATTTGAAGAGATGTTTGTCACAGGGTTCTGGGAATATCACTCAGAGATCTTCATTCCCAGGCCCTCACATTTATTACAACTGTTTGCAGTGGAACAAGCTCTCCATTCAGAAAAGTTACGTATGCCACATCCAGAGGTTCCCGGGCCTGTAGATTGGGATGCTCTACTCACAGACTTGGCCAAAGGATTGAGGATTACCGAACATCACTTAGCGCAAGACGTTGTCGAATACTACGTCCAACGACCCTCCCAACAAGGGTCTGTCAGGGACGACAGACGCGAGAGAGGGGGGGGTGTTAGCAGCAGACAAGGAACTGAAGGACTGACAAGGCATGGCAGTCAGAGAAGAGAGTCAGAGGGGAGAGAAGGCACAAGCAGACAAGGGAACCAACAACAATCTGGCAAGTAGGCCAATAATTTTCTTCATGAAGAAGCAAGTACGAGCATTCACGCAGATCTAGCACTAAGGCAACCCTTTAATTTTTCAAAACCCTTACACCAATTAAAAGTGATTCTCATCACTAACAACCCCTGTAAATACCATGTTCACCTTTTGTAGCTCCATTTTGTGCAAGCCGAGGAGTCCTCAAGCTTGAGGAGCCTTAGAAGTAGTTGCTTACCAATTTTCGTATTTTTTAGATCTCGTTTGAGCCCTCAAATAAGCCTTGGAACCTAATTTTTAACTAGGCCGGACACTAGGTCTGGACAGGGCCAAAACCTAGTCAGAAACTATAAATAGAGCTAGAGAGCTCATTTTTGAGGTTAGATTGTAATTGAATTGAACTTGTAAGAGCTTTTTGAAAGTAATCTAAGAACTCCATTGCTTCTCACTCTTTGTCTTGCCGTGTGTGCGCGTGTGTGTGTATGTGTGTGCATGTTTGTGTGCTTCTCACTCACGCACTTGTGCCTCCACTTGCTCGAGGTCTTCATACCATCCTCATGTCTTCTCGGATTGACATTAAAGGAGGTGCTACTCATCACTGAGCTACACTGGGGCATTTGTTAGTCCAAAAGGCATGACTAAAAACTCAAAATGCCCGTATTTAGTTCTGAAAGCTGTTTTAGGAACATCTTCAGATTTAATTCTGATTTGATGATATCCTTGACGGAGATCAAGTTTTGAAAATATCTTAGCTCCTTTTAATTGATCAAATAGATCATCAACGTTGGAGATAGATGTCTGCGGAAGCACGCGAACAGCATAAGGAAGAAGAAGAAGCTTGGAACACAAACACACAATAGTGAGTGTATTACTCGAGAATGTACAAAGATAAGTAGCCCATTAGGGCAATACGCGTATATACAAGTCGGGGGAAAAAAACCTCCTAAAGAGGGAAAAAAGTGCCCCGGCGGTCCTAGTGTATTCACACACTTCACTACCTAAATATATCAACAAATCCCCCCTAGGAGTGATGCCGTGAACAAGGAGCTGGCACTCATGTATAAGGAAGTGCCAAGCTATGTGGAAATCACTCCACAAAAGGAAGTAAGCCCAAAGCTTTGCGGAAAGCTTCAAACTTCTCCCTAGGTAGAGCCTTCATGAAAAGGTCTGCAACGTTCTCCTGCGTGGGCACATATGACAAGCTGATCTCCCCAGCAGAGAACCTCTCCCTGACATAGTGATAATGCACCTCAATGTGCTTAGTGCGAGCATGGAACACAGGGTTCCTCGCAACTGCCAATGCGCTCTGACTGTCAGTGAAGACGGTGGTGGCAGAAGACTGGCCAACGCCCAAATCAGCCATAAGGCATCTGAGCCACACACACTCAACAGTCGTTGTGAAAGCTTCCCTATACTCAACCTCACAACTAGAAGTGGCCATAGTAGGCTGCTTCTTGCTCAACCAAGATATACATGAGCTACCAAGCATGAAGCAAAAACCACTGGTGGACACACGAGTGTCATAGCAACCAGCCCAATCTGAGTCAGAAAAATCATGCAATTCTCGTGGTAGTGATCCCCTCTTGGGATAAAACAACCCAAGTAGCTGAGTACCACTCAAGTAGCGAAAGATGCGCTTAATCGCCTTCCAATGCATGACTCCTGGGCAATGCATAAACCTGCTCATCTGTGAGACAGCAAACTAAATATCTAGCCAAGTAATGCATAAGTAAATCAAGCATCCAACAGCCTGCTGATAGAGAACAGCATCAAATGCATCTCCAGCATCATGAAGACTCAATTGTAAACCTGTCTCCATAGGAGTGGCAATAGGCTTACAATCTTCAAGGCCAAAACGCTGCAATAATGTGTCAATATATTTCGTTTGACACAAAGCCATTCCACCATCAACTTGCATAAACTGAATGCCCAAATAGTGATGCAAATGCCCCAAATCAGACATCTCAAATGAGGCATGCAAATCAGCCTTAAAATCAGCAATATGCTTCTCAATAGGACCAGTGAGCAGCATGTCGTCAACATAGACAACAATGATCAGAAGCACATCATTAGCACGCTTAACATATAAGGTGCTTTCAGTTGGACTGTTCTCAAAACCATGTGCAACCAGATAGGCATGTATCTTCTCATACCAAGCACGTGGTGCTTGCTTTAAACCATAAAATGCCTTCTTTAACCTGCACACCTGGTTTTCATGCCCTTTCTGCACAAAGCCACGGGGCTGAAAAACATACACTTCTTCATGCAAGTCACCATTCAGAAATGTTGTTTTAATGTCCAAGTGATGTACATTCCAACCATGATGGGCTGCAAGTGCACAAATGCTCCGAACAGTAGTCATACGGCATGTAGGTGCAAAGGTCTCATCAAAATCAATGCCTCTTTCCTGCACATAACCCTTTGCAACAAGCCTAGCCTTATAACTGTCAACTGTACCATCAGGTTTACGCTTCAGCTTGTATACCCACTTAGTGCCAATGGCCTTCTTGCCAGGAGGCAAGTCACATAAAGACCATGTACCATTCTTCATTATAGCATCATATTCAGATTGCATAGCAGCCATCCAATTTTCTGAATTCTGTGCTTCATCAAAAGAAACAGGCTCTTTCTCATCACAGAGACTAGATGCAGCCATAGCATAGCAATCTGATGCAAAGGAGGTAGTATGAGAGCCTGAATGAGTACGATATGACAAAGGTGCATCTAATTTGCTATCATGCAAAGTCTGCACCAGCCATTTTGGCATAGTTTTTGCCTGCTCAATATCAGCTCTCTCATCAACAAGTGCATCATGTAAATCTGCATCAGAAATAGAATGATCTGCATCATCATATGAAACCTGCAAAGGCTGAGAAGTTGCCTCATTAGGACCAGCACTAGACTGTCCACCTGTAAAAAGAGGCATCAAAGTATCATACATGTCTTTAGAGCTAACAAATGTCTCCTTAGTACATGAAAGCAATGGTTGAATAGCATCTTTAAGACAACATCACAGCTAACCAGAATGTGTTTAGTCTGTGGATGATACAGACGATAGCCTTTACTTTTAGAACTGTACCCAACAAAAATACATTTTACTGCCTTATCATCCAATTTTCTACGATGTTGTTCAGGCACTAGTGCATATGCCAAACAACCAAAAACCCGCAGATGAGCAACAGATGGCTTGCGATCATGCCAAGCCTCATATGGAGTGATAGATTGTAGCATTTAGTGGGACACCTGTTAAGTACATATGCTGCACACATGACAGTCTCAAGCCAAAAACTATGTGGTAAAGCCTGACTCTTGACCATACACCTCGCCATCTCCATGAGTGACCTGTTCTTCCGTTCAGCAACTCCATTCTGTTGAGGTGTATACGGCACTATACATTGGTGTTTTATCCCAGGTTCAGCCAGAAATGCATTAAAATCAGAAGACATATATTCCCCCCCTCGATCAGAACGAAGGGTGCCCATTTTACATGCTGACAGATTTTCAGCCAAAGCCAAAAACTGTTTGAAGCACAAAAACACTTCAGACTTTGCCTTCAATGGATATACCCATGCATGCCTGGAAAAATCATCAATGAAAGTCACGAAGTAAAGATAGTTTCCAAAAGAAGGTGTCTGCATAGGACCACAGACATCACTATGTACAAGCTGCAATTTTTGCGTAGCCCGAACTGAACCATCTTTTGGAAAGGAGGAACGCTGCATTTTGCCCAAAATACAGCCTTCACATACATGTTTTCTAGGTGCCTCAAGCTTGGGCAAAGAAGACACCATATCAGATTTCTGTAGGCGTAGCAAACTAGCAAAATTCAGATGACCAAAGCGTGCATGCCAAAGCTTTGCATCTGAGATAGCCTGAGAATCATGAACTACACATGCCGAATCATTCACAGATCTTTCATAGCCTATGAGCTTATACAGCCCACGACATAAAATGTCAGAAGCAATAATAACATCGCCATTTGACAGATCATGAACTGTACATCTGTCATCAACAAATTTCACAACAAAGCCAATCTTGGCTAATGCAGAAACTGATAACAGATTCTTCTTGATCCCTGGCACAAATAAAGCATCTGACAAGGTGAAAGAACTACCATCAGCAGTAGTCAGAATGATCTTACCAACTCCCATAACAGGATAAGAGGAGTTGTTGGCGCATGTGACAGTATTCCCTGTAGGGGCAGGCTCCAGTGAAGAGAAGAAACTGCACTGCGAGGTAATATGTTTGGTCGCCCCACTGTGAAAGTACCAAACATCTGAGTCCACTGTAGACATGCACTGCTCATGAGAAGATGGGTCAAAACTGCAAACAGTAGTAAGCACCCATTCTTCTTCCTGCACAAGATTTGCAGACTCTGTTTTTGGTGTAGAGGCCTCTGCAACAACCATTCCAGACTCTTTCTTCTTTGCCTCTTTTGCAGCCAGTTTTGGACAGTTCTTTATGATATGATCATTCCCTTTACAGTACTTGCAAAACAATTTGTGCTTTTCTGATTTCTTCTCATCTTTATCCTGGTTTTTTGAATGTGCAGCATTTGCAGATTTCTGCTTACTAGTAGAAGAGCTCCATTTTCCTTTGCCCTTGTGACTAGCCAGGAAAGCTTGATCTGCAACACGCATAATGGACCTATTCTACCTGGACTGATCTTCTTGCAACAGAACAGAGACTAACTCCTCAAATGATAAGGCATTCAGATTGCCTTTCATCATCAACGGAAGAGTAGAAGCAAAACTCTGATATGAATCAGGAAGAACATTCAGAACGGTCTGCATAAGTGAGCTATGTGGTATAACCTCATCAGCAGAAATTAACTGTTCCTTCAAATCTTTGATCTTTGTTAGGAAACTGTCCATAGAATCACCTTCATTCATGTGCTCACTCTTCAACTGTTTTTGAAGGTAAGCAACACGAGCCTCATTCCTAGCTTGGTACAATGTGGTTAGTGTATCCCAAGCATCCCTAGCTGTTCTACAAGAGCAAATATGAGGAATAATGGCACGTTTGACAGACAAAGCTATCAATGCATGTGCCTGGGCATCTCTGTCCCAACGAATTTGCTCTGCAGTAGGTGCAACAGAAACAGCAGCACGAACAGGAATCTGCAGAATATCATCTTCGACACCATCTTCATCAGCTCAAGCACCTGTATTTGCAGTACCTGTAGTTGGAGGTGTAACAGGACGTCTTTCAACACCCTGCACAATGTTCCACAGTCCTTTTGCAACCAATACATGTCACATCATATAAGCCCATAATGGGTAGTTGGTACCATCCAACTTATCCTCAACAGCCAACATACGAAATACATCACTGGTTTCAGCCATGGCCGGTGACTAAAATACCTTGATGCAAAAAATTGACTATATCTCAAAAAGTTGAACAGAACTGCCCAGACGAGTTCTGCTAGACCTATAGCAGACTTCGAGACTCTTAAACTGGCGAACAGAAACTGGTATATACCTTTGACACAAAAAGACGAAATAGCCTGCACAAGCGCTGCGATAGTGCGTTCGGAGGCCGAAACGAGCTCAGATCGCGATTTCGGCACCACACAGCAAAGATGTTTTGATCTCGGAAACACCCTAAGTATGCTCACCAAAATTTGTGCGATTCTGAGACTGCAAAGGGAGGAGTGTCGACGGCGCCCTAGATGAAGCGACGACCTGCTCTGATACCAATTCTTGGAGATAGATGTCTGCGGAAGCACGCGAACAGCACAAGGAAGAAGAAGAAGCTTGGAACACAAACACACAATAGTGAGTGTATTACTGGATAATGTACAAAGATAAGTAGCCCATTAGGGCAATAGGTGTATATACAAGCCGGGGGAAAAAAACCTCCTAAAGAGGGAAAAAGTGCCCCGGCGGTCCTAGTGTGTTCACACACATCACTACCTAAATATATCAACAATCAATTCGGGGCATTGGATATTTATTCTTGATCGTAACTTTATTCAAGGCTCGATAGTCAATGCATAGTCTCATTGATCCATCTTTTTTCTTGACTAAAAGAATGGGTGCTGCCCAAGGTGAAAGACTAGGTTGAATGAATCCCTTAATTAGGTATTCATTGAACTGCTTTTCTACTTCAGTCTACTGGGAAAAAGGGATTCTATAAGGGGATTTACATATAGGCTTAGTTCTTGGGAGCAAGTCTATAGCATGGTCGACTTGCCCATGAGAAGGAGGTAAGCCATGGGGAAGTTCTTTTGGAAAAACATCCCGATAATTATTTATTAAACACTTAAATTTAAACCTTTCATGTTCAGATAAAGGAGACAAGATATAAGAAATTGGATTCATATTATGTACATTGGTTACATCAGTTGGAAGTATCATGAAAACTTCCACTTTTTGAGTATTTACAAGTTTTTTCAACTCCATGCTAGAAATCAAAGGAGTATTGGGCACATCATGTTCTCCTTGAATTAGATAACGGATTCCATTTCTATCAAATTCCAAAGTATTCAGTTGATAGCTTCTTTTAAGTGTTTTCCCTAAACCCTCTACCCAAAACCACATCAGTTCTTTCCATGTGCATGATCTGAAAGTCTAATTTATCTTTATAACCTTGAATCTATTTCGAGGTTACAGATCATAGTATCCCAAACTTTCTTGTCTTGACCCTGCATCATAGATACAACATACTGATGAGGTGACTTTTGCTGGGGCAACTTTAGTCTCTTCACCAGTGAGTAATTTAGGAAATTGTGGGTGGCCGAGTCGTCTATCATGACTCTAGCCTTTTCACCACTTATACAAGCATGAATTTTGACCAATTCATGAGGTCCAAACTGGTTTTGGACCCACATTGAGTCAGACAAACAACACTGATGCTTGTAGTCTTCGTGAAGGACTTCCACTTTTTTCCAAACTTTACTATTTTTGAGATTCAATGTTTGGACTAAGTGTATTCCTGTCTTTTCTTTCCCTCTTATCTCAGGGGTGGCTTTTTGTTGTCCCTTGTTCATGCAATTCTTACTAAGATGTCCTGGGTTAAGCCACTTAAAGCAAAGATTCTCATTTTTTGCTTTTTCCCAAACCTCAAGGTCTAGCCTAGGCCATGAAGGTCTAGGGGTTTTAAAGTCATGTTTTTTGAATGTGCCTAGCTTTCTTTTACCTGGTTTAACTTTTTTATTGTCTTCGACAAGATGTAGTGGTTGTGTTCCAGTTTTAGCATGATCTTCATAGATATGTGCTAACTTAATAGCATCTTCTAAACTTTTTGGAGCACTTCTTTTCACTTCATGTTTGACTTGCTTGTCGAGACCACGGATGAAACCTCTTACCTTATGAAAATCATCTAGGTTTTGCAATTTAAGTACTATTTCTCGATAATGAGAAATATATAAAGATAGGGGACGTCCTCTCTGTAGGACTTTGTTTCATTCTTCCAAGTTTCGTTCATCTTCATTTTCTAGTAGGAATTCTTTTTTGAAGAATTCTTCAAATTGATTCCAAGTTTCTGGGATTTTTTGAGCCTACCTTAAGCTCATCCACCACTTATAGGCCTTAGGTCCAAGTGATAAACTTTTTTCTAAGACTTGATAAGCTTTAGGGGTGTTTTTTAACTGATGCAAGTCTTGCCATTTTTCTAAAAATGTCAAGACTGCATCTTTGTTTCGGTCTTTATCTTCCCTTGAAAATTGAGGTGGTTTTAAGTCTTTTGCAAAAGACAGGATTTTAGACTTAATGGCAGTATGAGGAGGATTTACTTTATTTTCCTTATTTTTTAACAATACATTCCTATGCAAGGGTAAAGGGGCATCAGTTCCTTTACTAGATGATGGGTTCCTTGGTCGAATAGACAAGGAACCCATTTGGGCAGGTAAGAATAAAGATGGACAAATCGTATTCGGAATTTGTTCCATCTTCCCTTTAACTTCATTAATTGAAGTTTGAAGGGTACCCATCTCGTTTTTTATTTCTTTGACAATGAACATATTTGCTTGGATATCATTCATTTTGTCATCCAAACCATTCAACTCTTTATAAATATTTATTTCTTGCCTTTCTTCTTGGCCTATTTCTGGAAGACCTGGAGTGTAGTCTAACTGCCTACCCCCTTCCTGTGGTGCATAATCCTCTTCCTGCCTAGGTATGTCTAATAACATGTTACTTGCGTAGGAATCCCCCAAAATTCAGTGAATACTTTGGAATCAACTAGAAATAAGAAAATATCGTTTCTAATACTGAAGGAAAATAGATGAAAATTAAATCCAGTACATTCGCGATGTTTTTCTTTGATATCAAGTTGTAGGTCGGCTTGGGCTGCCTTGGATGATTCACTACTTCACCACCTTGGTTGAACTTTCTTAGGCTCTTCAGTCTTTAATCCTCTGTTGCTCGTTCTTCCGGCCGATGTGTGCTTGATTGGTCTTCGACTGGAGATTGATTTCCCATGGATACCGACTGAGAATCTTTTCCTTCTAAAGGCTTGATCAATGAGCCTTGCTTTGTTGGATAAAGCAAAGCTTTATTGACCAAATGGTCGTGGGCTCAAATCCTGTCTGGGACCTTTTGAAAATAATAGTGGAGTCCCTTGCTTAATTGGATAAGCGGACTTCTGTATACGATGAGGTTGCAGGATCGAACTGACGATGGACTTCTACCAAATGGTCGTGGGCAAGTTGGCTATGGCCACCGCTGATGATGTACAAGCTGAGCAAACACAAGCACACGCACAAACACAAGCTGAAATTCTACATGCACAAACACAAGCTGAAATTCCAGGCGGTGGGCAGTGTACTAGAAGATTTGAATGAACAGGCAGACGTTCTTGCTCTGGCCTTGATAGTCGGGGCTAAAATGCCATGTAAGCCTGAAGGGATGTGCTTCTTCTGTAATGCCTATACTATAATCTCTAAGGCTGTAGGAATTTGGCGCTTCAAACGCGTATCTTTTAACGAGAGAGAGAGAGACAAAAGAGCTCATGACTGAGCGTGCGCAGAACTCGAGGTTGACGGCGGTGTTCAGATCATTGGTTCGCTGGAGGCGGGGTCCTTCACTTTAATTATAGTTTTTACTCTGAGTCTCTGAGCATCAAAGGCTGCACGCGGCTGTTTTGGCTCCAGATTCTACTCGGCGGCACATTTAATTGAAGGGTAGCTTGAATTGATAGTAACCATCTCTCTGAAAGCGCGCGTGGGGACTGGCTTCGTCCGTCTACTGGAGAGTCTTCTAATCATTAATTTATTGAGTCTTTACCTACGTGGAAGTTGGGTAGGTACCATCTTTAGGCTTCCGGCGGTAGTACTCAGAGCAGGCATGAATTTCAACCGAAAGAGTAACGGCGCAATTACTGATGAATTCGCTATGCAGTTACTGATGAGTTCAAACTTTACTATAGCCTCTAGTAGATTTCCAGCACATGAATCAAGAAACACTACAAGTACTTGAAAAAGAACTTGGCTCTGATTACCACTATTGTGAAAACTTCTTCCTAGAGTATAGCATCCACCAGAGAGTGAGTGAGTACGTATCCACCCATCCAACTCCACCCATATATATACCAGAGGTCCAAGAGTTGCATGCCTTAATTTTTAGCCATGTGTCCTTCCAAGTGTCCTTCATGTGGATACTTTCTAAAGAGAATCACATGGCTTCTATTTCAATTGAAGAAACATACGAGTCAAGGTGTCACTTGGGAGAAGCTTCTCCCAAGACTAAGGTTTTATTCCCTTAGGTTAATTTCCTAAGGTAACAAACCCTTCAATTTGAGAATTCTATGAAATAAAACCTCAAGGGTTAAATCCAAGAAACATAGGTTCCTTTTGGAGGGTCTAACCCATGATTTATACAACAGTTTCTTTATTTCCTTTAAATAAAAAAAGAAGATCTTGGAAGTTACTTCATCTCTTCTACTTCCTTGATCTTGAAGTATCTTGAAATATCTTGAGATACTACTTTTAACCTCCTTGTATTTAAAATCCTACTTTGAAGTTCTAATTCCCTTAAGGATCAAACTAACTTCAAGATACAATCTAGGACTAAAAGATATTTATCATCCCCCGGTCCGATGTTCCATACCATTCTTTCCTACATCAATTTGAGTATAAAATATGGTGTCACATACCACTCTATTTTATAGTCACATTGATGTGTGGGTGATACTTATCCTAAAGTCAAAACATATCTTGATAGAGTACCTTTTAACTTCATCTCTTTAAAAGAATCTTGAAGTTTCAGGCATTACCTCTAGCTTGATATTCTAGGTTTTGATTCCTTCACATGATTGTCATACAATCATGTGCTTTGCCTTGGAAACTTGAAAACCTCTTGATGGAATATCCATTGTTCTTTGCTAGGATTTTCAAATAAGAACCAATCAAAATTCCAAGTACTTGAATTTTCACAGCTTCAAGTTCAATTGGTTTATTCTTGACTAATTTGTAGTGACAAGAGCTTTTGACTTCTTGTCTTTAGATTCCTTTCTTACTGATGCTTTAGGTACTTAGCCCGGCGGAGACTTTATAGGAATCTCTCTACTGCATAAGTCTAAGCATCCGCTCATACTTTCTGGATTTATACCAAAACCCCTTTAAGGATAGGCAAACATTATGTTTTACCTTCCACACATTTAAGTACCATCTTCATGGTTGCAGACTACATTCTTGGAATTTCTTCACTCTGTTCAGACTTGGAATAGCTTACTCTTTTCACAATTTTCCATTGGATAAATGGAATTTGAGTGAATAATTCCCATTGCCAATACTTGGGAAATCTAGAGAGTAGTTCCAATTGCACATTCTTAGACAATCATGGCCAAGCTTGATCAGGTCTGGCTGATCTTGCAACTAGAATAAAGATTTAGTCTTTATTATTAGGATCTCTTAAACTAACAAAAGCGTCTTTGCTTACCCATGGGATTTTTAGAGATCTTTCCCTCAACTTAAGTCCAAGCATACACTGATGCCTCTTAGAGTTCAAAACTAAGAATCTTTGATACACCTTTAGGTGATATCAACTATTGGACTTTAAGTACCACTACTAGTGGTTTGGAGTTGCTGGGAACTACTTTCTATTAAACTTACTTGAAAAATTCCAGTCTCACATCTAGGGACATTTTTTCTTTCAAGAACTTTAGATTCTTGCCAAGGAATCAAGTAACAGTAAACCAATAATTCATCTTGGAACTGTTTGCTTTACTGGAATAATCTTTATTTTATAAGAAATCTTAACTTTTCTACAAACAATAAAGCTTTAAGTCTTGGTTTATTGGCTTATCTTTAGGAAATAGCTTAATTCCCAAAGATTGCTTTGACGTATCTTTTAGGAAATATCTTAATTCCCAAAGATTGCTTTGACTTGGGTTTCATCTTTAAGCCCTAATTATCGTAAACAAAACCAAACATAATTTTCTCATCCTCAGAAAAGTGCTTAGTAAAGTTTCCATGCTTTTTGAAAACTTTGCATCTTGACTAGAGATGTAGTCATGGAACCTAGAATCCAATTATTGAAAACTAAAGTTCAACTGATGCTGAAGTTTGTTTACTTCTTTGATTTTCATTTCTCTTCAAGATGAAATCAAAGAAAAAACTTCAAAAGTTCCATGATTTTTTACAAATGTGGATCATATCAACTATCCTTTGAACTTGAAAGTTCAATTGATTTAAGTTTCATTTGAATTTATTTGATTCTTATCACAGCTTGAGATAGAATGAGATAAAACTTCCAAAGGAAACTTTATCAACCTACTTGGATGCATGATTTCTTAAATCCAAGCTAACGACTACATCTAGGCTTGTCGTTAAGATTCTCTAAGTTTTCTCCCAAACTTAGAGTCATCATGGAAATTTTCACGCAGTCTTATTTTCTTGCCATTCCAATGAGCAAGAAGATTGAACACTTGACTTTCGAAGGGCCTACTTTTCCTAATCGACTCCTTATTTGTGATACCTAAGTATCCCGTTTGGGAAAAAAAAACCAGCTACTTGAGTTACACAGCAGCCAGGAGCCTTGCAACTACCTGGTTTGCTATTTTCCCTAACTATCTAAGTCGAATTAGAAAAAAGAGGTAACGAAAGCATAGGTATTCAACTACTTAACAAACAATCATGCATATGCAAATGTCTGTTCTTGCATACAAATGCATGTGAGTGCATGCACATGTTGGTGTTCTCCTTTCATGCAACAAACTTAAATCAAGCAATTGTTGAGCTTGAAAATGCATGTTCCCAATCATCCATGCGCAAACATTCTACTTGCTAGCTTTTTAAAAAGATATAACGGTTCATGTGCATGAACTTGAGCATTAACTATCCTTTTCAAGCAAGAAGAAAACGTGTGGTGCATGGAAACATTCTTTGAAAAGGAGAAATGCATCAATATTCTTTCATAGATGCATGCATATGTGTGATAAGTGTTTCCATACTTCGATGCTCTCCTATTTTTCTTTCATTAAATTCCATACAATGCTTTCAAAATTGAAGATTCCTTCCCTACTTCAATGTTAATAGAAATGCATTCTATATGAGAGCATAGAGCAAAGAAAATATTGAAATGAAAACATCAACTTGTAAAATACTTATCTTTCAATTAAGCTATGTCCTTCCATTGATCCTCAGGAAGAGCCATTTGCCATCCTTAGGTCCTCAGGAAAAATCTTTCCTTTCTAAGAAGAGCCAATCTTCATAGCCTTGCTCACATCTTTCCACAACCTTCAAGAGAGCTTTTTTTTGTCGATCAAAGAGAAATGAAAATTGAAAGCACAATCTTCCTTGCTCCGATCCGATGTTGCTTCACTTTGGCTTTAGGTGGTGTTTCTCTTTGCCTCCCTTTACACGTGCGGGCTTCAAAATTGACTCAAGTAATGCTCACAAGTTTCGAGTTTGGATGCACATACTAGGGAGAATTCAAAAGAATTCAAGAACTGATTTCTGAGGATCGAATCTCACAAAAATATGTCGGATATGGAATACAGAATCATTCTTAATGTAGCAGTATGGGTATCGATGTCTGAATTTGAAAGTTCCAATTCCTGATCATCCTCATGACCAATCAGTTATTAGCTTTGAATTAAGAGCATAGAACTCTTAGGTCGAGATCAACATACTATACAATCAGAAGAGTTTTGCATTAAAACAATGCTGAGAACAAATTATTGTAATGGTCAAATCACTCACATCCAATTGCCCATGTTGTACCTTGATTAAAATGGGTGGTCGCCCAAGATTTACCTTTCTAAAAATGGGTGGTCGCCCAAGATGGGGGGTGAGGGTGTCACCAATGAGGGCAAAAGTGTGATGCGGGATAGTAGAATGTTGGTTGCCTTGTTTCTTTTGCAATCATGAAGTGACTCTATCTTCCAAAAGTATGTCCACTACCTAAACGATTATGCACTGGGTTACCCTTCTTGATGATTCGTTCCTACTTCTTTTTGCCTTGCTTCTTTTTTGCTTCTTGATTCATTTTGTGGGATCTTTTTTACACCATCCTTGGGACCCTAGGGATAGGGGTGGCCCTAGAGGACCCTTCATGCTATTGGAAGTGAGGTAGACCCTTAGGCTCATGTCACAGGTCCATGGTTCCATAGTTCCAGTCATGTACAACATTAATTCCAACAATCTTCCATATTGACAAAACATGAACATATCACAACTTAATTATACAAATGATGAGATAAAGATAGAGAAAGAATAGACAACATGTGTAAGGTGTTACGTAAGCCATCACTTACTCATAGTATCATATATACCAATGTTCAATGTACAATGTGGGAGCGAAACTCTCAACCACTCTATGTGATGAGAAATAGATGTATGAGTGAATGTACAATGTAACAAACATATTCAGATGTATGGGCAGTAATCTGAATATACATGAGATGTGTGACCTTATAGGTTATAGAAGAGTGAATATGAGTGATTGAAAGAGGAAGGACTAGTGTGAAACTGATAGTCAACAAACCCTCATCTAACCTTAGGCTATGGAAGACCCTAAGTTAGATACGTGTGTGAAAAGATCACATACTTATAAAGTAGCATAGAATGCTAACAAGTTTGCTGCTAGAAATCCTCAAACTCATGTGAACACACCTTCTTAAACACCTCATCAAATATGCATAAAGCATATACGTACTGTTTCTCTTGTACCTATGCTGAATAGGACTCCTCCTGATATGAACGCCAAGGCCTCCATAAACTTCAAGTAGTACCTGTGTGCATAAAGAGAATATGTACCTGAATACTTAACATAAGATGTGAATCTTATGTTAAACACCATCCAATGTCTTTGAAGTAGCCCGACATCTTGTTGTAGAACACAATCTTCAACCTAATATCTTCCTGTAGAAGATAATCTTCAAATACACCATGTAGATGGCACCATCCAATGTCTTTTAAGTAGCCCGACATCTTCTTGTAGAAGACAATCTTCAGCCTAATATCTTCCTGTAGAAGATAATCTTCAAATACATTATGTAGATGGCCGATCCTCACCATCAAGCTGCTAATGACCAAGTCTTCTTGCCATGAACAAGAGATAACCTCCTCTCCATGAGCTAGAGTGTGAGCACACCCTTCATCTTCTCCAAGAAGAATCATTAAGAAGAACTCCATAGCTGCTCCTCAACATGCTTCAAGTGAGCACCATGGCTGCCCCATGTGCTCGAAGAAACACCACCTCTATTGAGGTCTGCAAGCTTGTGTTGAACACTAGGTGATGGATGATTACAATGAGCCCAAGACTCTTGTTTTATAGTGTTTGATTGTCCTTTTAAAGCACCCCTCCAAAAGCAATCGCTTCTAATAAAGCTACGAACGAACAACGATCGCAATTCGTAAGACAAAGAAAATCTTTCTCCATCGGAATCCGTCAAAAGCATGATAAAATAAAAGCTTCACACTGCCGTCTGCTCCCCGTGGGATTTGAACTCGCGTGGGCACGTTAGGAGGCTTTTGCCATATCCACAGCGCCTAAGCGCTTTTGCTGTTAGAAGGACTAGTAAAATAATTACTTATGCTATAGTCTCTGGACAAAATGGACCAATAGGAACATTGTTTTCCAACACATGCCTATAGGGCAAGGGGTCACCCAAGGGTGGTCCCCTAACGCCCTTAGGGCAAGGGGTCCCCCAAGGGTGCCCCTCATGCCCGTACGATGAGGGGTCACCCAATGGGTGGCCTCAACGCTCCCAAGACAAGAGTTGGTGGTCAAAGATGGTGGTTCAGCAACAACAACAAAAAGCCCCATAATTATCAATACCAAGGAAAAGTATAGGAAAATGGCCCCAAAGAAAGGAAAAAATCAGCTTCTTAAGCACGTGAATCCGAATGATGATTTGCAAGATCATCTTCTCTAGAGACCCCCACATTGTTGGAGTTAGACGTCTGCAGAAGCACGTGAACAACACAAGGAAGAAGAAGAAGCTTGAAGCACAACACACAATACTGAATGTATTACTAGAGAATGTACAAAGATAAGTAGCCCATTTGGGCAATAGGCATATATACAAGCCGGGGGAAAAAACCTCTTAAAGAGGGAAAAAAGTGCCCCAGTGGTCCTAGATTGTTCACACACATCACGAAATCACTCCACAAAAGGACGTAATCCCAAAGCTTTGTAGAAAGCTTCAAACTTCTTCCTAGCCAAAGCCTTCGTGAAAAGGTCTACAATGTTCTCCTGCGTGGGCACATATGCCAAGCTGATCTCCCTAGCAGAGAACCTCTCCCTAACATAATGATAATTCACCTCAATGTGCTTAGTACAAGCTTGGAACACAGGGTTCCGTGCAACTTCCAATGCGATCTAACACACTCAACAATCGCTGTGAAAGCTACCTGTAGCTCAGTGATGAGTAGCACCTCCTTTAATGTCAATCCGGGAAGACGTGAGGATGGTATGAAGACCTCGAGCAAGTGGAGGCACAAGTGCGTGAGTGAGAAGCACACAAACATGCACACACATACACACACACGCGCACACACGGCAAGACAAAGAGTGAGAAGCAATGGAGTTCTTAGATTACTTTCAAAAAGCTCTTACAAGTTCGTTTCAATTACAATCTAACCTCAAAAATGAGCTCTCTAGCTCTTTTTATATTTTTTGACTAGGTTTTGGCCCTGTCCAGACCTAGTGTCCGGCCTAGTTAAAAATTAGGTTCCAGGGCCAATTTGAGGGCTTAAACGGAGTCTAAAAAATACGAAAATTGATATGTAGGTACTTCTAAGGCTCCTCAAGCTCAAGGACTCCTTGGCTTGCACAAAATGGAGCTACAAAAATATGAAATGGTATTTACAATGATTGTTAGTGATAAGAATCACTGTTATAAAGATGTTGATTTGGAAAAATTTGAAGGGCCTATCTGCTAGATTTGCATCGATTGCTTTGTCTACTTACTCCTTCACCTCGCTCTGACTCTCTCCGCTGGCTTCCTTGTCTAGTCAGTCCTTGGGTGCCCATACTGGTCTCAACACCCCCCCCTCTCTCGCGTCTGTCGTCCCTGACAGACCCTTGTTGCTGGGAGTGTTGGATGTAATATTCCACAACCTGAGTGGCAAGCTGATGTTCTTGTAGGCGTAGTCCTCTGGCCAAGTCTGTCATCATACGATCCCAATCAATTGGTCCTGGAATGTCCGGATGTGGCAGACGTAACTGATCTGCATGGATCCCTTGTTCTACTGCGAATAGATGTAGCAAATGTGTGGGTCTGGGAATGAAGATTTCGGAATGATATTCCCAGAATCCCGTAGAGAACATTTCCTCAAATGTCTGCTTGAAGCATGCGGGTAAGTACTTTATTCGTGCATGCCAGGCAAAGATTATAGTGACCGAGGGAGTCTGGCTCATGTCGTAGACTAAATCCTTGTTACCTTGAGAGAATCCAGGGGCAGAGATGTATGGAGCTTGTACATTCCGAAAGGTTTTGAAGACAATGGTCATGAGCTCGAATATCTTCATACACATTTTCGCTGCTATGTCGGGTACATTATTTAGACGTGTAGACCAGTGCCGAATTGTTGATATCATGTAGGCTACGGTTGGGGTCCCTCGAGGTGGAGCAAAATATGGATAGTTAACCCAAGCCGAGCATTCTTTATTGTTGCGTACCTTGATTGCAAATGCTTGCCAGGATCTGCCACGTACCACTGGGCAATAGCATGGATTATACTTGATATATAGTGGCATGGTTGCCCAGGTGCTCATCATCTCTGGGTAATCGGTTAGTAGACATGCACGCCAATTAGGTTGGAAGATCGAGCCAGCACGTGCATCTGTCAGTAAATCCCCTAGCTCAAATTGAGTGGCGAATGTGGGCTCCTTCCCTGTATGTCTTTTGACTTCTGCATTATAATCGTGTAGTAAGACAAAATAAGGCATGTATTGCGACTCTGATGTTGTGATTAACCGTTGATGGGATAAGTTTTGAAAGTAGGAAGACCGAAGGACAGTTTCTTCCAGATTTATGAGAGATTGCATTTGCACGGCCACACGATCATCATGTGTCTTACCCACTTTCTCGACCCTTTTGACCCAATCTGGAACTTGAATTTCTAAAGTGTCTTGTCCTTCTTCTGTAGTTCGACCACCGGGTGTCGGCATAGGCTCGTATGGCTCTTCATAGCTGTCATCGACGGGGATTTCCACTACTGTTTCAGGTTCTGGTTCTTCAATGGGCGAGGGTGGCCTTTCATATGGTAAGAGGCGTGCTTGGAGTTCTGCCACCTGTTTCCGGAGGGTCTCTACTTCTTCTGTAGAGTGTTGCAAGATTGCCGGCTCCTGTTGAGCTGTGGGGACATTGGCTATCTGTTTCTTTAGATATGCACATTCAGTCTCTGACTTTTCATATGACTCCAAGAAATTTGCATGCTCCTCAAGTAAGATGCGAATGTCTTCCGATGGGACTGCTCTATATCTGGTAGGGCTAATGGTTGCTCCTACAGTTCCTTCCATAGCCGCTTCAAAGTTGTCTTGGTTTTGTTGTTGAAGTCTCTTGTTCTCTTCTAGTGCTGCTGCCATATGCTTCCTTAATAGCCCAATGTTGCGTCTGAGTGTAGCATTAGATATCATTTGCGCTTGGAGCACTGTTTCTAATTCCTTGACTGCTTGGTCATCCACTGTTGATGTCTTTGATTCCAGTTCGGATTGAGCCTGCTGTAAGGTGGTATGCTCGGTTAGGAGCGTTTGGTAGTCAGCTTCAAGAGTGGTGACCCTAGCTTGCAGACGTTGAGATTCTGCCTGGAGGGCCGTAGTGCGTTCTTCCAATTGATGGTATTCTTGTTGTAGTTGATGTGCACACTGAAGTAAGGTGTTGAACGTGCTATTTACATTATGAGATGCAAGGGGAAAAGTTTGAAGTGCAGGGGAGGTGGGATTGGGTAGGGGGGTAGTGAATGCTGTGTGTGCCAATGATGTGAGTGGTGAGGTGGGGGGTAAGGGAGGGGGAGATGGTGGAATCGTGGGGAGAGGTGCTGTGGTTGGTGAAATGTCCATTGGGTCAGACAAAGTGGTGTGTACAGGGGCTACCATGTAGGTGGGTATGGTAGGTGAAGTGAGTGTGGTGTTCGTGTAAATTGATGTCGTTGCGAACATCGGGGAAATGTGCCTCTGAAACATTGGAGAGCGGATGAACTGCTCCACAAAGGACGGGTATTGGGGTGGTGAGGTCAGGTTGAAAGAGGGGTAGGGGCCAGATGGGAAGTGAGGGTCATGGAATGGAGGTGCTCGTAGTGGGGAATAGGCTGGGAAACATAGGGTGCCTTCGGTGGGTGCTGGGTTTCCAACTACACTTGTGTAGCTCAAGCGTAAGCACCACCTCCTTTACTTGTCAATCCGCGGAGACGTGAGGACCGGTATGAAGACCACGAGCAAGTGAAGGCACAAGTGCGTGAGTGAAAGCACACAAACATGCACACACATACACACACACGCGCACAAAGTAAGATCAAAGAGAGGAACAATGGAAAGCTTAGATTGCAAAAGAGTTCTCTTACAAAAGTTCTATTCTCTCACCAGCTAACCCCAAAAATGAGCTCTCTAGCTCTTTTTATAGTTTTTTGACTAGTTTTGGCCCTGTCCAGACCTAGTGTCCGGCCTAGTTAAAAATTAGGTTCCAGGGCTTATTTGAGGGCTCAAACGAAGTCTAAAAATTATGACAATTGGTACGATGGTACTTCTAATACTCCTCAAGCTCGAGGACTCCTCGGCTTGAACAAAATGGAGTTATTAAAAATAGATAATGGTATTTACAATGGTTTCTAGTGATGAAAATCACTATTTTTGTAGGGGATTCTTCTGAAAATTTGACATACACTTCTTGGAGCTCCCTACTTGCTCCCTTTCCTCATGTGTCCACCTTTTGATGTGCTTCCATGCTTTGTCCTTGACTTTGAGCTTCAACACTCCCCCCCCTCTCGAGTCTGTCGTCCCTGACAGACCCTTGTTGGAAGGGCTGTTCTGTGTAGTGCTTTGAGAGGTGGTGTCCATCCGTTGTATGAGCTGGTTCCTTGGATTCCAGCAAGAATGTGTCGTTGTGAGCTTTCAAAACTGCAAGTTGCTCAGAAGAGGTTGTCAAGAGTGATTTGGAGCAACTACTGGCTTCAATTTGCTTCCGAGATATGGATGTTGTTCCCATGATGTCTGCTAGCTCTTTTAAAGATGATGTTGAGAGCATTCATGCCAACTACTCATAACCCATAATGGATGATGGGTAAGTGTGTTCGTGCCTGGGTTGAAAAAAGTATGTGCCTTGTGCACGGCCTTGTAATGTAGCCCTACGCATGCTTACTTGGAAAATGCATTGGAAGAAGTATGGTGCAAAAATTGCGGGTCTTTAGCTAAGTGCTCAAGGGTATGCTGACGAAGAGGTTTCCTAAACTATCATGGTTATGGTGTTTCCAGAGTAAAGATACTTACCATGGCGAAGGTTGATGGATGTTTGCCTCTTCGTGTTGTACACTCGGCCTTTGGGATGGAACCTTGTTGATGAATGTCCATGTTGATTGTCCACTGATGAGATCTTTTGAGTGGTGGATCCCCTCTCCTCTTTTCAAAGCAACATTTGTCACTAACAATGTGCATTTTTGAGCTTGGACTCATGCACGTTCACTTCCCTATATTGACACTCAGAGGAATATTGGACACGTGCCGGTTTCTAAGAGATTACCATGCTGATTGACATAGACCATTCACCAGTGCTACTGTTCCATACTGGTTCAGGAAATACTGAGAATTGAATTGCTTTATATTCCTTGGCAAGCAACATCGGGTAACTACACCAAGCTGAGTGTCACATATTCTCTTTAGCTCACCATATGCAGGAGTCTTCTCCTCCAGAACTACCTTGTGCAGATATCTCCTTGGGTGCTCTGGTACATGAAGTAGTTAAGCATCACTCAAGTTGCGGACCTTCAAACTCTTCATTCTGCTGGCCGAGACACACTTTTATCCAAATTGATAAATGCCTAGTAATCAACAGTTCCACCTTCAACTAAGCATGACTCATTCATGTTTCATAAGCCAAACCTGGGAACAAGCTCTCTCGCACTTTTCTTTTTTTTTTTTTTTTTTTTTTTTTTTTTTTTTTTGAGGAACAGGATATCACAAAACAAGAACACAAAAGTTAGTATCAATAGAAATGTTCGACATATGTCACTGTGCCCTTGTGCATGGGATTCTCCAGTGTGTCTATGCACGGCCGTGTAATGTGGCCCTATATTAATGCATACTTTGGAAATGCATGACCTAAATGGTGCAAAAGACAGGGTTGTGCAAGGAGCACATGGTTGTTGCTCGTTCGAGGCTTTCGATGTTATTTGTGGAGGTTGATGCCGACCTTGGTGGAGGTATCCATTGAGTCTCGAACTGATGTAATCCTCCTTATTGGAGTCCATTTTAGAACATCATTTGGCACTGTAGAGGTCACTTCAGGCGTCTTTCTCTTTGGATGCTTTCTGAACTGTGGTATCCAGTGTGGTTGATGCTTTGGTTCGGTGGAGGCTACTTGCACTTTTGGCTTCCAAACCCATATCCTTTTTGCATGTCTTCCTACTAATGTTGAAGAGCTGATTTGATCTTCCTTTGGTCTCTGTACGTGGTTCTTACCCTTTTCTCTTTTTGGCTTCTTTGTTGAAACCTTTTGCATGTGGGAGAACAAAGGTTGTTGTGGGTGTAGGATCTTCTTAGGTACCCACATCTGTAATTGCCCTTGTTGAGCTGCAGCTAACTTCTTAGGCACCCAAACTTGTTGGATATCTTGTGATGGAGCTTGTCTGAGCTGCTTCCTTCGTCTTCTGGCCTGGTTAGTGTGCATGGATGGGATTTGTGGGGGTAAGGCTGGTGGTTGCTCTCCTTTGCGTACCCAGATCTGCTTCATGCCCGGAACCGCTTTTTTATCGAATGGTGTCTTTCTATTTGATGTAGCAGTTGTCGTGAACGGTTGTGTTTGCTTGTGTGGTGGGCTCACTACTGTGGCTACTTGAGTCTTTGGAGAAGAAGAAAGATCCACCCGCCTTCGAACCTGGTCTTCCACGATTGACTCCTTCTGCATCATAGAGCTTTTGACACATACAACATCTTCTTTCATATGATTAGTCTTGGAAGAACTAAGAGAGTGTGTGGTGCCATGATCTAGGAGCATGCAGTTCTCTAATTCTAATGTAATGCATTGTTCATGTACCCAAACTTGAAGAATTTGACTTCTTAGGTTTAAGTTAACTGCATGGTCATAGATCCAATCTTGACCCAAGACAAGTGGTTCTGTAAGGTTCTCATCTTGACATACTAGCGCTTTGACTTCCATTGGAACATCTTGAAGGTAGATGGGAAGTTCCACCTCGCCCAAACAAGGGGTTTCCACACCTCCCAATCCTATGAGATAAGCTTCTATGGGATTGATGTTCAACCCCAAGTCTTGGCAGTAGGAAAGTCTAACTGCACTACTTGCTGCACCTGAGTCAATCAATGCTTTCACCGTCCTTGCACCCTTCCCTTGTCCTATCTCTATGGTCACAAAGGGTCTTCGGTCAATGACCTGAGAAGTCGCAATGCCTGACTTTTGACACATATCCATGTGATATTTTGGGGCTTCTAAGTTGACATCTAGACCTAATCACCTTAACTTATTTCGCCTAATACGCTCTCTGGCCTCTACCTGTGCTTCTTCTCTCACTCTTAACTCTTCTTCTTTTCGCTTCTTAGCAGTGTTGAGTCTCATTAGCATATCCTCAGTAAGAGGTTCTTGATATAGCTTGACTCTGCAGCCACTAATATAGTTTGGCAAGATATCTCCTTCTAGAGTGGCCAACTGAACTGCACCACTAGTGGAAATTCTATTAATGATCATGGGTCCATATCCTCTTTTTTCCAACTTACGGGCATGTTGTTTTAGTGTGTATACCAACACTAGATCTCCCTCTTTCAATCCCTTATCCTTGATGTGTGCATCAAAGTATGCCTTTTGCCTCTTCTTTGCAGCGTAGATGCCTGCTGCCGCTCGTAGCCTCGTTTCACCCAAGCGTTCGAGATCAAAGATCCTAGAGGACAATTCATGCCCATTCCACTCATACTCTTGTGCTACTTTTAAGGCAGGGATTAAGAAATCTAATGGTAGCACAGCGTTCTGTCCGAAGACCATCTGAAATGGGGTGGCGTTGAGTACCGTTTTGTAGGCAACTCGATAAGCCCAAACAGCATGATGAAGTTGTTTGTCCCAATCAGAGCGTTTATTATTCACCAGTTTTGTCAATACGTTACAGAGGATCTTATTGGTACTCTCGGCTTGTCCGTTGGCTTGTGGATGATAGGGGGCGGATTTCTTATGTATCACCAAGAATTCTTGGAGAAGATTTTCAATGACTTCATTCAAGAAGTGTGTGCCTCTATCGCTCACCAACTCTATTGGTAGTCCATATCTCGTGAACACATTCTCGAATAAGAACTTAGCCGTAGTCTGAGCATCATTCTTTGTTGTGGCTTTGACTTCTACCCACTTTGTAAGGTAATCTGTGGCTACAATGATGTACTCTGCATGGGAGTTTCTAGCTGGGGGGTTAATAGGACCTATGAAGTCTATGCCCCACTTCGAAAATGCACGTCCTCCCATCATTGGCCTCAAGGGCATCTCGTCTTTTCTCACTGGATATTGTGCACGTTGGCATGTGTCACATTTCTTCACATAGGTATGTGCATCCATATGAAGAGTGGGCCACCAAAGTCCTGAGAACAGAATGGTCTTAATCACTCGGTCAGGACCAAAATGTCCACCTGCAACACCACTGTGTGCAGTCTCTAAGACCCTTAAATAGTCTGATTCATGAACGCACAGTCTTAAGTAACCATCTTTACCTCTTCGGTATAGGTTCTCTCCTACTAAGGCATAGCCTTGAGCCTCTTGCTCCATATTTCGTCTTCTTGCTAGACTGGCCTCTTTGGGTAATCTTCCCGATCTCATAAACTCTACCAATGGAGCACTCCAATCTGGAATTAATGATACTTGATAAAGGGTCGCATGTTCCACTGGTGGTCTCTCTCTGCACATTGGACAATTCTTGATCCACTCATGTATTTCTTTGTCCATGCTAGGCCAATACACTCCTAAACGTTTCAAATTCTGCAATGTTCGTTGTTTAGAATAGTGATTTCCTAGCAATCCCTCATGAGCTTGCTGCAACCAACTACTATGTTCATCATCCTCGACACAGCAAGCTAAAACACCCTCAGTATCTTGTTTGTACATGCTTCCTGCCAATATGTGATATTTTTGTGATTTTACAATTTCTTCTTGTGATGTTTTCACATTCTTATTTGCAGGGCCAAAGGTTAGGACTGGTACCAACTTATTTGCCCATTTAGGAACAACTTCCAAATTGAACAGATAAGCATCAGGTAGTTCATCAGACACTCCTTGTGGTGACTCTCCTGAAGTAATGCGAGAAAGGTGATCTGCCCGAAGGTGGGTTCTACCTTTCCTGACAACAACTTCAAAGTCATACTCCATTAGTAAGAGGAACCATCTTACTAAGCGTCCAGTATTGCAAGGTTTATTGACCAAATATAACAAAGCTTGATGATCAGTGAAAAACTTGAACTTGTTGGCCAATAAATAGTGTCTAAACTTCTTTACAGCATATACCATGCCTAACCCTTCTCGCTCAGTTGTGGTATAATTTCTTTCGGCTGGGTTTAGTTGTCTACTAGCATATGCTATGGGCAAATCTAAATTCCCTTCACTTGTGGGTTGTGCTAGCACACATCCTATGGCATGATTGGATGCATCCACATGGACATGGAATGGCTTATTCCAATCAGGAGTGGTCAATATTGGTGTTGTGCACAAACGTTTCTTCAGTTCATTGAAAGAATTCTCGCATTCGTCGTTCCACTCAAAATTAGACAACAAGGTATAAAGGGGTCTAGCTATGATCGCGTACATGTGGATAAACCTACGGTAATATCCACAATGGCCCATAAAGGCTTGTACCTCTTTAACATTCCTTGGCCTTGGCAACTCCGCTATGGCTCGTACCTTATCTTCATCCGTTGAGATTCCATTCTTAGAAACAATATGACCGAGGATTTTACCTTGACGCACCATAAACACACACTTTTCTGGGTTTAGACACACTCGATATTCTCTACACTTGTTGAAGATTTGTCTGAGCTCAGGGATGTGAACCCTTCTTTCTTGGGAATGAGCACATAAATCATCCACATACACTTCTAAGCTCTTTCGCAAGAACTCTTTGAAGACATGACACATGAGCCTTTGGAATGTTGCAGGTGCATTGGTGAGCCCAAATGGCATCACCCGAAATGCAAAGATTCCCCACTCTGTAGCAAAAGCTGTTTTGTGTTGATCTTCTGGGGCAATGGCTACTTGATTGTAACCTAAAAATCCATCAAGGAAGCTATAAACTTCCTTGCCTGCAACACGCTCCAATAGGTGTTCTGTGATTGGAAGTGGATAACTATCTCTAATCGTAGCGGCATTAACTTTTTTAAGGTTAATACACACTCGCAACTTCCCGTTCTTCTTGGGTACCACAACAATGGGGGACACCCATTCGGTATGCTCAATCTCATAGATGAATCCAGCCTCAATCAACCTATCAATTTCTTCTTTGATTTTGGCTGCATAGGTATCATTATATGTGTAGGGCTTCTGTTTGGTGGGCTTAGCGTCAGCAGTCATGGGGATAGTATGCGAGCAAATTCTTGGATCTACCCCTTTCAAGTCTCTATAGTGCCATGCAAACACATCCCTATATTCCCTTAATAGAGCTATGAGCTCCATTTCTTCTCTTGCACTTAGGTCATCTCCTATATATGTGCATCTCTCTTCGTTCTCTTCAATGGTCACTACAATCTTCTTGGTCTTTTCTTTATTATCATATGATTCTCCTATGATGGCCTCTCTCTTAGGCATTCGTACCAAAATTTTGCGGTCGTCACCTTCATATTTCTTGAAGTTTTCTGGTACTTCAAACAATGATTCCTCCTTTTCTTGTTTCACTGCTTTTCTTTTCTTTTTCTTTTGACTACTCTCACTTCCATCCTTTGAGTTTACTGTTTTAATACTTGTGAGAGGTTCTTCTTCTTTCTGGGTGAACACTCCTATATCTTCTAGATAGTGCTGCTCTGAGTTAAAGCAACTATCCATCACAATAGACTCCAGATCATCGTCATTCTCTTCCTCTTCTATGACATCACTAGGGTCACATTCTTCTAGCAAGGGTTGACACATGAACACTGAGATATCATAACCCTCCTCATCACAATGAGGTGTCCACTGTTCCTCATTGACAGCAATGTCCATGGTGGCTAAGATTTCAGGCCAGCCATGAGGCTCAAACTCCTCATCTGGAAAGATCATCGGTGTGTAGGCTGGGTCTCTAACTGGTCTATCTCCTAACGAAGTTCCTTCTTCTCTTGCCTTTAAACGTTTTTCCTCTTCCTTTGCGACTTTGCACATCCACAAATGAGTATCTTCATGCAGCCATGATGGATCAGGTGAACTTTCAGAATGCACAGAGATGGAATCTTCTTTCACTTTGTGGATAGAATTCCACTGTAGGGGTGGTACATCTCTGAAGGTGTAATCCTTCAAATTGACCTTGGTGGTAACCCCTAAGTGCTGTAAGTACAAGGAGTTAGTTCCCCAATCCTGTACTATTTGCAATTGTCGTAGGAAGGGTCTTCCTAGGATCATCTCATAGACATTATTTTTCTCAAAGTCACATATAGCAAATGTGTGCTCAAACTCTACACCACAAGTGGTTAGAGTGATCCCTTCTAGCAATCCTAGAGGTCTTTCAAAATGACCATCAGCCATTTGAAGCTTCATTCTAGTTGGTCTTAATGTGGGCTTGCCCCATTGCTTCCACAAGGAGGTGGTCGCAATAGCAACACCAGCACCTGAATCTATGATTGCTTTGGTTGTGTAACCTTGGTAGGTGATTGGAAGATAAGTATTACCTTCTTCACCCTCACACATGTCCCCTATTTTGTCTAGAGGTATCTCTGGTACCCTTTGCTTAGAGCCTGCTTTTGGCATATTGGACTCAAGTTCTGGGACCTGATCCTTCACATGATTCCATAACTCAGGTTTTGCTTTGAGCAACTCTTCTACAGTGAGATGACACTGAACCTTAGTGTTCTTCACGACATCCGTGTTCCTTGGAACCACTGAGTCTTCATTTCTTACTAGTATTGTGGGAGCTCTAATCTGGAGTGATTCAGATTCCCATGGGCCTGGAAATTGAGGCAGTTCTTCTAAGGTATTAGATTCAAAATCTAACCTTTCGTCCTCTTGTTGTTCTGCTTCATCTTCATAAATAGATGGGATGTCTTGGGGAAATTGATCATGAAGATCATCAATCTCAGGAATAGGAGGGGAATTACCCTTCTCCTTGGCCCATTTCTCTTCTTGTATTTCCCGCAAGAATTCTTGAGAGTACTGTTGAATTGAAGGAGGTATTCCTGGATCCGTGGAATTAGGAACATAAGCTCCCATTGGTGGTGAGCTTCCTCTTTCAATAACTGGTTGAGCCTGAGGAGGTAAAGAAACTTGTGGTTTGTTTACCAACTGCTCTAATCTTTCTAGTAAGCCCTGGAAATGCAAATCTGATTTGATAGAGTTCGTCTGATTGAACTTTTGACTAGTCTCAAGTATGGCTTGAGCTTGTTCTACCATTTTCATGCACATTTTCATCCGTTCAATCTCTAAATCTGCTCTAGGGTAACTCTTGTCTAGGTTTGCCGCTGTAGGCCCTTCTTGAAGTCGAGCCTGGTAGGCCTTGAACATCATGTCCAAGCCTTCTGGGGTTGGATCTGCAAGAACAGACCCTGGTTGCGGTCTATTTACAATGGGTGGTGGGGTGGGATGAGGTGGAGTGGATGGAGTTTCGGCATGCGAGGGGCTTTGAGATGCAATGTCTTCTATTTTTGTTTTCGCTTCTTTTAAGCTTTCTTCTAGTTCCGATAACTTTTTATTCCACTTGCGATTGGCCTTCTCTCTGGTATCCTTCCATGTTCTTGTTTTCCTCTTACTAGGCTCTCCCGATTCACTCGACTCTGATTGTTCTACTGGTTTATCCTGTTTTAAGGTTTGTGCTCTAGTAACAGCTTGTATAGGAGCCACATTGCTACTACTTGAACTTGGATCTGCCACTAAGCCTACCACATTAATGGGTGTAATCTTGGGTGCACTAGAGGGGTTTCTTGGACAATCTCTGGGGAGATGGTCTTTGCCACAATCAGGACAAAAAGCCTGTATTGTGATAGCCTGTCCTTGGCTCGGAGATGGTGGGTGGGGACAGTCACGAATGAAATGGTCACCATGACATCTGAAACAAGATCCTCTAGGGGCTTGTGGTCTCATTTGTCTCAACTGGGGCCTAGGGTTAGGATTTGTGTACATGACATTGGAGTATTCTGGCTCCCAATTTTGCTCCATAGGCGGTGCCTCATATTGATACGAGTAAATCTCACTATGTTCAGGTGACTCTGTGTAATAAGCATGTGGACTACCTTCATGGGAGTAGTCTGAACTATGAGCATGAGAGTCATTATCTGGTATCAATGGGGTTAGTGGCACCAAAGCTCTATTTGGATTTTCCTCTCCCACAGCATATTTGACTGGAATCACGTTGGCTGGAGCTGGTGGTTGGTTTCCCAAGACAGGTTGTGGCCTATATGGTGCCTGATATTGCTGTTGTGGTCTATAATATGGCTGTTGGTATTGGTTCTGATACCTACCTTGTGGGTAAGGTTGCTGATAATTTTGTCTAACAGCTTGCCTATTGTAGGGACAATCTTGAGCCGTGTGGTTTGTGTATTTTCTCTCAATAGTGCAATATGGAGTATTCCTTTCTCTAATGTTTTGGTTTTGCATTGGGCATACATTAGCCATGTGGTCGCCCCCACAAGTATAACACCGATTCACTGGAGTGACTCTCTGTGTTTGTTTATTTTGGACTCCCAGCTTCTTGGCAACTTGCTCAGCTATCTCTTCTATTTCTGTGGAGATCTTTGAAGTATGACTAGTGGAACTATCCGAATCTTTGTAGAGTTTGGACAATCCTAACTCCTCACCCAAGTTATCTTCTATGTCTATGCACGTCCGCACACACTCTTCTATGGATCTAGGATCTTTCAAGTATACATAGGATCTTAACTTTGTGCTCAGTAAGCCATCTAAAAACAAAGCCACTTGTTTGGCTGGTGTGGGTAGCTCTGGAGCAGGGCATCTTTCTAGGTACTGTCTAAACCTTCTACCTGCTAGTCGCACTGTTTCTTGGGGTGTCTGCTTGAAGCTGTGGATCAAAGATGAAGTGTTATGCCTAATACCACTCTTGGAAAATTCTACAATGAATTCGTCTAGCAGTTGACCTATATTGTGATAGTTGCGACTACTCAATGGTTGAAACCAAGCTAAGGCAGTGCCCTTAAGAGTCAGACCAAATGCCTCGTACTGGGTGAACAAATCCTCAACCTGTTCAGCTCTTAACACTTGTTTGAACTCAGCCACATGATCATAAGGATCTCCTGACCCGTCAAAATAATTCTTCATTGCCTTGATCACTTGAGTGGGTCTGAGGGTTCTTGGGTGCTCTCGGGTTCTAGGCAATGGAAATTCATGTTCATTTCTTTGTTGCCTATGTGCTTGATATCTCTCTCTTTCAGGTCTTTCATTTTCAAATCCTGACCTATTCCTGCCCACTGTGTGTGCAAAACTTACCTCCGGTCTCTCTCTAGTTCTTTCTCTCTGGGCTTCCTGAGCTTGGGATGACCCTACTCCTTGGAGTCCGTGGGAAACATTGGATCTTGGTGGGGGGAAAATCAATTCATTCTTCCAAGTATATGCATGTCTATCATGTTCTGTTACCAAGAAAATTTTCTCTGATGTGTTATCCAGGTAGACAACCTTTCCTGGTATCTCTGGATCCTTGAACTCGTAGATGATGACTATGCCCAATTGGCTAGGTTGTTCTGGCTTGAATCTCCAAAAGGCTTCCTCTGTTTCTCTATTCAAAAATAGTTCTATGCTTTTGTTGTCTTGAGGGATCCAGTCTGGAGTGATCACTCGGGTCAAAACTGACTTACCTCTAGGAGTCTGGGGTCCTTGTCCTACGTTTCCTTGTTCTAGGTCTCCTATCTCATTCTCATGAATGATATTTCCAAACTCATCGGTCCTATCTGGTTGGTTGGTAACCACATACATGGTTCCTTCCTTATCAATGTATGAACCCTCTTCGAACTTGACCACCGGGTGTTCAAGTCCAAAGGATTGATCTGGATTTTTGAGTTGGACCACTGATCGCCTCAGACCATCCTCATAGATGCGAGCACCTAATTGGTTGGTCCGAATATATTCCAACTGTGTCTTATAGGGACCTTCCGGTGTTTGTAGATGGGCAGTCCCTGAGCCACCTGCAGGTTTTCCCATGCTAAAAGACATTTCTGAATCACTTGTGTCTGAACTTAGTAAAAGATGACCACTTAGTTGTTGTGCCCAAGACTTGGATGTATGGTTGACACTAGCCTCAGAAGATCTAATGCTTTGTTTATCCTTACCTAAGTGTCTACCAGATCTCAGGTTCATAAGCTTTAGTCAAGAGTCCAAAATTTCCCCTTGGTATGTTTCAAAATTCTTTGGAGTCCCCTTGGTTCCCTAGTCCCACCTGAGGGTCAACTTCAAATTATCCTATCTCAAAATCAACGCATTATTCTTGAAAAAAAACAGTTGAGATCGTGTAGGATTTGAAACGAGCTTTCCAACAAGCTATAGAGCTCAAAAAATGAACTTTGGATGAAAAAGTTATGCCAATTCAGGCTCCTGAGGGTCAAAACAGGCAAACAGGACCTTTGGAGAAAATCGCGATTTTGTGAACTTTCAGAGAATCGTGATTTTGTGAACTCAGAAAATCGCGATGTTGAGCACAAAATCGTGTTTTTGAAAATCGCGATTTTGAGCAGAAGATCGTGATTTGAAAATCGCGATGTTGATCACAAAATCGTTTTTTTTGAAAATCGCGATTTTGAGCAGAAAATCGTGATTTGAAAATCGCGATGTTGATCACAAAATCGTGTTTTTGAAAATCGCGATTTTGAGCAGAAAATCGTGATTTGAAAATCGCGATTTTGATCACAAAATCGTGTTTTAGAGAATCGCGTTTTTTGACATGAAAATCGCGATGTTGATCACAAAATCTTGTTTTTGAAAATCGCGATGTTGTGCAGAAAATCGTGATTTGAAAATCGCGATTTTGATCACAAAATCGTTTTTTAGAGAATCGCGATGTTGATCTCAAAATCGTGTTTCAGAGAATCGCGATGTTGATCACAAAATCGTGTTTCTGAAAATCGCGATTTTGACTCAGAGAATCGTGATTCACAAAATCGTGTTTATGACTGAAAATCGTGTTTTCTCAGAATCGTGTTTTTGACATGAAAATCGCGATTTTGAGCAGAAAATCGTGAATTGAAAATCGCGATTTTGAGCAAAAATTCGTGTTTTCTAAAAATCGTGTTTTTGACTTGAAAATCGCGATTTTGTCCCAGAGAATCGTGTTTTTCCACAGAATCGTGTTTTTCTCAAAATCGTATTTTTGGCTGAAAATCGTGATTTGTGAGAATCGCGATTTTGAGCAGAAAGTCGTGTTTTTCACAAAATCGTGTTTTTTGCTGAAAATCGTGATTGGTGAGAATCGCGATTTTGAGCAGAGAATCGTGTTTTTTGAGAATCGCGATTTTGAGCAGAGAATCGTGTTTTTTTTTTTTTTTTTTTTTTGAGAAAAAACACAGAATCGCGATTCTTTTCAACCAACTTTTAGGCGGGAAAACTGAAAATCGTGATTTTTCAAAAAATTTTGAATTTTCACAGAATCGCGATTTTCATCACAGAATTGCGTTTTTTGGTGGGAAATTCAAATTTCTGAGCGCCGGCTATGGCGAGCTCCGTATGAGCAGAAAATCATGAAAAAAAACACAGCGCTTGCTCTCCCTTGCTTCTCCTAACTCCTTCCCACACAATAATGCATGAAAAATGGTATGAAGATGGTGAGAATGCACTAAAAAACAAGAAATTTCTATGAACAAGAAGATGGAAGAAGGTGGAGATGATGATGATGATGAAGATTAAGAGGAAAAAACAGAAAATGAACTGAAATGAGAGTTTTTTTACCTTCCAACGTCGCAAATCTACGATCTTACCATCACAACGCTCGTCCTCGAAGCACTGTCCCCGGGAACGGCGCCAAAATTTGGTGTAGCTCAAGCGTAAGCACCACCTCCTTTACTTGTCAATCCGCGGAGACGTGAGGACCGGTATGAAGACCACGAGCAAGTGAAGGCACAAGTGCGTGAGTGAAAGCACACAAACATGCACACACATACACACACACGCGCACAAAGTAAGATCAAAGAGAGGAACAATGGAAAGCTTAGATTGCAAAAGAGTTCTCTTACAAAAGTTCTATTCTCTCACCAGCTAACCCCAAAAATGAGCTCTCTAGCTCTTTTTATAGTTTTTTGACTAGTTTTGGCCCTGTCCAGACCTAGTGTCCGGCCTAGTTAAAAATTAGGTTCCAGGGCTTATTTGAGGGCTCAAACGAAGTCTAAAAATTATGACAATTGGTACGATGGTACTTCTAATACTCCTCAAGCTCGAGGACTCCTCGGCTTGAACAAAATGGAGTTATTAAAAATAGATAATGGTATTTACAATGGTTTCTAGTGATGAAAATCACTATTTTTGTAGGGGATTCTTCTGAAAATTTGACATACACTTCTTGGAGCTCCCTACTTGCTCCCTTTCCTCATGTGTCCACCTTTTGATGTGCTTCCATGCTTTGTCCTTGACTTTGAGCTTCAACAACTTGAAATTATGGGATGGCCAGTTATGGGTTTGGAGGATAGAAGGGATGAAGTGTACAAGGGATTGGTGACGAAGGAGAAGAGGGTGTCTTGTGAGGTGGGTTCTGGAAATGAGAATGATGTGAATGAGGATGGGTTATAAGTGAAGGCAGAGGTGATGACTGTCGTTTCTTCCATGGTGGGAGGTGGAGGTGGGGGTGGAGAAGGTGGTGATGGAGGATGCTAGGGTGAGATGGGTGATGTCTGAACAAAGGTTTCGGCAGAGAGGTCAGTGGTGGTTGTGGGAGTAGCTGTTGTTTCAATGGGTACTTCTTGTTCTGTGACGGGTATCCTGATAGTCTTACCTGCTCGTGGTAATGTGTCAACTCTGCGTTTGTCATACCTCACGGACTGGCGGACTGCAGTGTGGACAGCCTCCGGAACTCCTAAAGATTCTGACACTAATTTGAGGGTGTCAATGAAATGTTGGTCCACCCCTTCATCCGATAGCATTTCTTGCATCAAAGCTTGACCGGATACAAGAGAGAGTTGATGCCTTTCTTGTACAGCTTTGATTGTGTCGTATAACCTTCGTAGTTGAGCTGTATATGCTGGTGCACCTACAAGTTCTGGCACTTCTTGTTGCTCCTCTTGATGCTCTTGATCATAATCCTCCTCATCTTCCTCCTGTTCTTCATCTCTGTCATCCACTTCAACTGGTGTGACAGGTGCTTGGGAGGTTGTGGCCACCGTTTGCACGTTTTCCACTTGTTGTGCCTCTTCTGCCTCCAGCTCTACATCTTGTAATAATTGTTCGAAATCTTCATTAGTGAGTTCTTCCAAAGGTGCACCACTGGGAAATTCAAGATCGATTGGGATAGGAGGGAATATCAAGGTGGAACCATCGGTGCTGCGTCTTGGAAGTCGGAGTGTGAATGGTCGGACTCTTCGGGGTGGAGGGGTGACATCTGGTGTTAGGGTGGCTCCACGTGGTTGAGCACATGGGACTTGGACAGTGCCTCTCATCTTCTTAGAAGGGGGTCGAGTGGATGTCCTGCCTCTAAACTGCTCTACACGATTCCACATTAGGGCCCGTTGAATAGGAATGTCATAAGCCAAACACCTATAAATGATTCTCGTCAAAGCACAGCAACCATATAAAACCTGTTTCCGCGGCCATCGTTTGTGAGCTAGGTGTATCTTATCAATTATCCAGTGGGGTAAGTTGATGGTGAGGCTCTGTGTCTCTGCCAGATACAAACTAAACCAAATCTTTTTGGGCGGCATGGTGAATCTATCTTGTGCCGGGAAAGCAAAGTGTTGCATGCACATGCGAAGGTGTATTGCAATATTAGGCGTCATGGACACCATGTCCTTGAGTTTGGCGAGACTTCGATTCTTCATGTAATCCGGTACTAGGGTTTCCTTCTCTGTAGGAATATGCATTCCGCGCATATCTAGAGCCTCTCTCACCAAGTTGTTTGATAGCCTGAACCTCTTGAGCTCATTCCCCTTTGTCAGAGATGGAATCACAAATGAGCTTGCACCTTTTGGGTTCTGGTTTGGAGTCAAGGTGTTGATGAGATAGTAGCATCACATGAAGTCAGGCTTTGGAAGCTGTGCACTGAAATATGCATTCAATCCTGCCTTTTCCCATATCGAACGTAGACCTGCATTTTGTAATTTCTCGAATTCTCTTGTAAAGAAATGGTATCTGCCTTGCTTCCCATTGAAGTCCAGCTCTGATTCCCATAGGTACGTTCCTTCACCCAAGGGTCCTGCCACCTCAGTAAACCAGTGGGAAGTCTTTCCTACGGGCATGGTGTGGCCACACGGAGGGTCCGCAATAGGTATGATTTTGATGGCCTGCAATTCTTCTGGTCTTTCATTTGTCTCAGGCAAAACGGGTAAACTGTCTAAGTCCACCACTTGCGGGCTTGTTTCTGTGTGAGAGCTAGTTCCTGCTGCCTCAGCCATGTTGAAAACTTCGCAGCTGGTTCCGTGAGAATATATGAATAAATGTTAACATTGCAATGGACACAAAAATGACACAGTGTCCCTTGTTACAACATTAATCCTAAAGTTCGGGAGAGGTTAGGGGTTAATAAGTGCTCGGTGCTAGTGTGTGTAGTTAGAAATTGGGTAGACCTACGAGCTAAGCGGAATGATGTGATATGATAGTGAAGTAGTTAGTAGATGGACATGGATTTACAATTGGGGTCCGGGGGTTTATTACAAGTTTTAGGTTGCCAAATGCAACGGATAGGTTTTGAGTTTGACTTTGTGGAGGCTCTGGAAAGTGTGATAGGGTATTTACTTGAAAAAGGGGGCTGTTTAAGGACCCATCTACGAGTGAGTCTGTGCGTGCTTCTAGCTGGCAGTGTGTTCGAGTGTATCAGACAAGAGTGGGTGGCGGCTGCTTGAGCGAGTGAACCCTGTCGTGTATGATGTGAATTGTGTGGGGTTATTTGAGCCCGCAAGCAAGCCTTAGGCACCCAAATTTGTCTTGATTCTGGGTCAACCTTCATCGACTTCTTGGGTACCCAAATGGACTTCACTTTCTCAACAGAGGTTTTAGGAGTCCTCTTATTAGCATCAAGTCGTTGATTACTAATAGGAAGTTGAGACCGTTGTTGCGACTTATTTACGGTCGGCAGCTCGTCTTTCCGCACCCACATTTGTTTCATCAACTGAGTTGTTCTGCTTCGCGTGTTCTTTTGGTCTCTTGCCTGGAGAGTCTTCAATGATTGATCTGCCCTTAGTTGCTGCCTCCTTCTGGCCTTTGGAGAAGAAGGGAATTCCATTGTGGTTCTGACTCCTTCTTTGAGATCTTCATTCTTCTGCATCACATAGCCTTGGACAAGAACAGCATGGTCAACTTCATGTGCACCCCTGGAGGGACCAGGAGTCCGTGTCTTTTCTAGTTCCTTGAGTGCTCCATTATTTAACTCAATTGTAATTCTAGTCTGATTCACCCATACCTGAAGATTTCCACTTCTTAGGTTCACTTCTTAGGTTTAAGTTGACTGCTTGGTTATAGATCCAGTCTTGACCCAAGACAAGGGGTTCAATGAGGTCCTCATCTTGACACACTAGTACTTTAACTGTCATTGCCTCATCATGAATATAGAGGGGAAGTTCCACCTCGCCCATGCAAGGGGTTTCCACGCCTCCCAATCCTATGAGATATGCTTCCACAGGATTGACAGTTAATTGCAACTCTTGACAGTAAGACAATTTAACAGCACTAGTGGCTGCACCTGAGTCAATCAAGGCTCTTACAGTCCTTGCACTCTTTCCTTGTCCTATATCTAAGGTTATGAAAGGACGTCGATCAGTTATCCTATGTGAGCTAACACCTGAAACTTCACACATAGCTACGTCATATCCTTGATCTGCATATGCATCTTGCCTAGGGTGCTCTCTACCTTGTCTTCTTAATTTCAATCTCCGTATGCGCTCTAGGGCTTCTGCTTGAGCTTCTTCTCGAATTCGCTTTTCTTCCTCTTTGCGTTTCTTAGCAGTGTTGAGTCGACTTAGCATTTCCTCTGTGAGAGGTTCCTGATACAACTTGACTCTGCATCCGCTAATATAGTTTGGGAGAACATCACCCTCTAAAGTGGCTAGTTGTACTGCTCCACTCGTGGAGATCCTATTGATGATCATAGGTCCGTAGCCTCTCTTCTCTAGTTTCCTCGCATGTTGCTTCAATGTGTAGACTAAAACTAAGTCGCCTGCCTTTAAACCTTTATCCTTAACGTGGGCATCAAAGTATGCCTTCTGTCGTTTCTTAGCTGCATATATCCCTGCAGCTGCTCTCAGTCTTGTTTCTCTTAATCGTTCAAGCTCAAAAAGTCTAGAGGAGAGTTCATGACCCGTCCATTCATGCTCTTGTGCCACTTTCAATGTAGGTATCAAAAAGTCTAAAGGTAGCACAGCATTTTGACCAAACACCATTTGAAAGGGAATGGCTTGGAGTACCGTTTTGTAGGCAACTCGGTATGCCCAAACAGCATGGTGTAGCTGTTTGTCCCAATCAGAGCGTTTATTGTTCACTAATTTTGTCAATACATTGCATAAGATCTTGTTGGTGCTCTCAGCCTGGCCATTTGCTTGAGGGTGATAGGGGGCAGACTTCTTATGTATTACCAAGAATTCTTGGAGCAGATTTTCAATCACTTCATTCAAGAAGTGAGTGCCTCTATCACTAACTAGCTCTATGGGTAGCCCGTATCTAGTGAACACATTCTCAAATAAAAACTTAGCTGTTGTTTGAGCATCGTTCTTCGTTGTGGCTTTTACCTCTACCCACTTAGTTAGATAGTCTGTTGCAACAATGATGTATTCTGCATGAGAACCCTTAGCTGGGGGATTAACAGGACCTACAAAGTCTATTCCCCACTTAGAGAATGCACGTCCACCCATCATGGGTTTCAGTGGCATCTCGTCTTTACGTATAGGATACTGAGTTCTCTGGCAAACGTCACACCGTTTCACATAGGTATGTGCGTCCATGTGAAGGGTCGGCCACCAGAAGCCCGCAAATAGTATTGCCTTGATCACCCGATCTGGTCCAAAGTGTCCTCCTGCTACACCTTGGTGAGCAGTGTCCAAGATCTTGAGACACTCACTCTCATGGACACATAGTCTCAGGTAACCGTCTTTACCACGTTTGTATAGATTATCACCAATAAGTGAGTAATCCTGGGCTTCTTGTTCTAAACTCCTTTTCCTTGCCAGAGTCATGTCTAGAGGGAATGTTTTTGTCCTCAGCAAGGATACTAGTGGTTCACTCCAATCTGGCACAATGGACACTTGATAAAGAGTGGCATGTTCCACAGGTGGTTTAGTGCAGCAGATTGGGCATTCCTTGCACAACCTTTGGACATCAGCTTCCATAGTTGGCCAATGTACTCCGAGTCTCCTTAGCGTCTGTAAGGTTCGTTGCTTTGAGTAGTGTTGCTCTAATGCACCTACATGTGCTAAATGCAACCATTTATTGTACTCGTCCTCTTCCACACAACAAGCCAAGATTCCTTGATCCGTGTGCTTGTACATGCTTCCTACCATGATGTGGTACCTTTGGGCTTTCACAACCTCTCTATTCCGTGTGTTTACTACTGGATGGTTAGGCCCGTATGTCAATACTGGTACCAATGGCTTAGCCCACTGCGGTACAACTTCCAAATTAAACAAGTAAGCATCAGGAAGGTCATCTGACACTCCTTGTGGGGCTTCACCAGATGTGAGCCTAGAGAGATGATCTGCTCTCAAATGAGTCCTCCCTTTCCTTACCACAACCTCGAAGTCATATTCCATTAGTAAGAGAAACCATCTTACTAATCTACCTGTATTGCATGGCTTGTTTACGAGATATAACAATGCTTGGTGGTCAGTAAAAAATTTAAACTTGTTTGCAAGCAAATAGTGTCTAAATTTCTTAACTGCATATACCATGCCTAAGCCTTCTCTCTCAGTAGTGGTGTAATTTCGTTCAGCTGCATTCAATTGTCGACTAGCATAGGCAATTGGAAGATCCATATTACCTTCACCCGTAGGTTGTGCGAGTACACATCCAATGGCATAATTGGATGCATCCACATGAACATGGAAAGGCTTATTCCAATCTGGTGTGGTCAAGATTGGTGCTGAACATAATCTTCGTTTAAGCTCCTGGAAGGAATTCTCACATTCATCCGTCCACTCAAAGTTAGTCAGAAGTCCGTACATGGGCTTTGCAATGACAGCATACATGTGAATGAATCGGCGGTAGTAACCACAATGTCCCATGAAAGCTTGTACTTCCTTGACATTCCTTGGCCTAGGTAGCTCTGCTATGGCTCTCACTTTCTCTTCATCAGTGGATATGCCATTCTTTGACACTATGTGTCCTAGAATCTTGCCTTGCCTGACCATAAAAACGCACTTTTCTAGGTTCAGGCAGACTTGGTATTCTCTACATTTGTCAAAGATTTGTCTGAGTTCAGAAATATGGGTTTGTCTAATGTTGGAATGAGCACAAAGATCATCAACATAGACTTCTAAATTCTTTCTCAGGAACTCCTTAAATACATGGCACATTAGTCTCTGGAAGGTGGCTGGTGCATTGGTAAGCCCAAATGGCATTACACGAAAGGCAAATATACCCCACTCTGTGGCAAAAGCTGTCTTATGCTGATCTTGTGGAGCTATGGCTACTTGATTGTAGCCCGAAAATCCATCGAGGAAGTTGTACACTTCCTTGCCTGCTACTCTTTCTAAGAGATGTTCTGTGATGGGAAGTGGATAGTTATCTCGAATTGTGGCTGCATTGACCTTCTTCAAGTTAATGCACACACGCAGCTTTCCATTTTTCTTGGGTACCACTACGATGGGGGATACCCACTCAGTGTGCTCAATTTCATAGATAAATCCAGCTTCGACTAGTCTATCTATCTCCTCTTTGATCTTAGCAGCGTAATTATCGTTATAAGTATAGGGCTTTTGCTTAGAGGGTTTGGCATCTGAAGTCATAGGGATGGTGTGTGAGCATATGTCAGGGTCAACACCTTTCAAATCCTTGTAACTCCAAGCGAATACATCTCTGTATTCTCTTAGCAAGGCTATTAACGCATGCTCTTCTTCCTCTGTTAGATCATGGCCTATGTACGTGCATCTCTCCTCTCCTTCTTCTAAGGCCACTACTATTTTCTTGGTGGTTTCTTTGTTATCATAGGCCTCTCCTACTTGTGCCTCTCGTTTAGGCATTCTTACCATGACTCTCCTGTCATCTATCTCATACTTCTTAAAATTTTCCGGGACCTCAAACAAAGATTCTTCCTCCTCTGGTGAGACTTCTCTCTTCTTTCGTCTCTTCCCTTCTTCCTTCGGGGTCACATGTGTTGCTAATCTTACATCATTTGTAAGCTCTCCATGCCTCTGGGGTTGAAATTCTACTTCATGGAAGTATTCTTCATCTGATGCAAATGGTGGGTCCATAATGATTGACTCTAGATCGGAGTCACTTGCATCCTCAAATGCATCAGGGCTAGGTTCGCATTCTTCTAGAACTGCCTCTCCCATGATTGGCTCTATGGAGAAGACTAAAATGTCATAGCCATCCTCATCACAGTGAGGTGTCCATTGTTCCTCATTGATGGCTACATCCATGGTTGCTAAAATTTCTGCCCAGCCGTGAGGTTCAAATTCTTTGTCTGGAAAAACTACAAGTGCTTAGGCTGGGTCTTGGATTGATCTATGGGTTTCTTTTGCACCTACCTCTCTGGCTTTTTCTCTCTTCTCTTCTTCTACTGCTACTTTGCACATCCATAAGTGGGTGTCTTCATGCATCCAAGAGGATCCTGACCCAATGGAATGCACCGATTCTGTATCATCTTTGGCTCTATGGATGGGATTCCATTGGATAGGAGGTACATCTCTATGAGAGTAATCTTTGAGATTTACTTTGGTTGTAACACCTAAGTGTTGCAAATACAAGGAGTTGGTTCCCCAATCCTGTACCACTTGCAACTGTCGCATAAATGGTCTTCCCAAAATCATCTCATAGGCATGATTTTTGCTGAAGTCACATATAGCAAATGTATGCTCAAACTCGACACCACAAGTGGTGAGAGTTATTCCTTCTAACAATCCTAAGGGTCTCTCAATATGACCATCGGCCATCTGCAATTTCATTCTTGTTGGCCTGAGTGCTGGCTTGCCCCAACGCTTCCATAGGGAAGTGGTGGCAATTGCCACTCCTGCGCCTGAGTCCAAAATTGCCTTGGTGGTGTACTCCTGGTAGGTAATGGGAAGATAGGTGTTCCCTTCTTCACCTTCACACATATCTCCTATCTTATCCAAGGGTATTTCTGGCACTGTTCTCTGGGATCCTACCTGGGAACGAGGTTTGGCTATTTTTGGTACTTGTTTGGCTACATGTTTCCATAATTCAGGTCTAATCTTGAGTAGCTCTTCTAACTTGAGATTGCACTGCACTTTAGTGTTTTTCACTACCTCTGTGTTCCTAGGTAAGACTGAGTCCTCATTTTGTACCATGACCATGGGTGCTCTCATACAAGTAGACTTAGCTTCCCATGGGCTTGTGAAGTGGGGTAATTCTTGTAAAGAGTTAGACTCAAAGTCTAGTCTGTCCTGAGAGTGGGTGCTCTCCTGCTCCTCATAAATGGATGGGATGTCTTGTGGGAACTGGTCGTGTGCATCATCCATAAGTTCAATAGGAGGAGGGACTTCACTCTCTTTAGCCCATTTGTCTTCTTGAATCTTGCGTAGGAATTCTGGTGTGAACCGATTCATAGAAGATGATGTGTCTGGCTCCGTAGAGTTAGGCACATAGGCTTCAGGCACATAGGCTTCCTGAGCAGGAATGCTTAATCTTTCACTTGCCTTGTCCTTGTGTTGAGAGGCGGGTTCCTTCTCTGATTGTGCAATCAGCTTCTCTATTCTTTCTAACAGTCCATCAAAGTGCAACTGTGTCTTTGCTGAACTAGAGATGTTAAATAGGCGACTGGCCTCAAACATGGTCTGAGCCAATTCCACCATCTTAGCACAAATTTTGGTTCGTTCTAACTCTAGTGCTGCTCTTGGGTAACACTTTTCATGATCAGTTACGTTTGGCCCTTCTTGGATTCTGGCCTGATATGCTTTAAGCATCATATTAAGGTCTTTGGGAGTGGGATCTGCTAGGACTGATCCTACTCTAGGGGGTGGTGGAATTAGTTGAGGCGGGTCGGAAGGTGGCGGGTCGGATGAAGTTGGGAATGGTGGAGGTGGGGTAGTGTGAGAGGGAGTTTGAGATGTGAGTTCAGTTATCCTGGCCTTTGTTTCTCTGAGGCTTTCCTCGAGTTCACTCATCTTTTTTGCCCATTGCCGTTTCATTCTTTCACGACTATCTCTCCAAGCTCTAGTCCTTTTTTTTGTCATGCTCTCTGTTTCACTAACATCTGGGTTCTTCTCCTGGTTTACCCCTGGGTTTTGCTGCAATGCTTGAGCTCTAGTGATCACTTGCACGGGTGTAGTGGAAGTGACACTTCCTGTGGAATCTACCACTAACCCAATAACGTTAATAGGAGTAATTTTTGGCATATTATTAGGATTCCTAGGGCAGTCTTGTAAGAGATGTTCCTTCCCACAGTCTTGGCAAAAACCCTGGATCGTTACTGACTGGGGCTGTGTAGGTGGAGGCAAAGGACAATCACGAATGAGGTGATCCCCCTGACATCTGTAGCATGGTCCTCTAGGGAATGGGGGTCTTACCTGCCTAGGTTGAGGTCTAGGATTGGGGTTTGTATACATGAGGTTTGTTTGATCTGACTCCCAACTAGGTTCACTCGATTCTTCACTATAGTAGGACTCACCATGTTTAGGAGATTGCATGTAGTAAGCATGGGGACTATCGACATGTGTAGAATCAAAGCTATGGTCACTGGGGTCACTTTCAGAAAGCAGTGGTGTTACAGGGACTATAGCTCTATTCAGGTTTTCTTCTGCTGCTGCATATTTTACTGGGATCACATTAGCTAGGGCAAGGGGTTGTTGTGCTAACATAGGCTGAGGTCTTTGTTGGTTTTGGTATGGTTGCTGATAAGGTTGTTGTGGCCTGCCATATGGTTGTGGAGGGTACTGGTTCTGGTATCTTCCCTGCGGTGGATAGGGTTGAGGGTAAGTTTGCCTAACTGTTTGCTTATTGTAGGGGCAATCTTGCGCGGTGTGATTGGTGTACCTTTGTTCTATAGTGCAGTACTGGCTACTAGGATTAACTTGGGGTTGAGCCATAATGGGACATACGTTCGCCATGTGGTCGCCACCACAAGTATAGCACCTTTTAACAGGGGCAAACCTTGGGATTTGTTTGTTAGTGACACCTAATTTCTGAGCTACTTTCTCTGCAAGTTCCTCGATTGATGTGGATTGTGTGGAAGAGAGGTTAGAGGCACTATCCGAATCTTTGTATATCTTGGAAAGCTCTAACTCCTCCCCTAGGTTATCCTCAATGTCAATGCACATGCGTACACAATCTTCAATGGTCCTAGGGTCCTTCAGGTACACATAAGATCTCAATTTGGTACTTAGCAATCCATCCAAAAATAAAGCCACTTGCTTAGCTGGTGTGGGTAGCTCCGAAACAGGGCATCTTTCTAAGTATTGCCTAAATCTTCTTCCTACAAGTCTCACGGTTTCTTGAGGGGTTTGCTTGAAGCTGTGAATCAGCGAGGAGGTATTATGCCTTATGCCGCTCTTAGAGAATTCAATAATGAAAGCCTCTAGGAGTTGGTCTATGCTCCTGAACTGCCTCTCATTTAGTGGCTGAAACCATGTCAGGGCAGTGTTCCTAAGGGTCAGACCAAAGGCATTGTACTGCGTGAATAGATCCTCCACTTGTTCAGCTCTCAGGACTTGCCTAAACTCAGCCACATGATCGTATGGATCTCCAGTACCATCGAAGTAGTTCTTCATGGACTTAACTAGCTGAGTCGGTCTCAAAGTCCTTGTGTGCTCTCTAGGTCGTGGTAGAGGGAACTCATCCGCATTTCTTTGATTCCTGTGAGCTCTAAGTATCTCAGGTTCTACTCTATTTGTTTCCGTCCTCGTTCTTTCTCTGCCCAGTGGGTTGGCAAAGCTTACTTCTGGTCTATCTCTACTTCTGTCTCTTTGCATTCCATGAGCTTGGGATGTTCCAGCTCCAGGGTGACCATAGGATACATTCGATCTTGGTTGGGGGAAAACGAATTCACCCTTCCAAGTGTAAGCATGCCTATCATTTTCTGTCACTACAAAGATCCTCTCCGAAGCGTGATCTAAGTAGGTCACTCTACCTGGGCTATCAGGATCCTTAAACTCATAGATCATGATTGTTCCTATATCAATTGGCCGATCAGGTTTGTACCTCCAAAAGGCTTCGTCAGTCTCTCGATTGAGGAGCAAATCTATGCTCTTATTATCCTGGGGAATCCACTCCGGTGTGATAATCCTAGTGAGAACCGATTTACCTCGAGGGGTTCTAGGTTCTGCATCCATGTTTCTTTGCTCCAGGTCACCTAAGTCTGCTTCGGGGATCACATTTCCAAATTCGTCCGTTCTATCTGGGTGACTGGTGACTACGTATATGGTTCCTTCTTTGTCCAAGTATGCTCCGTTTTCAAACTTGACAGCTGGGTGCTCTAATCCAATGGATTGATCAGGATTCTTAATCTGTACCACAGATCTTCCTAGGCCGTCCTCATAGATGTTGGCACCTAATCGGTTGGTCCTAAGGTATTCCAACTGCGTTTTGTAAGGGCCTTCTACCCTATGCAAGTATGGCACTCCTGAACTTCCTGTAGGTCTCTCCATACCTTGAGACATCTTGGATTCACTAGTCTCAGAACTTGGGTAGTATGAGTGGTGGCTCAACTGCTGGGCCCACGACCTAGCAGTGTGGTTGACACTAGCCTCTGAAGACCTAAGGCTTTGTCTATCCCTTACTAGATGTCGTCCTGATCTAAGGTTCATATGCCTATTTAAGTAGCCCAATTTTTTGCCCAGAGTACAACCTCGTTGCAGAGTCCTTTTGTACCAATTACTTAATCCCCTTTTTATGTTGATTATCGTGTTTATACTCTTGTCTGATATCACGTCGTTAGGAATACTTGAGTTTAATTTCACACTTTAGTTTGGTCGTTTCACGTTAGGTTCTTTTCCTTTAAGGTTGTCGTTCACACACACAGGTTCTCTCTTGTCTTGAACTTGATTTCTTAGATAGTCTTTGATTTATCTCGTGCCTATCGTTGCCTGGAATTACTTCTAACACTACCCGCACTTAGCCTAAACTAAGAATTGACAGAGAGTGTTGCGGGTTTTCCAACCTTGAGTTCCTTTCCTTGTGTTGTTGCCCTGGTGTGCCCAGGACGCGCGTTCCCAAGCCTGCACTTACTCTTGCTTTGCGTACCCTTCGATGCTTCCAAAGGATCTGTAAAAGGCCCACTGTTAGCTCAAGACTTAAATTCAAAAGACAGAACCAATCACTTTCATTCATGTAACACTTCACCAATTTGCACTATGACTTTTGGACATAACTCTAGAGATCCCTGAATTTTGTTCCCCCTGGGTATGGTCAACTTAAAAATACCCTATCTAATATTCCTAATCTTAATTTACCCTATCTTAATTTTTGTTGTACTCCCCGCGAGCTTTCCAACAAAACAAAAATCACGGCAAACGGATTTCGTATGAGAAAGTTATGACCGTTCAGGGTTCTAGGGTTAAGACAGGGTTCAAACAGGATCACTGTGCAACAGGTTTTCCCCAAGTTGTTTTCCTAAGGCCTCCTTATGTGCTCTAGAGTAAAATGTTTATGCCCAAAATTAGCCCAACTCTTCAATAAAAAAACCCTAAAAAATTTGGCTAAAATTGGCTGTCAATCGTGATCGACAGGGCTGTCAATCGCGATGGACAGGGTATCAATCGCAATGGACAGGGGTCAGTCAATCGCGATGGACAGGCAATCAATCGCGATGGACAGGGGTCAGTCAATCGCGATGGACAGGCAATCAATCGAGATGGACAGGGGTCAGTCAATCGCGATGGACAGGCAATCAATCGCGATGGACTGAGCTGTCAATCGCGATGGACTGAAATTTTGCAAAATTTTCAAAAATTTTTGTGGAAATGTGGTGTGCAGGGTCTCTAGTCCACTGTGGTGCACTCAGATCTACCAAAAGTTGAAAATTTCTGTCAATCGCGATCGACAGGAGTCGGCGACTGCGAGACAGTTCTGCACATTTCCGTACCTGCGCGACGTGCTGGAGGGGATGATGCTGCTGAAACCTGCAAGAAACTCCAAAAGCATGCAGAAAATAGCACACAACAGTTCGCTCTCTCGCTCTCTCTCACAAGTGAAATGAGGGAAATGAGGTGGAGAAGGTGATATAATAAAAAAACTGAAATTTTCGTGATGATGGAAGTGGAGGTGGAAGATGGTGATGATGATGATGGTGATGATGGTGGTAAGGTAAGAAAGAGAAAAATAGGAAAAGTAGAGAAATTACCTACAACGCCAACGTCTCCAATCTACGTCTTACCATCACACGCTCGTCCTCAAAGCTCGATCCCCGGCAACGGCGCCAAAATTTGGTGTAGCTCAGTGATGAGTAGCACCTCCTTTAATGTCAATCCGGGAAGACGTGAGGATGGTATGAAGACCTCGAGCAAGTGGAGGCACAAGTGCGTGAGTGAGAAGCACACAAACATGCACACACATACACACACACGCGCACACACGGCAAGACAAAGAGTGAGAAGCAATGGAGTTCTTAGATTACTTTCAAAAAGCTCTTACAAGTTCGTTTCAATTACAATCTAACTTCAAAAATGAGCTCTCTAGCTCTTTTTATAGTTTTTGACTAGGTTTTGGCCCTGTCCAGACCTAGTGTCTGGCCTAGTTAAAAATTAGGTTCGAGGGCCAATTTGAGGGCTTAAACGGAGTCTAAAAAATACGAAAATTGATATGTAGGTACTTCTAAGGCTCCTCAAGCTCAAGGACTCCTTGGCTTGCACAAAATGGAGCTACAAAAATATGAAATGGTATTTACAATGATTGTTAGTGATAAGAATCACTGTTATAAAGATGTTGATTTGAAAAAATTTGAAGGGCCTATCTGCTAGATTTGCGTCGATTGCTTTGTCTACTTACTCCTTCACCTCGCTCTGACTCTCTCCGCTGGCTTCCTTGTCTAGTCAGTCCTTGGGTGCCCATACTGCTCTCAACACTACCCTATACTTAGCCTCACAACTAGAAGTGGCCACAGTAGGCTGATTCTTGCTTAACCAAGATATACATGAGCTACCAAGCATGAAGCAAAAGCCACTAGTGGACACAAGAGTGTCATAGCAACCAACCTAGTTTGAGTAAAAAAAAAGCATGGAAATCTGGCGGTAGTGATCCCCCCTTGGGATAAAACAACCCAAGTAGTCGAGTACCACTCAAGTAGCAAAAGATGTGCGTAACCACCTGCCAATGCTTGACACCTGGGCAATGCATAAACCTGCTCATTTGTGAGACAACAAACTGAATATCTGGTCGGGTAATGCATAAGTAAATCAAGCATCCAACAGCCTGCTGATAGAGAACAACATCAAATGCATCTCTAGCATCATGAAGACTCAATTGTCAACCTGTCTCCATAGGAGTGGCAATAGACTTACAATCTTCAAGGCCAAAATGCTGCAATAATGTGTCAATGTATTTCTTTTGACACAAAGCCATTCCACCATCAACTTGCATAAATTGAATGCCCAAATAGTGATGCAAATGCCCCAAATCAGACATCTCAAATGAGGCATGCAAATCAGCCTTAAAATCAGCAATATGCTTCTCAATATGACTAGTGAGCAACATGTCATCAACATAGACAACAATGATCAGAAGCACATCATTAGCACGCTTAACGTATAATGTGATTTCAATTGGACTATTCTCAAAACCATGTGCAATCGAATAGGCATGCATCTTCTCATACCAAGCATGTGGTGCTTGCTTTAAACCATATAATGCCTTCTTTAACCTGCACATCTGGTTTTCATGCCCTTTCTACACAAAGCCACGGGGCTAAAAAAACATACACTTCGTCATGCAAGTCACCATTTAAAAATGTAGTTTTAATGTCCAACTGATGTACATTCCAACCATGATGGGCTGCAAGTGCACAAATGCTCCGAACAGTAGTCATACGGCATGTAGGTGCAAAGGTCTCATCAAATCAATGCCTCTTTCCTCTGCATAACCCTTTGCAACAAGCCCAGCCTTATACCTATCAACTGTTCCATCAGGCTTACGCTTCAGCTTGTAAACTCACTTAGTGCCAATGGCCTTCTTGCCAGCAGGTGTTGCAGAGCAAAGAGGCACAAAAGAGGAGCCCCAAGTTTTTCAAAATTAACGGGCATATTTTTCTTCTTCAAAGTTGTTTACCTAAGTACCAACTTAGGGACTTGTGGAGAAAGAGACTATACCTCAATCCCCTTCAAGTGCATATAGTGGGGATTCACGCTTTAATTATCAATCCGATGAGTATACAAACCTAGCCGAGTGTATGAGGACATGCATTCAAGTGATGATCAATGCAAATGAACTACTCAAAGAGTGCAAACAAGGCGAAGACTAATCCAAACAAGCTTCAACTGACAGTCATGGTGTCACGATACTTGGTGCAGCAGCCAATAGTAAATTGAGCTTTTCTCTCAGCTCCAAACTCCAAATATAGCGAGTTTATATGTGTTTCGAAGCTCTCAAGAAGACGCATCCAATGTCAGTGGTTTCACTCAATTTTGACATTCCTACTTCAAGTTACGAGCAAAATACTGAGTCGTGGGAAATACCTTCCTACACTTCAGCACTTCCTACGCTTCGTACACACCTTGACAATAGCAAACAAACACTTTCATGGATAGAAAACACTTCCTAACACTCTTTCCAAGCAATACACATGCACACAAGCTCACAAAGAAGAAGATACAGAGAGAAGAAGACACAAATTCGAATTTCTGTGCTCTTGATTCTCACAATGGCCAAAAGTGTTTACAAAGAGTCACCAATTGACTTATATACTTGTGCCCTAAAAATGGTCCTTTCACACCAGAGACCGGCACTTTATTCACTAAAGACTAATTTCCTACTATTTTACATGGGTAAGTTTCTAATCTTTTGAGGGGATGCATCTAGAGGACTCCTCTAGTGCATTTACAACGGGAAATATATTACAAGAATCGTTATAATACAAAAATTGGGTGTCCAAATCGGAAAAATTTTGGGGCCCATCTTTTTCTCTGCCTTGTGCTCTCTTTAGCTCTGCAACACTCTCCCCCTCTTTGTCTCTGTCGTCGCTTGACAGGCTTGTCTTCAGTTTGTTGTCCGCGCGCAACCCTTGCTCATTTTTGCCTGTATGTTAAACATGTGTTTAGTTTTGACGGCCTCTTCTTAATTCTTGTTTTACATCCTCTAGGCCTGATACATTTTTCTTTGCTTAATAAGTCGGGTTGCCACGCACGCCACCAGTGGAAGGTATGAGGATGTGGTGCTTCAGTCTTCGATCTGGACCTGCCAAAGATCAAGAGGTTGAAGCACCCTTTTGGGCTGCGTCCTTTCCTTGGTGTGTGTGCCCCTGCGGGGCTCTATGCAGAGATGGGTGTTGCACCCCTACAGGGCTTCTTGCAGAGATATGTCTTCAAGTATTCCTTTTTAGTGAAGCTTCTTTCGTTGTCTTCTTCTTTTCTTTCTTTTACTTGATTCTCCCTCAACACTGCCCCCCTCCTGAACTCTGTCGTCCCCGACAGGCCTTGACGATCGACGGGCATATGTTCTATATACTTTCTGCTCTGTGTCATTAAGCAAATTGGCTTCACGTATCATTAATTGTTTCCATTGTTCTGCCTTCACACCGTCATTGGGTGGCTGTCTGTGATCTGCGAAGAAGCTAAGTTCGTATGCCACTAATCTGGCATTCAAATTAGAGGACATCTTCAAAAAGACTTCTGAATCGATTTCAAAAAATCCAGTAAAGAACGCTTCTTCAAACGTTTGCATATATACACTTGGCAAAAACATCAATCTGGAATAATAAGCCATTATTGTTGGTCGGCTAGGCATAACAGATAGGTCAAAAATGAGTATGTTTGTTCCCTGATTAATGCCAATGAAATTCAAAAATGTGTAGGCTGCATGCTTGAAGACCTTTAAGACTGTAAGCATCATGCTGAATATTTTATTTGTCATTTTGATAGTTAGATCGGGTACTGTCGCGTAATTCTGCAGCCAAAATTCGATGGTTTTGACCATATAATCTTCCGTTGGCAAGTAATTATGTGGCGGGCTTGGAAGCAGAGGGTAATTCAGCCACTGTTTATTTATAGCGCCATTTCTTTGCAGGTCCAAAAATTCTCTAGTATCCCTTTGGCCTGGTATAGGACAAAATGAAGGGTTTACCTGTAATGAATAAGGTGCTGCTTGCCAATGCACCCATAGTGTGGGATGTTTCTCCAAAAGCTTTCTTCTCCAAACAGGTTGTGCAGCTTCGGATTCTTCTTGACTGTATGAGAATGTATCATGTTTAAAATGTAGCTGCTCATCTGGACTTTTCTTTGTAATCTTCTTTATATATTGTCTTGTTTTCTCTTTCAATAATCCGTACGGAATGTTGAAAGGCTTCATGATCTTTTCCAAGTCTTTACCCTTGATTTTGGCTTCCTTCATTACTTTGATTACTTCATTTTCAAAATTTTCCGTCAATCGGGACACCACTAGTGCCCGCTCCTTCTGACTTATTTCTGCAGTGTATGGCATGGGATGATCATCATGTATATCCGCCATCTGCTCATGTATTGGAGAATTATAGATCGGGGGAGATAGAGGACGTACCTCTACCTCGTCAGTAGGATTTTCCTTAGCTGGCACTACTAGTGTCCCGATCGCTGCGTTCTGGTTGATTTGGATTTCTAATTGCTCTATCCGTTCAGTTTTTGCTTTACTTTCCTGTATGGCTGTTCTAAGTGCTTCTTTTGCCGCAAGCAATTCATTACCAATTTCAGCTACATGGTCCATATTTTCACTATAGCTTGCTGCAAGTTTCCCATGTGCCGTATTCAACTGCTTTTTTATTTCATTTATTTCTTGAATGTACTTCCGTTCCCATTCTTCTTTCAATTCTCACTCTTGTCTCAGCAAATCTGCGTATTGTGCCACCTGATCTCTTAATTCTTTTTCTTTAGTTTTGGAAGTCTCTTGTTGTTCAATAGGTTGATCATATAACAATGATTTCATCAATTCTTTATTCCTGCTTCGTAAAGTGTCATTCTCTTCCATGCACAACTTTAGTTGTGTCTCAAATAGAGTGCTTCTAGCCTTCATTCTTTCTTTGTCAGCCTCGCTTGCATCATGTAATCTTTGTAGATCAGCGAGTTGTGCTTGAAGTTGGTGATGCTGAGTCACTAATGTATCACATTGCATTTTTACTTCGAGCAACTCCATGCTTTTGGCTGATATCTCTTTTTGAGCCTGAATTAATTGCGATGACAATTGTTCGCTCATTATTTGGAATTGACTTTTTTCTCTCATGGCCTTATCATAATCTGCATCTATGTCCATCATCTGTTGTTGTGTATCCATAGCCGTTTGAATCATTTGCTTGACTATAGGCTTCAGCTGAGTGACATCCACATTGAGCCATGTTGTTGGTATACTAGGTTCCTTGCCTGTTGTGACATCTTTGCCCTGTGCCACATGTAACGTAGTGTCATGGGGCTGCCTAATCTGAAGTTGGATCCTTGGCTCAGCCACCATGTGGGCAATATGTCCTTGAGGTGTATCATCTGGGACCTCAATTACAATCTTCTCTTTGTTCTGTAATAGCTTTGAATCCGTGTTCTTTGGAGTTTGTATTTCCTCTTTGATAGGTGGTTTTGCAGACGTAGCAGTTGTTGGAGCTTCTTTGATGCTGATTTTTGTAGTATCATTCAATTGAATGACATGCTCAGGCTTATTGGAATCTTTTATGTTCTTTTCCTTTTCTTCGTGGTTGTCTGGCGTTACTTCGACTTGATTGATCTCAGTCCATTCTTCTTCGTGAGTTTCTGTCCTTATGTCAGTGTCTAGGGTGTCCTTTTCGTGACTAGATTCTGCGTCGGAACTAGAATCATCTAAACCCAGTTCTTTGTATCTCCCAGGTTGTTTTGGGGTCTTTTCTTTACTCCGTTGTTGTTTCTCTTGACTTGCTTGTCTATAATGATGACCTTGGACATTCAGATTTACCTGCCCTTGCATGTACTGATGTGTCTCTTCTAGGGCGGCAGAGAGATCTCTCTTGGTAATAGGCATTTGGGTCATCGTAATCTTTGGAAGAATGTGTGTCCGCTTCGATTGGGGTGTAGCTTGGGCTTCTTCCTCTCTTAGACGCTTTGTACCCCTCATGGGTTTCTGTGAACTGGTTCCTGCTTCTTCAATAACAACAGCTGCTTTCCTTTTCTTGGGGACCGTAGCGGATTTGACATATTTGGCTAGCCCTTCCGAGGTTGGCATCTCACGTAAGCAGTTTTTCATTTCAAGAGCTTCGTATATAAGTAGTGTCAAAGCCGAACTCCCATTGAGAAACTTCTTCTAACCCCACTTCTTCTGGGCTTCAAATAATCATTCTTGGACATAGCCAGTCATATTTACTTTATTCCCCACTTGTCTCATTGCATGAGAGAGTAGTTGCATGACAATCTTTTGTGGTGCAGTATATCTGTGCATACTTGGGAAACAAAAATGTTGGTGCACCAGGCGGACAGCATCTTCAATATCAGTCCTGTTGATATCCAAAAAGGACCTTTTTTTAGGATCGTGACATTCCTCCTTGACATTAGTGATCCCTTCTTGATTCCATCCGAAGGCTTTGTTGATTAGTTCATGTGTGAATTGAATGGTTTTCCATGTTCCTATTTTATCCAATACTCGTGCTTCGGGCACTGATATCTTCGTTGCTGCAGGCTGCAGTGTATTCATTACTTGTGTACACCTTTGAAAATCTGGTATATAAATTGGCAATTTAAGAAATGCCTCTAAGCTTGCCTGTGTCCATACATCCTCGATATGCGGTAATCCTTGTATTATAGTTTTGAAATCTTGCGACATGATAGGGAAATAATGATCCCTATCCATAATCTTGATAGTGGCCATGAAAATGAGGTCTGACACTGGTGGGTCATCCAGAAACCAATGGCCTCTTGCTTTTGTTATGGATTCGAGTGGAAGAAGCTGGACCTCTTCCCCTTGCGTAGCTTCAGAATTAGTAGATGCCATCTGCACTCAATATAGAATATGAGTTAGTGGCCATATACTGTCAGAAATCCTCCTTTAGTTGTTTGTCAAAAGCTTGTCATTGCTCCGAGTGAATGGTGTCGTCCCTTTCCCGTGGGTGTGAGAAAGGTAATACCTGGATTGTTCCAAATTTTTTTTAGATTTTTATTTTTTCATCTGAAAGGAAAAACAAAAAAGTTAGATCATAGCCGAAGCGGTTATTATTTTTTGAGTGATTTTCTTTATGTATGTACAATTGCTCTCCTATTTCCCAATAGGAAAATGTGCTCGACTATCTTGGAATAAAAGAAAGATGTGGCGAATGCTTGGCCTTGTAATGTGGCCCTATCATGCATACTTTGGGACCTGATAACTCCAAATGTGTGCAACTTGAAGTAGTTGGATGATGCATGCAGTTTGTTTGGTCTTTCAGTATCCAAATCTGCTTCATTCTGTTGGGACGTATTGTATCCCTTACATTCCTGATGAATTTGGTTTCTCTCATGTTGTACGTCTGTTCCATCTGCTTTTTGAATCTTGGACTGGCTGTTGTTGCAACTGCAGACTTCTTTTCTTTCCTGTAGCTGGCCTTCTTTGGCTGTTTTGCCCTTAGACCATATTGGTTCTTCTTATGCTGAGGTTCGTCATTTTGGTTTAGCGTCTTAGGAGCACATGATTTTGGAATCCATATTTGCACTCGATCCGGTTGGGCGGCTACTACTTTCTTTGGAATCCAAATCCTAGCACTTCATCGTTGACTTTGGTGCTCCAATTGCTTTGCTTTCCTATTTGATTGGTTGCTCTGATGTCGAAGATGTTTCCGTTGTTGAAGATATGTATCCCTTTGATCTTTTCTTATCCAAGCTTGTTTAGTGTACGGAATAGGGTATATTCTAATATGTACAGATTTTGAATTACTCAGAGGACTGGTCCCTCTTGTACATGGTGCTTCACTGAGGTTGGCTTCAGATTGATTGACATTCTTGTGACTTGCTAGACTAGAAGATGGAACGCAAGCAGGATTCAATGTGTCCTCACATGAAGTACTTGAGGAAGGGGGTTCCTATAGTGCTATTGAACATACACTCATGATTGTGTTTATTAGAGTGAATTTTTGGTTCTATGCTTGCGGCTTTTATTGGTCGTTCGTCTAGCAAACTGAATACTTCACGATGTCCTATCTTGGCTAAGATGTATCCTAAAGCCAATTGAATGGTCACCTCATATTCATAAATCCAGTCTTGACCTAACACTACATCTTCGAGTAAATCCTGATCATGACACACTAATAGCTTCTGTTCCATAGTGTTGTTTCCCATATGTAAAGGTAAAGTTATTTCACCTATACATTGAGTAATTGTTCCTCCTATTCCTATCAACTGTGCCATCAATGGACGTAATTCCTCCTTGAGTTTCTGAGTCAAAGAAAGTTTGATACAGCTTATGGCGGCTCCTGTGTCAATGAGAGCATCCACTAAGTGGTACTCCGTTTTACCCGCTCCCAAATTCAAATATGGTTGCGTTCTCTGTGGACCTAGGTTTTTAGTGGCTCTACAATTAGCCATTGGGATGAGTTCTTCTCCTAGTCGATATCTCTCATCTCTCTCTCTCATCCACTCTTTTCGTTTCTTAATTCGTTCTAGTGCTTCCTGTCTCGCTTCTTCTCGTATCCTTTCCTCCTCAATACGTCTATTCTTGCCCTTGATTAATCGAGACATTGTTTCTTCGGTCAATGGTTCTAGATATTTTTTCACTCGACATCCACTGATATAGTTTGGTAATACTTCCCCATCTAGGGTTGCTAAGCTCATGGCTCTACTTGTCGATATACGATTGATGATTAATGGGCCATATCCTCTCTTCTGCAACTTCTTAGCGTGTTGTTTCAAGGTATATACCAAAACTAAATCTCCTTCCTTCAAATTTTTGTCCTTAATGTGAGCATCAAAGTAGGCTTTCTGCCGCCGTTTAGCAGCATAAATGCCTGCTACTGCTTGTAACCTAGTTTCGTGAAGCTTTTCTATTTGATCCAATTGAGCTGATAGTTCATGTCCCGTCCACTCGTACGTGGTTGCTACTCTGAGAGTGGGAATTAAGAAATCAATTGGCAAAATAGCATTTTGTCCATATACTAAGTTAAAAGGAGTAGTGCCTATGGCGGTTTTGTAGGCTACACGAAATGCCCATAAAGCATGATGTAACTGCTTGTCCCGATCCGATCTACCATTGTTAACAATTTTTGTGAGAACTGTACACAAGATTTTATTCGAACTTTCGGCTTGTCCATTGGCTTGTGGGTGATAAGGAGCTGATTTCTTATCAATTACCAAGAATTCATTCAATAAGGCTTCTATAACTTCATTCACAAAGTGTGTACCTCTATCACTCACAATTTCTATTGGTAGTCCAAATCTAGTGAAAACGTTCTCAAAGAGAAATTTGGCCGTAGTTCTTGCATCATTTTTCTGGGTTGCTTTGGCTTCTACCCATTTGGTCAGATAGTCTGTGGCTACAATTATATATTCGGCATGGGATCCTTTCGCTGGGGGGCTAATAGGTCCTATGAAGTCTATTCGCCATTTAGTGAAAGCTCTGACACTCATCATGGGTCTCAGTGGCATCTCATCTCTTCTAATTGGATATTTTGTTCGTTGACAAGTATCACATCGTTGCACATATGTTACGACATCTTGATGTAGAGTTGGCCACCACATACCAGCAAAGAGGATCATTTTTGTTGTTTTATCTGCAGAGAAGTGCCCTCTTGCAGCTCTTGTATGTGCCATCTCTAAAACAGCAAGATATTCGTCTTCATGAATGCACATTCGTAATTGATTATCTCTCCCTTGCTTGAAAAGTTGTTTTCCTATAATGGTATAATCCTTGCTCTGTTCTACAAGTGCACGTTTCCTTGCTATAGTGGCTCCTTCTGGGTATTCTTGGGTCTTTAAGAACTTTACCAGAGGCATGCTCCATCTCGGTGCTATCGTGGAGTAGCATAGAGTAGAGTTCTCTTCTGGATTTTGTTCTTGATAGGTTTGGCAGGCTGATACATAGTTATGCGCATCTCTCTGCATGGTTGGCCAATATATGCCTAATCTCCTCAGGGTTTGCCATGTTCTGTTTGCATTCACATGAGTTTTCCATTGATTCACATGTGCTTTCTGAAGCCACATTTCCTGTTCCTCCTCTTCAACGCATCTCATTAGCAATCCACTTGAATCTTGGTGATACAAACTTCCTGCAATGATATGAAGGTTTTTAGTCTTCCAAAGGTCTTGGGTTCGGTTTGGTGTGACCCCATCTTTAGGTCCATGCGTGAGTATAGGGATCAACTTTTCTGCCCATTGAGGACATATTTCCAAGTTAAAAAGGTATGTATCTGGCAAATCATCGGGTACTCCTATGGGTGGTTCTCCATGGGTCATTCTTGATAAGTGATCTGCCCTTATGTGGGTATTTACTTTTTTGACTACTACCTCAAAATCAAATTCCATTAGCAATAAAAACCATCGTACTAGCCTTCCTGTATTGCAAGGTTTATTGACTAAGTATAGTAGAGCTTGATGATCAATGAAGAATTTGAATTTGTTTGCTAACAGGTAATGTCTGAACTTTTTCACTACGTACACCATCCCTAGGCCTTCTCTCTCAGTGGTGGTATAATTGCGTTCTGCTTGATTTAATTGTCTACTGGCATAGGCTATAGGGTGGTCTAGCTTTCCTGTATCTGCACGTTGAGCTAAAATGCAACCAATGGCAAACTTAGAAGCATCCACATGAATGTGAAATGGCTTATTCTAGTTAGGTACTCAAAGGATTGGTGCTGAACTCAATCGATTCTTTAACTCATTGAAGGCTCTCTCACATTCTTCCGTCCAATTAAATTGAGTCAAGAGTGCATAGAGAGGTCTAGCAATTACGGCGTACATATGTATAAATCTTCGGTAGTATCCACAGTGTCCCATAAATGCTTGTACTTCTTTAGGAGTCTTTGGTCTTGGTAAATCCAGAATTACTTTGATTTTGTCTTCATCAGTTGAAATTCCATTTTTAGAGAATATATCCTAATATTTTTCCTTGTCGAACCATGAAGACACATTTTTCTGGGTTGAGGCACACTCGGTATTGTCGACACTTGGCAAAGATCTTTTCTAGTTTAGGGATGTGCTCTGATCGTATAGCTGAATAAGTACATAGATCGTCCACGTATACCTCCATGCTTTTTCTCAGGAACTCTTTGAATACATGGCACATCAATCTTTGGAAGGTGGCTAGGGCATTAGTTAGACCAAAAGGCATGACTCTAAAGGCGTATACTCCCCATTCAGTTGCAAAAGCGGTTTTGTGTTGGTCCTCAGGAGCAATGGCTACCTTATTATACCCTGAAAAGCCATCCAAAAAACTATAAACTTCCTTCCCTGCCACTCTTTCCAACAGATGATCCGTAATGGGTAATGGGTAACTATCCCTTATGGTCGCGACATTTACTTTCTTCAGATTGATGCACACTCTTAACTTCCCATTCTTTTTCGGTACAACCACCAAAGGTGACACCCATTCCGTGTGCTCAATCTCATATATGAATCCAGCATCTAACAACTTATCTATCTCTTCCTTTATCTTTGCTGAATACACATCATTGTATGTATACGGTCTTTGTTTAGAAGGTTTGGCTTCGGATGTCATGGGGATTCTATGGGCACATATAGATGGATCTACTCCTTTCAAGTCCTTATAGGTCCAGGCAAAGACATCCCAATATTCCCTTATGAGGCGTATTAACTCTTGTTCTTCCTCCAATGAGACATCCTATCCTATGAAAGTACATCGCTCCTCTCCTTCTTCTAACGTCACTACTATCTTCTTGGTTTGTTCTTTATTGTCATATGCTGTTCCTGGCTGTGCTTCTCTTTTAGGCATTTGAATAGCAATTTTTCTCTCTTCTACTTCATATTTTTTGAAGTGTGAGGGCACTTCAAATTGGTCTTGAGGCTTGTTTTCTTCACCTTCTGGCTCTTTTTCTAACTCCAGCTCTTCTTCGTGTGTAGGTTCCTGGTTGTTTTCATTAGCTGTGACACGTATTTTTTGATTTTCATCTTCTGGTTCCATTGGTTCTTGTTCCATCTCAATGCTCTCATAGTCCTCCTTCCATTCTTTCTCTATCACTTCTCCTTCTTCAGCCTCCTGAAGAACTACTACATATAGACTAACGTCATATCCTTCCTCATGGATACACTCATTCATAGTTATTACTTCTTCATTCACACATACATCAAGGGTCGCTAAAATCTCCATCCAACCGTGAGGTTCAAACTCTTCATCCAAAAAGACTTGAGGCATGTAAGCTGGATCTTGTACAGACCTAGCCACACCTTGCCTTTGCTGCCATCCCTTTCTCCTATCCTCTTCCTTTTTGGCAGTTTGGCATATCCATAGATGAGTGTCCTCGTTCATCCAAGATTGGTCACTAGAACCTATGCTGTGAATTGACTGATCATCTTCCTCCTTATGAATTTGATTCCATTGTAAGGGGGGAACATCTTGATAAGTATAAGTGTGGAGATTTACTCGCGTGGTAGTTCCTTCATGTTGTAGGTATACTGCATCTTTTCCCCAATCTTGCACAACCTTCAACTGTCTCATGAAAGGTCTCCCAAGTATCATTTCATAATTGCTCGCCCTTTCAAATTGACATATTGCTAAGGTGTGTTCAAATTCAACAGCGCATGTGGTGAAAACTACTCGTTCCAATAATCCCAAGGGTCTTTCTGTATGTCTGTCTGCCATTTGTATCTTCATGCGCATTGGTCTTAAAGCTGGTTTTCCCCATTTCTCCCAGATTTCTCTAGTAGCAATGCCTACACCAGCTCCGGAATCTAAGATGGCTTTGGTGGTATAACCCCTATAAGTAATTGGAAGGCAAGTGTTTCCTTCATCTCCCTCACTAAAATCTCCTACCTTATCCACAGGGATCTTTACTGTGTTTACTTCAGCAGATATCTCTTTTTCTTCCATTTTGATCTCCAATTGACTAGTTAATTTCTCCTTCAAGTGTGGTTTAACCTTCAACAATTCTTCTAATGTCAGGGTACAAGGGATTTTTACCTTTCTAAGGTGTTGTATGATATCCGATGTTTGGACTGATGGGTTCGGTTCTTTTTTCCTTATTGAGGGAATGCAATACATTCTTGAATTATGTTCGTACTCTCCTGTGTAATTTGGAAAAACCTTTACACTATCATTTTCTTCATTACTCGGATCAACTGGTAATATTTCTTCTGAATTCAATTCAGGTATTGAACCCTCTACTCCCTCTTCCGCTTCTATCTCTTCAAAGGGTGGTTCTATTCCTTCCACTTTCTTCCATCTGTCTTCTTGGACTCTAGCCCACAAATCTTTAGGCCATTCCCCTTCTACTTCGGGAACAATGGATCCTTCCCTTTTATCCTCACAATAATTGCCATTCTGTGTCTTACTTGCTTCGGGTTTTTCGTGATCATTAGTGATGACGCACTCTTGGAATTCTCTTTCGGAAATTCGGGTATTAGGTAATGGCAACGCAGGTTTTTCTAAGGTCTATTGAGCAACTTCTATTAATTTTTTGCAGATCTCCAACCTCTCTTTCTCTAGGTCACCTCTAGGATATTCTCTTTCATGTTGTTCTATGGTAGGTCCTGCTCTTATTCGTGCCTTGTATGCCTGAATCCACATGGCTAATTCTTCAGGCATGGGATCTGCTAAGACTGATCCCACCTCTTCTTTTTTATACTTTTCATTTTTGTTTTCTTCTTCAATTTTCTGTTCCTCTTTTGGTTTCTGTTCGTTCTTCTCATTCTCCTTCTTCTGTAGTAACTTCTTTTCTTTTATCCTATCTCTACGGTTCTTCCATCTTTGTGTTCTTTTACTTACAATACTTTTCTCTAGCTCTTCCGAGTCTTCAACTCTCTGAGGTGTGGGTGTATTCATCTCTAGGTCACTTTGATTGTGTTTCTCAAGTTTTTCTGGGGTCTCTCTAGCTTTGGCTCTTGTTATCGCCTTCAATGGTACAGTATATTCCTTATCGCTCCCTAATGATTCGATTACTTCTATCACATTGATTTGCACGTTGGATGTAACCTTGTTGGGGTTCTTGGGGCAATCTCTGAAAAGGTGTTCCTTACCACAATCACTACAATAGCCTTCATAGACTCGTTGTGGTGGTGGTGGGTTTGGCAATGTACATTCTCTGATATAATGATCACCTCCACATCTGTAGCATGGTCCTCTGGGCACAGGCGGTCTGTTCATAGGTCGGGGTGGTATGGTTGCTCTCGGGGCTGTGTACATTAATGACACATAGTCCTACTCATATCCGTAGGAAATATCTGATACTTCCATGCCATAGGTATATGGTTCGTACAGTTGTCCATATTCTATCATAGAACTTTCATAATTGGGATATGCTCCTTGACTATGGTCGTAAGAAGAATCATATGGTTAATTACTAGCCAATGGTGTGGCTAGGACTATCGCTCTCTCTAGATTTTCTTCAGGTTGAGCCATCTTGACTGGGACAACGTTCTGAGGATGGAGCGGTTGTTGTCCTAGTACTGGTTGTGGTTGGGTGTATCCTTGATACGCATAAGGTCGTGGCACTGGTGCCTGGTACCTCCATGCTTCACCTCCTTGCTCTCTCTGAGGGTATCCGTAAGGTCTCATGTATGGCTGTGCTGGTCGCGATTGCCTATTGTAGGGGCAATTTTAGGTACTGTGATTTGTATATTTTTGTTCTATATTGCAATATTGTAGAGGTCCTGGGACGGTGGGTCTATTATAAGCATAAGCAGGTGATGGGACTACTCCCCTAATGCACACATGAGAGGGATGATCACCTCCGCACTGCATACATCTTCTAAGCATGGGCACTCTTAGAGGGTTATTGGGGTAGTTCCTCTGTCCTTGAACATTCAGCTTCTTCGCTACCAAATCGGCTATTTCCTCTACATTGTTTTTAGGGTTTGATGTGCTACTGGCCGAATCTTCACTTTTCAAGCTACCTTGAGGTATTTTCAGGTCTTCTGCTAGGTTGTCTTCTAGGTCTATACATTCCTTCATGCACTCTTGCAAAGTTTGGACTCTCTTTACATATACCAGGGATCTTAATGATCCGTTCAATAATCCTTCCAAAAATAATGACACCATTTTATTTTGGGTAGGTCTCTCTTCCACTAGGCATCTGTCCACATACTGCTTGAATCTTCTTGCTGCCAATCTTACTGATTCTGTAGGGGCTTGCTTAAAGCTATGGATCAAAGATGATGAGTTGTTTTTAATTCCCGACTTAGTGAATTCCTCAATCATTTCTTGATAGACTTGTTCCATGTTTTGAAAATTATTAAGGTCCAATGGTTGGAACCATGCTAATGCAGTGTCTGACAAAGTAAGACCAAAGGACTCATATTGGATCAAAAAATCTTCTACTTGTTCGGCTCTGATTACTTGTTTAAATTCGGCTATATGATTGTAAGGTTCACTAGAGCCATCGTAGTGGTTTCTCATGCATTTGGCAACTTGAATTGGCCTTAATCTTCTTCCTGCTTCGGGCGGTCTAGGCATTACTGGGAAAATTGGTCTTCCTATGGGTATACCTGGTCCTCTTGCTATCGGTGGTCTGACTGGGGTAGGAATTCCATGTCTTGGGTCAACAGGTGGTTGAGGTCGGTAATAAGGGTTATTTGCAGGCATTGCAAACTGCACATGTGGTCTGATCGGGATTTGTGTTAGCTGTGTTTGTTGTGTTTGTTGTGTTTGCACGACTGTTGATATGAATCATTCTGAGACGTTCCAAGTGGGTTTCGTGAAGTAGTGGCTTGGTCCCTAGGGGGAAACACTGAAATATTCTGATATTTCAACTCACCTCTTTCTAATTCCGTTAAGGGCAAATATCTTCTCTGATTCTTATCCAAATATGTGATGATGGTGGGGAAATCAGGATCTTGTAACTCATAGATGGTGACAGGATTAGGGGCAGCTTCCCATATTGAAGAATGTGCTCTAAGGAGAGGCTCCATTCCATTGATCAAGTATACATCCATCAGGGAGTCATCTTGAGGAATCAGGTCTCCTCTCCAAACCCTAGCAACAGTATATAGATGTAGTTACTTGCTCTTCATTCCCTTCTCCATTTAGGTTTGAAGCATTGTTTTCTTCCCCATGTTCATTAATGTTTTCCGGGTGTTCCGTGACAACATACTGGATATCTCTTTTGTCCATGTAAAATCCTCCTGCATACTTGACTGCTGGCCTAGGCACTATGTAAGCCTCTGAAGCCTTCTTTAGTCTGGCCACTGATCTATTCAGACCATCCAAGTATATGGGTATCTCATGTTGGTTGGCGGTCACATATTCTAAAGAGGTCCGGTACTCTCCCTCAATAATTGACATCATGCCAATCATTGGTACTGTGTTCTGCATATCCTCTGAAGCCATGGGAATTTCTTCCTCTGACTCACTGGAGGTTTCCGAGTAATGTGAACAGCTACTTGGCTCGGCTACACTACCTACAGAAGAGATTACACTTCTTCGGCTTCCTACGGTTCTTCCAGATCTCAGGTTCATCCACTTAACAGCTCTGATCAGTCCTTGCTAACCTCTAGCTTCTAGAACTCTTCACTATGGATTAGAATTCTAGAAAAATTTTAGCTGGGAATTGACTGAAAATGAACTTTTCAAGTCACGATACTTGACTTCAAAGTTACACGATACACGATCTTTGAACACAAACGATACACGATACTTGATCAGGGACCACGATACACGATATCTGGATGCCCACGATACTCGATACTTGATCTTACATGATACACGATACTTCTCAAGTATCGGGATCAACAAAGCACGATACTCGATACCTAGATTTAAACGATACACGATACTTCAAGAGGGACGATACTCGATACCTGGAAATCACGATACACGATACTTCTGAAGTATCGCGATCGGTGACAACACGATACACGATCTTGGTTGAAAACGATACTCGATACTTGACTCTCATGATACTCCACACCTGATGGAAAACGATACTTGATACACGATACTCAACGAGTATCGCGATCGGCACCAAACGATACACGATAGACGATCTTTGGCAAGTATCGCGATCGATGAACGACGATACACGATACTTGGACAAGCACGATACACGATCTGTGCAAAGTATCGCAATCTTTACAACGCGATACACGACATCTGGGAAATATCGCGATACTCAACCACAGGAGATCACGATACCTGTCAGGTATCGCAATACTCGACCGCGGGAGAACACGATACTTGATCCTTTTTTTCCAAATTTTTGAGAGATTTTCAAATTTTGATTCAATACACTTGTTTTCTATGCTTTGCTACTCTTTCCTCACTCTCTGTATCACTCAAAACACCTTTTTTGCCCCCTGTAAGTCTTCCACGATACCTAACGCAGATCGTTTCCTTCTGAAAAACTTGAGTTATGTAATGAAGTTGATGGGAGGATACAAGAACTTACCTTAGGAATCTATCTCAGCCCTCTACCCTCCTGACTAGCTCTGTGTAGCTCGGAGTTTGCACGATACCAAACTCGCGATACTGTCATGTGCAGCCAAAGGGGACTATAGAGAATCGAAAAAAAATTTATTCAAGTTCTTATTTTGATCTCATTGGGTTATCGGCCCATCAACTTCCGCATGTGTTTCGGTATTGCATATACCAACAGAGAGTATAATATCTTGTAAATAGCTATTAGAGAGAAGCCCCGGTGCTGTACAAGCCACACTCGTGCTGAGGCTCTCTTGAATTGCTTATATGTATGAAGCTTGTGGAATGATGATGATACTACACTATGCTTAAGTAATGTATTAAAGGTGTGGTTAAATGCTAAGAAGCCAAAGGGGACTATAGAGAATCGAAAAAAAATTTATTCAAGTTCTTATTTTGATCTCATTGGGTTATCGGCCCATCAACTTCCGCATGTGTTTCGGTATTGCATATACGAACAGTGGTATCAGAGCAGTAGTGATCTTGTATGGTTGCAAAATTGTTGAAGTCCCCTCATTGATTTTGGATGCACTTTGATTGCTAGAGGCTTGTTGAAGCCGTAGGATTGCAAGAAGCCTATAGGAGCTCAAGGTCCCCCCAAGGATTTCGCACTTGATATTTTTGTTGGAAGAGATACTAACTCTTTAAGAGTGTTTGAAGAATACAAGTTCTTGGAGAAAGCAAGTTCGAAGCAAACGAGTAAAGACGAAGAAGCTTTGGGAAAAGACAAAGATCTCAAGACAAGAAGAAGACTCCGAATAGGATTCGAGAAGGAACTCCTATCAAAGTGAAGTCTCCTCATCAACTGAGTTGAAGACAAGCCAAAAGAAGAAAGCTAGCAAAGGTTTGGATTCAAGCTTTGGAAGGCAAACGAGCTGTGGCAGAGCTCGAGGCAAGGAGTGTGAGTCCTTGTTACAAACTTGCTTGGATTCAAGAAGAAGAAAACTCAAGGTATACATTTCTTTAGTTCATTGTTCTTGAACATTGAAGCTAAAGTGATAAAGGTTCTACAAAGGGCTTCTAGTCCTAAGTCATTCATGCTAGTGATTTGAGAATCTCGCAAGTAGCTCGCCTAAAGCTTGAGCATTGGTCACTACTGGGAAGTTTGAGCAATGGTCGCTAAAGGCTTGAGCATTTTTGGTTTATGTTTATCTTGAAGTAATCTCAACAAGAAGTGTTGAGAACCAATTGAAGACAAAGAAGACGTTTTTTCAAAGGAGGTGAACAAGCAAAACCAGGACAAGGCAAAGAAGTCAAGAGGACTCATCAAAGGAGTTAGAGCTATTGAAGCTCACTCAAGCTACATAAAGGAGTCAAGAGGACTCGTCGAAGGAGTTAGAGTTATTGAAGCTCACTCAAGCTACATAAAGGAGGCAAGAAGACTCGTCGAAGGAGTTTGAGCTACTGAAGCTCACTCAAGACACATCAAGGAGTCAAGAAGACAAAGGAGTTTTGAGCTAGTGTGGAAGCTCACTCAAGGACAATTGAAGGAAGGAGTTAAAACTGTCATTCCAAGATAGTCTCAAAGGTATAAAATCTTGGAATATTTGTTGTGTTCTATTTCAGGTTTTTGAAGATAAAAGATATGGCAAGACAAAGCCCTACCTTTGAAGAAGAAGAGAAAATCATTCATAATTTTCTATCATGGTTGGAGGACCAGCCACATGAAGAACTTGCAGATACCAAAGATGAAGGGGGAGACATGTCAATGAATCAAGAGAGTGCACCTTATGAAGATCAACCAATAGATGGAATAGAAGAAAAGGTTCAAAGATTCAAAGATGACAAAGAAGAAGTGCAACCAGCCCAAGGAACATTGATAAATCGAAGAAGTTATGAAGAAGATATGACCATCCCTGCACATGAAAATGAAGGAAACCAAGGTAAGCAGATTTTGGAAGAAGACGCGAAAGAAGACAAGATCAAGGCAGCCACCTACAAAGGAAAGCAAATGGAAGAAGCAAGCAGAAATCAACATGAGGAAAAGAAGAATGGAAAAGAGAGGGAAGCCACCACAAATCAAAAGAGGAGAGCAAGAGAAGAGAATGAGAGAGAGAAAGCAATGGAAGAGAAGATTTACAAAGACTTGAAGAATCAAAGAAATGGAAAAGCATTCACGGAGAACAAAGGGAACATTATCAACCCTGGAGTGCAGGTAAAAAAGAAAATCTTGGTTCCCTTTCTCATTTTCAAATCAAATGGATGGACAACGTGGTTGTTCATCACCCTAATCATGTTGACGATCATCTACCAAGATATCTTCAAGCAAATCATGAAGTGGTGTCTTGGATTATTATATGATCCAAGTCATTTCTTTATGAGAAGAAGCACGGAGCGTCAACGACAAATCATGAAGACATGGATACTACATCGAGGATCACGAGCATTCATTGCCTTGCTCAAAGAAAATTATGTATGGCACATCCCTTGGATCTTCCATTGAATCTTGAGGGGGAGTGTTGAAAATATAGCAAGCTTCAATGGAAGCTTTCATACCGGTTCATCTCCCATTCTCCATTTTCTCATAGGAGTGCCCTCTTCGGTTATTAGCTTAGAATTCATTTTCTAAATGCATATGAACATGCCCTTAGATCTCTTTGTTAAATAGTACTTAAATAAAAGATAAAAAGTCATTTCATTTGATTTCTCTTTCTCTTTCATAGAATCACGTAGCCTCTTTATCTTCCTTAGATTTAGCATGAAAAAAGGGGAATCACCATCAAATTGCATGACTCACATAAATTAGCCGTAGAAGTCACCTCATTTCATGCACGAAGCTAAAAATGCTCCTTGATTTATGGAACCCACTGATTTGAACAAATACTTATTTAAGGAAGGGCGCAAGTTTTTTCTGAGTGTGGCTTGTATAGCACCAGGGTTTCTCTCTCATAACTGTTTACATGATATTATACTCTTGAGTAACGTGCTCTATTCGTGTATCTATCAAGAGCCCATTTTCTGATGTAGCTAAGATATAAATGATATGTTAGTTGAGTTATACACTCTCTCTATTCTGTTTCCGTATGTGCTGAAGAGCGAGAGAAGTATTTCTGAAATGACTTCAAGAGGTAACGTCTGTCAAGAGATAATCGCAGAACAAGGAGCAGATACATATTGACTTCAACTCCAAGAGCAGAATAAACAAATCTGGTATCTTGAGATTCTTATGTATGCATGTGTGATGTGTCATGATATGATCATATAGTGGTTCGCATGATGCTCACGTATAAAGCAATGTTAATGCACATATGAAAGACCTTGATGTGATAATAAGTATTGAATGACTTTGGAGAAATAAATGGCTGCGCATATATTTCCACGTTGGAGAGATGCATGGGTTGATGTGATTTGACTTAACATTGGTAAAAGAATACTTGCAGGAAGACGTTGGAGAGATGCATGGGTTGATGTGATTTGACTTAACCTTGATAAAAGGAATACTTGGAGGAAGGCATTTATACCTGTACAAATAAGTCTTGCATATACTACTATGAGTCTTGCATATACTACTATGCTGGATTCATCAAATATACTACTATGCTGGATTCATCAAAAGTACGACTGTCAAGAATACTCAGAGAGTTGCTTCACGGTGTAACATTTCCTGGCAAGTGCGAGTCATATGTTTAAAGTCTGGAGGTAGAGTATGTATGTGAAAAACATATTGCATGTTTATATATATAAGAATTTGACGTGACAGACATGGAGTATTAAGATATTGATTGATATCTATTTTTTAAGATGACTAAATATTGATTAATCTGAAAGACTTGTGCAGGGATATGATAAGTCAAATATAGTTTTCTGTATGTAAAGAAAGAGGAATGCAGACATATGTTCGTATGCAGACAAGACATAGTGTGTACAAATATATCTTCAAGAACATATGCTATGCTATTGAAGTTATCAACATGCACATCATGATATAGTTCTGAGAGATACGAGTATATATACATATACTTGGGTTAAGAAGTGTTTCTTGAATAATACAGAGTATTCCTCAATATGATCATGGTTGAGTGAAAATGTTATATTGTTGCAGTATAATCAATCGAAGATGTTATACATTTATTGAATGTTTCTGATGTATGTGAACTAAGACGAATTCTGAAAAGCCTATTTGAAGGCTTCAATACAAGAAAGACCTCATTAGTAATATTGGATACATTCTCATTGTATACAGTAGTACGAACAGAATGTGTGACAAAGATTTATGTGGATGATCTATGATTTGAATAGTGTATGGTTAATATTTGTGATGTTATGCTGAGGCTCTCTTGAATTGCTTATATGTATGAAACTTGTGGAATGATGATGATACTACACTATGCTTAAGTAATGTATTAAAGGTGTGGTTAAATACTAAGAAGCCAAAGGGGACTATAGAGAATCGAAAAAAAAATTATTCAAGTTCTTATTTTGATCTCATTGGGTTATCGGCCCATCAACTTCCGCATGTGTTTCGGTATTGCATATACCAACAGTATCGCGAGTTTGGTATCGTGCAAACAGATCCCCCACACTTACCTAGTGAGCTCAAGGCCTAAGCATAACCACCTCAAGGTAAGCTACATGCAAATATTAATCTCAAAACCTTTGAAAAATTGCACTCACACATGATTAAAGGCCCGGACGGTATCGCGGGGTGGGACAGAGTGATTTGAGGAGTTCTATTTGTGAAACAGAAGTCTAGGACTGAAGAAGGGTGAGAGAAGAACCAGGGGGTAAAAAAATTTTTGAATTAGGAAGTGATTTGGCTGCAGTATCGTGATCGGTTGAGTTTTTGGTATCGCAATACCAAAAATTCCCTTGTATCGCGATACTCGCCGAAGTATTGTATCGCCGGTTACCAGCTATGGTATCGTGATACCATTTTTTGGTATCGTATCGCCTAGTTGGTATCGCGATCGCGATTTTCCAAGTGGTATCGTATCGCGGTCCACTTTGGTATCATATCGTTGACCTAGTGGTATCGTATCGCCTCATTTTCCAGTATAATATCGCTGTACACTTTGGTATTGTATTGTCTCGGTCACGGTATCGTATCGTTGACCTAGCGATATCGTATCATCTCACTTTCCAGTATTGTATCGCGACATTTCTCGTATCATATCGTGCCCTACAGTAGTATCGTATCGTCACTTCGGGTGGCATCCTATCGCCTGTTGCCCATAGTATCGTATCGTGGATTCCCAAGGTATCGTATCGTGAGCATACTTGGTATCGTATCATGACAGAGTCTAGTATCGTATTGTGTCCTGAGGTGATATCGTATCGGTATCACCTAGTGCAGTATCGCCAAAGTGGTATCGTCCAGAACACTTTGAGCATTTTCAAGGGTGAAATTGAGGCTTTTGAGGAGCCACTTAGGGAGAGTTTTAGAGTTCAAGAGAGCCCCAAGAGGGTGAATGAACTTGAGGTTAGGAAGAGTTCTGAGTAGCCGGAGAAGTGTCATATCATCAGTAGGAAAACTCAGGTCAGTCACCATTCTACCTATGCCGACACCTCTAGTGATTCGGAGGAGGAGATACCAATGGCTTCAAAAGACATGCAAGGTCATGTTTGCGAAAGAAACTTCATGTCTATGGTAGAATGGGAGTACCGCACCTCCTTGCAATATGTTTCTACTAATGCCCAGGGGATTCCTATCTTCCTGGATGGGTTAAATAGGTCAGTTGCTAGGATGGTAACCTCCACTAATGCCACAATTGTGCCCAGACCAGCAATCAAGTATGAAGGAGGAGTATATATAGATAAGTTGGGTCACATCTATATGGTGACAGAACACCCGGACTTGATCAATGAGAGAGGAGAATTGGAAGTACAAGAACATTCACGAAGACTGGACTCTGAAGAGATAGTGACTACCCCTAGAGGCAAGTCAGTAGTGACACGAATCTTGAGAGGGGATTTGATGCCTCAAGATGACTATTTACTGGAGTTCTATATGGTCCATGGATCAGATTTATTATTGCAAACTGATTCACCTGCACGCGGACATGAAGGAATTCCTATGAACTTTTACGAGTTAAAAGACCCGGAAGATGAGTCTAGAGTAACCTACCTAGACAAGAACCAAAGAAGGTATTGGCTTTTTGATGCCTTAGATAGAGCTCGATTGAAGTATATGGGCTTGCCTGTATTTCCCCAACAAGAGCAAGCAACTACCTCTTAGAATCCTTTTGGGACACAGCAAGAGACACAACATACTATGTTGAGACAAACAAGCCATCGGATGTCAAAATAGAACACATGTACAATTTACAATGCCTGGAATGCAAGCACATAATCAGACACACCCTGGAATAGGCAACCAACACCGACCACCTGTGAGACCGAGACCACCCTTAGGAGTGCAACCTAGAATACCCCCAATTAGACCAGCCATCCTCGCGTTCCCTGTAATACCTAGACAGCCAGAGCCTATAAGAAGATTAAGACCTATTCAGGTAGCCAAATGTGTAAGAAATCATTATGATGGATTGGGAGAACCTTACGACCACATTGTTGAATTTAAACAAGTTTTAAGAGCTGAACAAGTGGATGATTTCTTTGTGCAGTATGAGTCCTTTGGACTCACCCTCACGGGAACGGCTCTGACGTGGTTCCAACCTCTAGATCCCAATCAATTTGGAAATATGGAGCAATTCTTTCAAGAATTCATAGGAGAGTTCACTAAGAGAGGGATTAAACACAATTTGTCGTCTTTAATCCATAGTTTTAAACAGAACCCTAATGAAACCGTGAAAACAACTACCCAAAGATTCAATCAGTATGTGGATAGATGTTCTATGGATAAAGATCTACGCAACAAAAAATGATATCATTATTTTTGGACGGATTAACGAACGGAACTCTAAGAACATTAGTCTATGTGAAGAGACTATAGACATTGAGTGAGTGTCTCCAAGAGTGTATTGACCTTGAGGAAAACCTAGCAGATGATCTCAAGAGTACGACCAATCCTACTAAACCAGAGGACACTCGAAGCACAATAACCTCCAACTCAAGCAATGTGGAAGAGCTAGCGGATCTGGTAGCGAAGAAGTTAGGAGTTCTCGGGCAAAGGAACTATCAGCATCCGTCATTGAGAATACCTATGTTACGAAGATGTAGCTCATGTGGAGGTGATCAGCCCACTCACATGTGTGTTCGAGGAGGAACAAGCGTACCTTAGACATACCCTTATAATAGACAGCCTCATCAAGGAACGACATTGTATTGCCACATAGAACAAAAATACACCAATCACACCACGGAGAATTGCCCATTCAATAGGCAGACACGGCCTTTACAACCACCTCAGTATCGGCCATATGGATATCCACCTAGAGAGCCAGGCAGAGAAATGCCCAAGTACAATCCCTACCCAACACCACTAGGAGCACCTAGACCATATGACCAAGTGCAATATGGAAACCCTCAGCTAGTATTAGGACCACAATCACCACTTCCCAAACATGTGGTACTTGTCAAGTATACCCAACCAGAGGAAAACTTAGAAAGGGCCATAGCGCCAGCATCACCAATAACCAGTATAGAGTCAACGAACCCAGGATATGAGCAATCCCAAGGGGAGTACTATTCCTATGATGCTAGTATAATGGAGTACAAACAAGTGTATGATCCGCAACCCTATGGATACGCAGGATATGACAATACCCATGGACCCAAAGTGAGGACATTAATGTACACCACACCTAAAGCACAACCACCTGTAAGACCACCCATCAGACCACTTGTGCCAAGAGGACCATGTTATAGATGCGGAGGAGACCATTTTATCAGAGAATGCACTCGGCCTTATCACCCACCACCTCTGAGGACTTGGGAAGGATATTGTAGTGATTGTGGAAAGGAACATCTCTTCCGAGATTGCCCAAAAAATCCTAACAAGGCTCAAGACACTGCACCTATTAATGTGATCGAGGTGATAGAAGCACCGGGAAGTGATAAGGAATACACCGTACCATTAAAGGCCATTACACAAGCACAAACGAAGGAACGAGAAGGACAACCGGATCTGGAACAAGAAAACAGTAGAACCTAAACCCCAAAATTCAAATAGTCGAAGATTCAAAAGACCCTCGGGAGAGTACTCAAGCAACGAAAAGCCAAAAGTGGAAAGAAAGAAGAGAAAAGCTCAAGGAAAATTGGACGAAAAACAAAACTCAGGAAGATAAGAAACATACACGAAGCAACAAGAAGCCTAAAGAACAAGAGATTCGGGAAGAAGTTTCGATTCCACTGCCTATCCAAATATCAAAAAAACCAGAATCAATTCTAGCCGACCCAAAATTGGATGATTTGGATATGTGGTTCAAAGCATACCAAGCTAGAATTAAGACTGGACCAAATGTGGAGCAACATGAAAAGCTTTACCCGCTAGGAGAATTAGAAAAGGAGAGGCTAGCTATATGTAGAAAACTCATAGGGTAGCTCAAGCCACCCTAGAGAAGACCATTCCAGCCCTCCCCGAGGCAAGGATAGCCGAGGATCAATACCAGGATTGTGTTAAGGCCAAGGACAAGGAACCTAAAGAGAAGGATGATAAATGTGAGCTAGTGAAAACCCAGGATGAACCTATGTCAACAGTGCCAGATTTAGAGGCCGACTGGCCAAAAGAATTATGGAATAGAATCCGAGAAGAACAATGGAAAAGGAATGGAGTGGCTAAACCTCCTTTTGAAGAATTAGATGTGGAAGTTTATCAACCAAGTCCCAACATGGAAGAAGTATATGAGGAAGTATCAAGACCAGACCGAAATAGGGAAGAAGCTCAGAGCATTTTGACCCTACCAAATTACATGGGAGAGTACGAAAAAGAATCCATGATCTTCCGAGCACCCACAGTACGAGGAAAAGGAAAGGGAAACTCAGATAAGAATTTACACAATCTAACAGAACTTAAAAAGACAAAAGTACAATGCCAATTGACTGTGGAAGAGCTACTCCGTGTTAAACTGCAATTATGGAAACAATTAGCAGGTCAACTGCAAGTAGGGCAGGAGAAGGATGAAAAGGAAAACAAGGGAAAAGAAAACCCACCTAAGGTACAAATCCCGATGGATAAGGTTGGAGAATTTAGTGAAGGAGACGAAGGTAACATGTGTTTACCTGTCACTTACAATGGCTATATGACCAAATCCATACTAGACACAGGAGCAGGAGTAGGTATTGCCACCAAAGAGATTTGGGAGAAATGGGGAAAGCCTGCATTGTGACCCACTTGCATGAAGCTGCAATTAGCAGATGGCCATGTTGAAAAACCATTAGGAATCCTAGAAAAGATCAAATTAACCACCTATGGAGTTGAATTTGAGCACACTTTAGCAATTTGTCAATTTGGAAAAGAAAATAACTATGAGATTATTTTAGGACGACCCTTCATGAGACAGCTTAGGGTAGTGCAAGATTGGGGACGAGACTTTTTATACCTTCAACATCAAGGAAACACCACCAAAATAAACTTGCACACCTTTGCATACAGAGATGTAGCACCACTACAATGGAACCCTATACATAAAGAAGAGGATGATTTGTCTATCCATAGTGCTGGATCAAGTGATCAATCATGGATGCATGAGGATGCCCAATTGTGGATGTGTAAAGAAGCCAAGAAAGAGGATAATAAAATGCAGGTATGGCCAATAGGACATCCTAATTACTGGCCCATAGAAGATCCAATGTATATGCCTCAAATCTTTCCTGATGAAACATTTGAACCGCATGGATGGATGGAAATCTTAGCAACCTTGGATGTATGTGTGAATGAAGAAGTTCTGATGACGAATGAATGTGTGGACAAAGAAGGCTATGACATAAATTTGTACATGGTTGTCCTTCAAGAAGTAGAAGCAGGGGAAATATTGGAAAAAGGAGTGGAAAGAAGAATATCGAGAGCATAGAAATGGAACCAGAATTTGATTCAGAAGAAAGCTACCTAGAAGCCATTCCAACCAAAGATAAGAAGGAAATGACCAAGGTTTAGCAATAGAAGCAGCCCCCATAGCACCAAAGCAGGAGGAAAGTGTCAGTAAGATCGAACCAAATCTTGACCTTTTTGAGGTTCCGGAGCATTTTAAAAGATATGAAGTAGAAGAGAGAAAAATAGCTATTCAAATGCCTAAGAGAGAGGCAAGAGAAGGAGAAGTGTACAACAACAAGGAACAAACAAAAAGATCATAGTAACTGTACAAGATGGAGAAGAAAGATGTGCATACATAGGAAAAGACGTGTCAATCGAGGAGGAAGAAGAATTAATACAGTTGATCCGGGAATATCGAGATGTATTTGCTTGGACATATAAGGATCTCAAGGGTGTGGAACTCTCCATTTGTTCCCATAGAATACCAATGACATCTGAGGCAAAACCATCTAAACAATGCCCTTACATATACAATGAGGTCTATGCTGCTAAAATAAAAGAAGAAATAGACAAGCTACTAGCAACTGGATTCATTTATGAAATAGAACATACTGAATGGGTATCGCCACTAGTGGATGTGCCTAAAAAGAACAAAAAACTCAGAGTATGCATTAACCTAAAAAAAGTGAATGCAGCCACAATCCGTGATAGCTATCCATTACCTATCACCGACCACCTATTGGAAAGAGTTGCAGGAAAAGAAGTCTATAGCTTCTTAGACGGATTCTCTGGATACAACCAAGTAGCTATTGCTACTGAGGATCAACATAAGACCACATTCGCGACTGAATGGGGAGTCTATGCTTTCCAAGTGATGCCTTTTGGACTCACTAACGCTCTTGCTACTTTCCAAAGGTTGATGTGTCATGTTTTCAAAGAATTCCTAAAGAAGAGTATGGAAGTGTATGTAGATGACCTATGTACATATTCAAATCAAAGGCAAGACCACATTCCCGAATTACGAAAAATATTTGATAAATGTTGACAATATAGAGTATGTCTCAACCCTGAGAAGTGTGTCTTCATGGTAAGACAAGGGAAGATCTTAGGACATATAGTGTCTACAAATGGAATATCTACAGATGAAGACAAGATCAAGGTTATTTTAGAACTTCCTAGACCGAAGAATGAAAAAGAAGTGCAAGCATTTATGGGACATTGTGGATACTACCGTCGATTTATCCACATGTACGCCATAATTGTCAAACCCTTGTATGGACTGCTAACCCAATTCACTTGGACTGATGAATGCGAAAAGGCATTTAACGAGTTAAAAAGGAGACTTAGCACGGCCCCAATTCTGAAAGCACTGAATTGGAACAAGCCTTTTCATATCCATGTGGATGCTTCAAATTACGTAATAGGATGCATCTTAGCTTAGCCGACAGATGAAGGAAAGTTAGATCATCCAATTGCCTATGCGAGTAGACAACTGAATCAAGCCGATAGAAACTATACAACCACGGAATGAGAGGGATTAGGAATGGTATACGCAGTAAAGAAATTCAGACACTATCTCCTAGCCAACAAGTTCAAGTTCTTTATAGATCATCAGGCCTTATTGTACTTAGTCAATAAGCCTTGTAACACGAGAAGACTGGTGAGATGGTTTCTGCTATTGATGGAGTTTGACTTCGAAGTAATTGTGAAAAAGGGAAATACCCACGTAAGAGCAGATCACCTGTCTAGATTAACACATGGAGAACCACCAAGTGGAGTACCAGACGATTTGCCAGACACTTACCTGTTTAATTTGGAAGTGTGTCTTAAGTGGGCAGAGAAGCTAATTCCAATACTCACTCATGGCCCACAACACTCGATTAATAAAGAAAGTAAATAGGAAATTCTACAATCACGTAACTTGCACATTATTGCCGGAAGTGTGTACCATAAGGAACCCAATGACGTATTATCTAGATGTGTTGAGGAAGACGAACAAATGAAGTTGATTGAACAAGCTCATGTAAACAAATGGAGGACGCACAAAGGAATTCACGGAACTCTAAGAGAATTGAAACGACTGGGAGTATACTGGCCTGATATGCCTAAAGATGTCCATGATTATGTTAGTAATTGCGCAGAATGTCAGGAAACCATACTAGAGGATCACACATCCCTACCCTTCTCTACAATAGCACCCAAATGGAGTGAGACATTAGTAAAATTCCTAAAGACACGGGCACACGAGGAAGGAGTCAGCTTAGCAAGGAAACGGTCTCTAGAGGAAATGAGTAAGGATTATGTACTCATGGGAAGACACTTGTTTAAGAGAGGGAAAGACAATCAGTTACGTTTATGTGTGCATGAAGGAGAGTATTTACCCATATTAGAGATGGCACATGCAGGTGCTGTAGGAGGTCATTTTTCCGCTGAGAGAACTGTAAAAATGATCATATTTGTGGGCTTGTGGTGGCCAACCCTACGTATGGATGCTGACACTTATGTCCGAAGTTGAGAGACATGCCAAAGGACTAAATACCCGATTAGGAGAGATGACATGCCATTGAGACCTATGGTTTGCGCTAGAGCTTTTTCCAAATGGGGTATTGATTTCATAGGACCCATTAACCCACCATCCAAAGGGTCACACTTATGTCCGAAGTTGTTGTTGGAGTTTATTGATCTCCAAAGTACAGCTAGAAGTAGGTGAAACCCAACAGGACCTAGTTGACTTTTTCACAAACTTGTATGCACAGACCAATTTTCTTGCAGAGCAAATTGCTCTTTACTCACTTGGAATTTTCCAAAACTGTTTCACACACATAAACTAGACTCTAAGAGCTTTCCAACAAGATATAGAACACCTCAAATGGATAAATACACAATGAGCTATGACCTCTGCAATATGCAGCTTTAATGGAGACCTTGAAACAGAGATGAACCTGAGGACACACATCACTTGCAGAGACTACTGCTCTTAACTCACAACTCCAATGACTTTGAAACTTTCGAGAATACAAGTAGACTTAAAGAGCTTTCTAACAAGCCAAAGAACACATGATTTGGATACATACACAAGGAGATATGACCTCTGCAAGTTTGAGGTTTAATGGAGACCTTCAACAGGGATAAAAAACAGAGAACACACACTACTTGCAGAGAGTATTGCTCTCAGTTCACAAATCCACTGATTATGAAAATTTACAGGAAGACAGTAGACAGTAAGAGCTTTTCAATGAGCTATCAAACATGTAATTTGGATATATAATGAGGGAGATACAAGCTCTGCAATCTCTGCATACAAAACTACAGCAGTGTAGAGATACACATATGACTCTCTTGGACATCCCACAAGATCACGACTTTTCTCCTCTTTTTATAGCATGAGAAACTAATATAAAACCTTCCTAATACATCTAAATTCGTGGTAGACACTTGGATGGAGGTATTACATGACTCAAGTGCTCAAATAAGCAAAGTATTGATGGACTTTGAGAACTAGCCACATCGACCTTTCACTAGGACACCACTGAAGCTCCCTTGTGACTCACTAATTTGACTCACCATGTTCTAGAACTCACGTGGTATTTTTGCTACATTTTATGAATAATATGAGCCTTCTTGAAGTATTTGAAGACTTCCCAAAGGTATTTACATAATTTGAAACTTGTACCCTACATAAAACAAATGTTCGCAACATTCTCCCCCTCAAGTTTCAAAGGGTATTTCCTTCATGCCAAGAATATAGTTGAATCTTTGAAGCTTTGGTCCATCCAAGGATTTGGTGAAGATATCTGCAACTTGATCCTTTGTTCCAACAAAAGAAACCTGCACTTCATTGTTCATGGCCTTCTCTCGAACATAATGATAGTGAACCTCTATACGCTTTGTTCTAGCATGAAAAATAGGATTTGAGGTCATATGAATGCTGCTCAAGTTATCCCCATATATCAGTGGTACATCAACCTGCACATTCAAGTCATGAAACAACTTTTTAAACCACATAACCTCAGTAGTAGCCACTGCTAAACCTCTATACTCAGCCTCTGTAGAAGATAAAGCAACTGTAGGCTATTTCTTTGAACTCCATGTTAATGTCTTGTTTCCTGCTATTACCACATATCCACTTGTGGATCTTCTGTCATCTTTGCTTCCAGCCCAATCTGCATCACTAAAGACTTTAAGAGTTAGATCAGCATCATGACTATAAAATAATCCTTTGTTCATGGTACCTTTCAAATACCTAAGCACTCTTTTCGCTGCATGCATATGAGGTACTCTAGGTTCATGCATAAACTGTGACAATACTCCCACTGCATAACATATATCAGGTCTAGTTTTTGTTGCATAAATCAAAGATCCTACCATGGATCTATATACATTCATATCATGCAACTCATCACCTTCCTTTGCGCTTAGCTTTACATTACATTCCATTGGAGTAGAAACAAATTTACATTCCTGCATACCAAACCTTTTCAGCATATCACATATATACTTTCTTTGTATCAACCACATACCTTCATCGCTATACACAATTTCAATCCCAAGAAAGTATCTGAGCAAACCAAGATCTGAAATTTTAAATTCCTTTCCCAAATTACCTTTTATCTCATCAATTGCTTTTGCATCATTCCCTGTAATCAACAAGTCATCCACATAAATGCATACATAGCCACACATGCCATCTACATGTTTTACATAAAGTGAAGGATCAGCATGACTCGTTGTGTATCCTTGCAGCATAAGATACTTTACCAACCTTGCATTCCATGCCCTTGGTGCCTGCTTAAGACCATACAATGCCTTCTTTAACCTGCATACATGATTAGGACATTTTGCATCCACATAACCATCTGGTTGTGACATATACACTTCTTCATTTAGCATACAACCTTTCCAATGCAAGCCAAACATCTCTACTTGTGTCTAGATCTTGTATGTGTCCTACCATTGAATCTTGAATATTTTGTGATAAAATGAATATAACCCTTTTGTCTCTCTCATTCCAAAGTCTAAACTCCCTCAATTGTTGCTGATTTGGGTCCTCTGGTAATGTGGGTTTGATATATGTGCCATCAATCAAACCATACAAGCCTCTACCTTGCAAGTATACTGTGATTCTAAACTTCCATGCTTGATAATTGGTCTTATCAAGCTTCTCTATTTGTGCATGTTGGTCTCCCATAATACAAATGCTAAGCTTCCTCCTTTAAGCCTCCTTTCCAATGTGTGTGATGAGAAGAAATATAATATTTACCTTGTAAATGAGGTATGTGCACCTTTCTTTGCTTGGATGTTGCTTCAGATGCCTCCTTGCAATCTTCTTCTACCTTTGTGTAGTGTTGATGATGAACTGCTGATCAAATTTTTCGTCAAGGTATGATAACCTTCTCCAAGCCTCCAAGTACTTGCTCTGATACCAATGTTGGAGTTTATTGATCTCCAAAGTACAGCTAGAAGTAGGTGAAACCCAACAGGACCTAGTTGACTCACAAACTTGTATGCACAGACCAATTTTCTTGCAGAGCAAATTGCTCTTTACTCACTTGGAATTTTCCAAAACTGTTTCACACACATAAACTAGACTCTAAGAGCTTTCCAACAAGATATAGAACACCTCAAATGGATAAATACACAATGAGCTATGACCTCTGCAATATGCAGCTTTAATGGAGACCTTGAAACAGAGATGAACCTGAGGACACACATCACTTGCAGAGACTACTGCTCTTAACTCAAAACTCCAATGACTTTGAAACTTTCCAGAATACAAGTAGACTTAAGGAGCTTTCTAACAAGCCAAAGAACACATGATTTGGATACATACACAAGGAGATATGACCTCTGCAAGTTTGAGGTTTAATGGAGACCTTCAACAGGGATAAAAAACAGAGAACACACACTAATTGCAGAGAGTATTTCTCTCAGCTCACAAATCCAATGATTATGAAAATTTACAGGACGAAAGTAGAAAGTAAGAGCTTTCCAATGAGCTATCAAACATGTAATTTGGATATATAATGAGGGAGATACAAGCTCTGCAATCTCTGCATACAAAACTACAGTAGTGTAGAGATACACATATGACTCTCTTGGACATCCCACAAGATCACGACTTTTCTCCTCTTTTTATAGCATGAGAAACTAATCTAAAACCTTCCTAATACATCTAAATTTGTGGTAGACACTTGGATGGAGGTATTACATGACTCAAGTGCTCAAATAAGCAAAGTATTGATGGACTTTGAGAACTAGCCACATCGACCTTTCACTAGGACACCACTGAAGCTCCCTTGTGACTCACTAATTTGACTCACCATGTTCTAGAACTCACGTGGTATTTTTGCTACATTTTATGAATAATATGAGCCTTCTTGAAGTATTTGAAGACTTCCCAAAGGTATTTACATAATTTGAAACTTGTACCCTACATAAAACAAATGTTTGCAACAGTTGTGAGACATGCCAAAGGACTAAATACCCGATTAGGAGAGATGACATGCCATTGAGACCTATGGTTTGCGCTAGAGCTTTTTCCAAATGGGGTATTGATTTCATAGGACCCATTAACCCACCAGCCAAAGGGTCACACTTATGTCCGAAGTTGTGAGACATGCCAAAGGACTAAATACCCGATTAGGAGAGATGACATGCCATTGAGACCTATGGTTTGCACTAGAGCTTTTTCCAAATGGGGTATTGATTTCATAGGACCCATTAACCCACCAGCCAAAGGGTTGCCAAGTTTCTTTTTGAGCACATTTTCACCCGTTTCGGACTACTAATTGAGATTGTGAGTGACTGACGAACGCATTTCATTAATGAAGTAATAGAGTCTTTAATGAATGAATTCTTGGTGGTCCATAAAAAATCAGCCCCATACCACCCTCAAGCCAATGGTCAATCAGAAAGTTCCAATAAGGTGTTATGCATAGTATTGACAAAGATAGTCAATAGTGGAAGGTCAGAGTGGGACAAACAATTGCATCATGCAATTTGGGCCTTCCGAGTCGCTTACAAGACTGCCATTGGAACTACCCCATTCAATCTAGTGTACAGACAGAACGCAATCCTGTCGATCAATTTTTTAGTGCCCACTTTGAGAGTAGCCCAACAGTATGAATGGACAGGATATGAATTATCCAAGCAACTATAACAAATTGAGAAGCAGCATGAGACTAGAATACAAGCGGTTGCAAGGATTTACGCGGCCAAGAGAAGACAAAAGGCATATTATGATGCACACATAAAAGACAAAGGACTAAAAGAAGGAGACTTAGTTCTAGTGTGAGAAGTGGAGAATGACATGCCTGGGACTCACCTCCCAGGCTATTTATAGCCCTTGCCTAGTCACCATCTAGAGTTCCCTTTAAGGTCCCTCTACTCTGCATCATGAGTAGATACCTCGTATGAACTCTCTGGCTTTCGGCCTTGGCTATCCCCCGAGCAAGGAACTTCTCGTTCCTCCAAGTATGTACATCTCTGGAATATAACACTCTCTCCCCCTTCTAAAGATCATTGTCGTCAATGATATAGAAGGGGCTATAAACCTGGGAATCAACATCTATGATTCCAAATAACAAAAGTAGAGTGTGGTAGGTTTCTAAAATACTATATGCTAAAAAATTAGACAACTATTCTCTGTGCTTTATATCTAGCATTTCCACCAACAAATAGTATTCCTTGCCTTGGGCATATTGTAGGAATACCTCTGAGGCCCAATGAGTCCATATGTGCGCAGCATAAGTACTTGGAATATCCTCGGACTCCTTATGCCTAGACCTTGACCACTAACTTGTGACGGCTTGTCACCTATAGAGACCTTGGCAGCTTGCCCTTGTCTCCCTGAAATACCCATTGACAGCTTTTCATATGGTATAATCATGAAAAAAATCACTTACTCCACTAGAGTAATGAAAAAAATACTATGCTCATTCGAAACAATGTGACTATGTCCCAACTCTTTGTGGAAGAATACTAAAAAGAAATGAAAATCTTTTCCACGTAGTGTTTTATCTCTAAACTCAAGTAAATGTGCTTGATTTACTCATCATAATGAAATAAAACTAAAGAAAATCTCATCATGATCCAAATTGTGAATCCAAGATAACAATCTATCAATGATCCAGACTATGGACCAAGATATCAATATGTCAATCTATCAACTATGGATATCAATATGTCAATCTATCAATGATCCAGACTATGGACCAAGATATCAATATGTCAATGATCCAAACTATGGACCAAGATCTCAATCTGTCATATCCAAACTATGGATCCAAATCTCGATATATATATATATATATATATATATATATATATATATATATATATATATATATATATATATATATATATATATATATATATATATATATAATCCAAACTATGGATCAAAATATCTCTCATACAAAATAAATCCTAATCCACTCTCTGGAACCAAGTCCATCATGCTAAGTGAGGACGTGCTAAGAAAGTATAGCAACTAGTGGAACTACCACCACCTTCTCAATAATAACATGCAAGATGTTTCAAGTGGATGAAGCTTGCTTTATCCATGATCACCATCTGATCATCGCTATGATCAAATCATTCCTAACTAGGAATGAGGTGTCTCAAGTAAACTATTGTAATAATTTGGCACTCCCATATATAATAAGGACGATAATGTAAGTCCACTACATACTCTGAAAAATGGTAAGTAGATGTGTGCACACTCATTGCCCACTAGGCTAAGCATCTAGCTCACCTCATACACACTATGTATGAATCATGGCCTATTTTAAGGCATATCAAATAAAGTAGTACGTACTCTATCAATTTCTTCTCAATGCAATTGCCTATTCATAGTTCTTATGTGAAAACCTTGCCTTTCCGCTTCTAGACTACTTGTCTGCGGACTTGCCTTGTTTGCGATCACATACAGAGTGACTGTCTCAACTGCCCCTCTGTTGTCTAATAATAAGATGATACTAGAAGATCATATAAATGAACTCCAAATCATACAAAACATTACAATCTCAGAGACTTCTCTCCCATACCATCTGTCCTACACCTAGGTAGAATACAAAGTTTGATGTCCCATACCACCAACTTTATACTCCACATAGATGCGTGTATGAGATTAAAGTCAAACACTTCTCTCAAAAATGACAAGAATAAACCACTGAGTACTCACAACTATAAATAATGAAATCATGAAGTGTTCCTGAAGTGTTTCCTTCCTTGGATGGAAAGAACGGAGTCATTCCTATGACTCTATCACTCATAACTATCTGTAACATCAACTCATCTTGAGTTGAGAATTGAGAAACTATTTAATAAATCAACCCAACTAGAGTTGTGACGGATGCGGCTTGCATAAGATATCAACTATATGAAATGAGAACAACTAGCAAAGTTCTCCTGCTCCATGCTCTCATGGCACTATATATATTCTGAAAAATTTGGACAGAGTCTCCTTTGTCCTACCGAGAATGGTCACCAAAAACCAATGCTCAATAAACACATATCTAAGGCATAGCTAGCCCATGGTGATCACATCATCTCAAAAAAAAAAAACATAAAAAACCTGTGAAAAGTCTTTTCCTTTCAACAATGTCTCCTGCATAAACAATTTCCAACAGCAGTATATTAAATCTTAATTTTAACTAAATTTTACTCATCCAAGATCTATGAAATTTTCGAACCTTTTGTAGATTTTCTCAAGCTTTCATTAGCCACAAAAATCACTTGATTTGGATATTTGCTCAGAGTTTTATGGCCATTTTACTAGAAGGGTCAAATACTTGATGACCAACTTTGAAAATGTACAGGGTCATCTTCTTGAAGCCCTTAGACTAATCAAAAAAATTCCAAATTTCAACTTCTTTGTGCCCAAATCTAGCGCAACTTATCTAGTTTGGTCTCACAAAATTTCAATTCAAAATGAAATCACGTACTCATTCAAAAGTATAATTCTATCTCTGCTACACCTGCGCTTAGGTGAGCCTAGAAACACTACTCCTATGCTTAGGTGAGCCTAGAAACACTAGATTGGGGATCCAAGATACCTAGCATGGGTGAGAACCAGGTTCAAGAGACCGAGGTTGAGAGCAAGGCAAGTCCGTGGGCTAGTTGCCAAGAAGCAGAAAGGCAAGGTTCAAGATACCAAGGTTGAGAGCAAGGCAAGTCCGTAGGCAAGTGGCCAAGAAGCGGAAAGGCAAGGCTCAAGACACCAAGGTTGAGAGCAAGGCAAGTCTGTAGGCAAAGTGGCCAAGAAACGGAAAGGCAAGGCTCAAGAGACCAAGGTTGAGGACAAGATGGTTTAAGAGACTGTGCGAGGGTGAGGACATTAATCCGAGGGGAGAGCAAGGATTGATCATTGAGGATAATGATCTCTAGAAGGGGAAGAGAGTGTTAGACTCAAGATATAACCAGCAAGAGATGGTTGAACCACACCCTAAGAGGGAGGATTAGGAAGTAATCCTCAACCATGGCTTTTGGGGCAAGTGGTTAGCCCATGATACTCCTAGCTGGTAGGTCTTGAGTTCAAATCCCACAATTGGTATCAGAGCTAAGGAAGTTGACTTGGGCAAGGCAGATGGAAGGCGTGCGTGTCAATTTCAAAGGTAAGCTTAACAAAGATTTGAGTGTATCTCCCAATTTGTAGGTCAGATTTTGATGTGTAATATACCGTTGGAAAGCTGTCGGAACGAGAATTCCAATCGAGACACTAGATTGGGATCCAAGATACATAGCATGGGTGAGAACCAGGTTCAAGAGACTGAGGTTGAAAGCAACGCAAGTCCGTAGGCTAGTTTTCAAGAAGTAGAAAGGCAAGGTTCAAGATACCAAGGTTGAGAGCAAGGCAAGTCCGTAAGCAGACTTAAGATATAACCGACAGGAGATGGTTGAACCACACCCTAAGAGGGAGGATTAGGAAGTAATCCTCAACCATGGCTTTTGGGGCAAGTGGTTAGCCCATGATACTCCTAGCTGGTAGATCTTGAGTTCAAATCCCACATCTAGTCTACACCTTGAAGCAACATGCCAAGAAATTACAAAAACGCAGATATGGACCTCTAATCATCAATAGGATTTCCACTAGTGGAGCAGTTAACCTAGCTACTCTGGATGGAGATATTCTTCCTAACTACATAAGTGGATGTCGAGTAAAACGATATATGGATCCATTGACGGATCAAATGCTAGCACACCTTGTAGGTGCGCAAAACAGGAAGAAAGAGGAAGAAAGAATTAAAGAAGAGGCACAACAAGAGGCCTTATAGCGTATCAAAAAAACGGAAAGAGTGGATAAGACAAAGAGATGAAAGATATCTACAAGGAGAAATGCCTATTCCCATGGCTAATTACCAGGTTCATAAGCCCAACACAACCAATGTCTGCATGTCACAGCCATACTTAAACTTAGGTATTGGAACGATGGATTATCAACTGATAGATGCCTTGATAGATTCAGGAGTAGCACTCAGTTGCATATGAAATACAGTCATCATGGATCTTCAAACTATTACAATTCCCACGAAAGCACATATGATAGGTGTGGGAGGACAATATATAGCATGCATTGGAGAAGGCATAGTATCCCTCCACCTAGGAAATTCAACTATGGAGCAACGAGTTCTAGTGTGCAGAGATGAGGATTTAATAGAAAACTTAATCCTAGGACAAGACTGGATCATTGAGAATGAAGTGAGCATCCACCTAGCACAAGGATACATTTCAGCCAAAATAGGGCACAAGGAAATCTTTAGTCTATTAGGAGAGAAACCCTCACATAGACCAGGAGTCATCAGAAGGGCTGAACCAATCGTGCAAGAGCACATAGCAAATGATTCCATCACAAATCAATCAGAAGCAAGGCTGACAGAAGAAGGGAATTCAAACCCCGATATATCTGAGGAGAAAGTAGATTCATCCTACTTGATTGGTGAACAAGAGGAAACGGAGGAGGACAATACTCTTAAAGTCTTCCATGCAAACGGGCGATCAATAACCAGGAAATCCACCATCAACTACTCGCAATCAAGAAACGTTAACTTCAAATGGGTTTGCAAGGATCGAGTGAAGGAATCAGAGATCGCAACACCAGCACACGAGGCAAAAGGGGGCAAGAATTCTTCTTCACCGAAATCAAAACCAAAATGACTCTTGAAGGTATGGCTTCCTAAGCCTTTGATTGAAGCTCAAAAAACACAGCAACAAATGTGGATTCCCAAGAAGGTCAGACAAGCGGCCATTCAAGAGATAGACAAGCATGAAGAAACATTATATCGACACAACAATACCATAAGGACTAGCGAGCTTCGTCGCAGATACCTCAAGGGAAGGAACCCCACAACTCCGATAACAAAAAATAGAAGAGATACACCTGCAGCACGGCAAAATGAGGAAAAGACAAGGCCTAAAACCCCTACTATGAAATGGATCTGGAAACCGAAGCAATAGCAAGGAATAGAACACCAGAATCAAGGAGATTTCTTTTGCACTCATGAAGCTTCCAATGCACCTAAAGTATGCATGATAGGGCCACATTACGAGGCCAGGCATTCAGCACATGAGTTACATAATAGAATTGGTGGTGCACATTCTCCAATTGGGGACATGTCATAGCTTCTACTCCCATAGGAATGGACCTACTATGTAAATAAATAATTGCCTCGGCTACACTAATCCTTGTTTTCTTTCAAAAGTAAAAAATAAAAAAAAGGGATGCGGTAAGAAGTTCTACTAATCAAACATGGGGAACGGAGTGACACAACGCATGAAATATCACAACACACATCACTAAACGACATGTATTCTACAGCAACTAATGCTCTTACATTACGAGTGCAGATGGCTTCTGAAGACTCTGAAGCTACCATTCAAGAGGAAGTGCTGGAATTCCCTTTGCAAAGCGTGACTAAAGCAAAAGGTCATTGGTTTAGGGACGATCAACCAGTAGGGGATTTCCTCTTCCTAGTGACCATCAAAATCATGGATACGCATCTAACATTCAAATCCAAGAGACTAGGCTTGCAGGAGACGGATCATTCAAGAATCCCAAAGAAGAACCAAAAGACACTACGGTGGAAAAGTCAGAACCCTTCACACCAATAAGGGTAGTGGAAGAACCCTCCCCTATCGATGTTACATTTCAAGGGAGTGCTACAAAGGTTGCTAATCAAGAAGACGGAAACAGAGAACAAGAAGTGCAGCTTCAAATCAGACAACCACATAACAAAATTATACATGTAGGGCAGGGAAAGGATGTCCTAATAGTAGAAGCTCCAAGCATCCCAAAAACGTGGTTGAATGTAGACGTCTCTCAGCTCAAGCTAGTGGTTCAACATAGGATCAAAACTGACATGGACACTCAACATTTAATGCTTGAAGTTGATGCTAACTATGACAAGGCCATGCAAGAAAAGAATCAACTTAGAGAAATGGGTGAGAATCTATTTGCCCAATTAATTCAAGCTCAAAAGAACATAGCAGATAAAGAGAAGGAAGTCCAAGAGGCCAAGCAGTAGTGCAACACACTAGAGATTGAAAATCAAAAGCTAAAAGACCAATTATAGGATTTACAAAGGAAATATGATGCTAGCGAGGCTGAGAAAGCACGGATGAATGCAAGAAGCAAGATCCTAGAATCAAAAATCAAAATATACATGGAAGAAGCGAAGAAATGTACAAAACAGAAACAAGGAGTTGATGACAGCTCTTCTATGTAATCAACCTATAGAAGGTCATGAAGTGCTAGAAAAGGACACAAAGCCTTTAGAGGAAAAGATAGCTAGGTATGAAGGTCAGCTAAAGCAGGAGCAGGACATCATTGTCGAATGGGAGAAGAGGTATATGGATGATACCACGGCACTAAGGACAAAGTGGAAGACAGCTGAAAATCGGTTTGTAGCACAATGTAAAGAAGACATTGATCAACTCGCTGTCGTAGGAGAAGAGCTCCTAAAAAACAAAGAAACGATTTTGAAGGCAAACAAAGAGATTAAGGGAAAAGATGAAATGATAAAGCAACTACAATATCAACTAGCACAAAAGACAACAGAGGGGACACGAGTAGTTCCACACTCCACAACGGCTACTAAGGAGATTGAGGTACGTCCTCTCTCTCCCCCCTTACATCATTCGCCGATAAGGGAGGAAACGAAGATCCACTCTGAATGTACTCATGGGGATATTGCAGAACTTAGCTGAAATGAGAGGGCACTACTGGTGTCCCAACTTACAGAAGATTTTGAAGATCAAGTGGTTAAAGTCATGAAGGAAGCAAAGATCAATAGCAAGAATCTGGAACACAAATAATCAGACCATTCAATGTACCATATGGTTTACTTAAAGAACAAACACGGCAATATATAAAGAACATAACAAATAAAGAGCCAGATTGCAACCTCCAGTTTAGCATGCAAACATTCACCTACACTCAAGAGGAATTCGACAAAGCTGATCCCATATGGAGGAGGAAGTTCTTGGAGAAAAATTTGACCCTAAGGGTACACTGGGAGTCATCACCATACATACTTCAAGTAAATCCATCCTTTTGCCCAGTACCCAAAAGATGCTCCTGGATGCAATTTTGGGAAGGTCAGTGCCAGGGAAGTATCAATAATCAGTGGCTCAACTATCCACTACTACCAAGTCCACCTCGAGATTATTTACCGACAAAAGAATACATGATCAAGACGATTGAATTTTGGATAGATTGCTATGCCACTGTACCAGATCTAAATATTAAGATGACCAATAAGATTTTGAGCATGTTACTTACAGTTATTAAAGTGTTTCAGCATGCTCAATATACTTTTTTGAACTTCATCGGCATTAATCAGGGACCTGATGCCCTCATTTTTTATATATCAACTATACCGAGCCGATTAACACTTATGGCTATATACTCAAGGCTTATGTTTTTGCCAAGCACTTACATGTAGACGTTTGAAGAAGCATTCTTTACGGGTTTTTTTGAAATCGACTCCGAGATTTTTGTAAAGATGTCTTTGAATATGAATGCTAGGATGGTGGCCTACGAATTGAGTATTTTTGCAGACCATCACCAAGCACCACAAGATGGAGTCAAATCAAACCAATGGAAGGAATTTATGATATGTCATGCCAATCTGCTTAATCAACGAGAGCAAGCCGCAATACAAAGGTACTCACATTGCCACAAAAAGCCTGTCGGGAACGACAGAGTTTAGGAGGAGGGACGTGTGGAAGGGGAATCAAGAAAAAAGAGAAGAAGAAGAAGATCAAAGAATAAAGCTTCCCAATAAAGAATAAAGATTATCAAGAAAACAAACAACTCTCTGCCCAAAGCCCCGCAGGGGCACGCATCAGGCAACAATGCCAAAGATCCAGGTTCTGAGGATTGGAATTAAAGAAAGATAACAACCAGGACATTTCATGGGATGTTGCACACAACTCCCTCATCCACTAGGAGCTGGCAGTGAAGCGAAACAAGTCGAGGAGAGAGGCAGCAGACAAAGGACTCTTCATCGGATAAGATAACCAATTGTCTGAAAGTCCTAGGTGTCTCCTCGTCCACTGTATGCATGCAGTGAGAAGAAATAGAACAGGTATTGAAGGATGACAAAGAAGATTCAAAAATATGACCTTTAAAACATAATCCTCTCTTAAAAGAGAGTAGAGGTCAGCAAATTAAGGCATGCGGTGGCAGAAGGTAAACAGGCTCAAGACAATACAACGAGGGAAGGTATGTAAGTGATAAGGCCGGATCAAGGCCAACAAGTATCCATGAAGAAGTGCAAGAAGATATCTAGCAGATCCTAATCCTTCCACTGATGGCGTGCACGGTAGCCCGACTTAATATAGAAACCCAGATTAGTGATGTACGAAATACCAAGGGGCAAACAAAAGCAAAGGACATACCTCGGATAACAAATTCTCTAATAGTCCTTATCGCTTCTTCGACCACTGGTTGCATGTATTCAGAAGCCTTAAACAAGCCATAAACGAGAAGCAAAAGCCTATCAAGGGACGACAGAGACAAAGAGGGGGAGAGTGTTGCAGAGCAAAGAGGCACAAAAGAGGAGCCCCAAATTTTTCAAAATTAACGGGCATATTTTTCTTCTTCAAAGTTTAGGAAATTCCCTCAAGATATGTAAATGCACTAGAGGAGTCCTCTAGATGCATAATTCCAAGACATTGTAATATATTCCTTGTAAAATAGTAGGAGAACAGAGATTAGTCAATAAAGTGCCGATCAATTGTGTGAAAGGACCATTTTTAGGGCACATGTATATAAGTCACTTTGTGACTCTTTCTAAAGACTTTTTGCCATTGTGAAGAAGGAGAGCTCCTGAATTTCGAATTTTCTTCTTTCCTGTAGAGTTTCATCTTCTCCATGATCTTTTGTCTGTGTATGAAGCTTGAAATGTGTGTGTAAGACTATTGTCTACCCCTCCCCAACACTTTTGAGCTGCTGTAGTGTGTGTGCGAGCAAGTACGAGCTGTGGAGAGAGTGTGTGTGTTTCTTGCCATTCACTATTTCTTTCATAACTTGAAGCACGGTTGTCAGAATCGAGTGAGACATCCAATAGAAGCGTCTTGTTGAGAGCTTCGAAATGAACCTGCTATTGGCCATATTTGGAGTTCTGAACTGGGAGATATCATCGATTTATTGAAAATTGTTGTAAGTGGTATCGCGGCAAGCACTTTCAACAGTTAAGTGAGTTAGAGAGGTAGGTTAGTCTTTTCTCATGCATGATAGCTGAACCACTTCTTTCCCTACCTCTAAACCATGGCCAAATGATTGCGAGACTTTTTGCTGATGACATGAATTCCTTTGTGCATAATGATATAAACAGCATTGAGGTGTTTTGGTGGTGCCTCGACACCTTTTGTGTGGCGTCAAGTTCAAAAATCAACCATGCTAAAACTGCTTTTAGAGCAATCAGCGGACCTACTCCCCAATTGTTGGTGGATCAGGGGTGTCAAGTTATCCCTAGTGGTCAAGTCTTCCGTCTCCTTGGCATTCCGATGGGATTCGACATTTCAATGGACCAACACTGGAACTGGATGCTATCCAAGCTGGATAGCAAGTTGAATCATTGGAAAGGTATGCAAGTCAACTTGGCAGGGTGTGCTATGGTTGTTAACACATTTATGTTGTCTACAATTATTTACTTTATCTCGTGTTGGAGACCTAAGGAGAAAGACTTGGCCAAAGTGGAAAGAATCTGCAGAAACTTCCTTTGGACTGGGGACCCCAATAGGAGCGGGATTCCCAAAATCAAATGGGAAACTTGCATTAGCCCTAAAGACTCAGGGGGCTTGGGAATCTTAGATATCATTGGGTTTGGCTGACAAGCTAGCGGCAAAGTGGCTTATCAAGGCTTGGAGCAATAGGGAGTCCTCTTGGGCTAAATTAATCTTCAAAAGCACGGAAGACCTTACCTTAGTTGGCCTTCTAGGATGGAAGGACATAGGGGTTCTCACGCTTTTGTTCTCCCCCCACCCAGTGTCCCCTAAAGACTCTAGCCTCGTGTGTTCTTTATGGAATTGGAACAAGGCCCTAATTTGTAATGCCCTCTAGGCTGCCATATTCCTCCCCTGCATTGTGGGATTTGGGGGTCCCATGGGCACTAGTCCCATCCACTGATAACTTTTTTTCTTTATTTTAATTAAAGTCGGGGAGACTAGGCCAAGGCCAAACGTCCTTTATTAAAAAAAAAAGAACTGACCTCATCTTCTCAATGTTTCATTTTTAAGGACATCATTGATAATGATTTGCGCGTGAGAATATACACTAAATTTTTCTCAAAGATTGATTAATATCCATTCGTGAGTTGATATATTCTTTATTGCTTAAATTTCCATAGAGTAGGTGGATAAATTAGCTGTTTAAATTCTAAGACGCGTTTTTACGAGCGCGTGTATTATACGGTGACAACTGGGAGCGGCTCTATGTTGCCTACGGAGCACACAGCTATGGAGGTAAGAAATCCCTGAAATCTTCTCTTTCCAAAGGGATTTTCCTATTCGAGGAAAATTCTAAATCCGCGATCCGAACAGTCAAGCATTCTGAAACTGGAGTTGCCTATAAAGATGATCTGAAACCTTGTTATGGCTGTGAAGAATCCTGAGAGCTACGAAAGACACACAATTGCGAGAGATGACAAAACGTTTTTCCTCAGCGCTGCTGGTGCTGCTGCTCATGGTGATACTGATTGCGGCATCGATCATGGCATCTGCTTCTGACTCCGCCGACTCTGTTGGAAAGACTAGCACTGAAACCATAGATCCGAATGCGCAGAAACCTCAAGAAGAGTTTGAGAGGTATGGTCGAGGATACTATGGTGGTGGAAGAGGATACTACGGTGGTGGTTATGGAAGAGGATACTACGGTGGTGGTTATGGAAGAGGAGGATACGGTTATGGTAGAGGATATGGTTATGGTCGCCGTGGCTGGCGAGGAGGTTGGCGTGAGGATCCTGACGATGACCATGTGTAGAGATTATCCGAGACAAAATGCATAGCTGAGTGTTAATGCGGTAGAAGTCTGCAAATATTATGTATAAAACAATATGCTGCCTACGCGTAGATCTTAGTACTGAAGGCAAACTCTTTTGATGTTTGTAAATACACATCGATGAAGAGAATGATGTATAAATAATGCTCGTTTTGTAAATGCATCGTACTCTCTCTCTCTCTCTCTCTCTCTCTCTCTCTCTCTCTCTCTCTCTCTCTCTCTCTCTCGATCGAGCAGGTCCATCGCTATATAGTTTACTGTGTGTGAAGACAGATGAGTTCCATGAGCGGTTACTCGATCGTCCGGTTTTTGCTTGCGCAGCGATGCCACTAATCTTTCAAAATAACTTTATGTAATGGGGATTTACTGGTTGTATGCTTAAGAAAACTAGGGCTTTTACGTTCTACGCAAACTAACCGTGACAATGGGGTCCATTTTCTCTGCACAAGTAACCGTGACTACGTAGGTAGATTTTTCGACGACATGTTGCTATCGCATGACAGCTTGAATATCGTAGCAACTTAAGTTAATTAAATATAATTCTCAATTAAATTCTCATTTTGAGTGCGTAGAACGTTAGAACGGCGTCTTTTAACGTTCTCAGAACCGCATATCTACCTTGGAGTCTCGCTTGGTACTATCCGCACGCTAATTTGCATGGACAAACATGATTGAAAGCAGTGACGTTATTGAGAATTCGCATTGCTATAGATGTTTCACGAGACAATTTTGTAGCCGGAAGCATGGACAATGTGGTAAAAGGGTTCTTCGTTGCAAATCTACTAACTGTGGATCGTGATGCAGACGACGATCTTGCTGTACTCTTTGTACGCTTCTGAAAATCGAAAGTAAAAAATGTAATGGTTTCTACAACTGCAAATGTGGTTTGGGTGATACAGATCGTTGAGCGAGGTCAAATGGAGGCTATTTGAGCTGAATGCATTACTACGTTTCTTCCGGTTCACGTCTTCAGTTTGTACTTAGAAGATGAGTGGTTAATTGTATGGAGTTTCAGATCATTTATCGTGACATTGGGGCAGATCCGAGGCAGACAATTTGTAGATGACGCGCAAGTCACACAGTTAAATCTTGAGACCTGGTCGTCTGAGAAAGACAGTCTGACTGTTATAGAGTTGCATGAATTTGATTTCCTTTCGTCGTGACGTTAGGGTAGATTGAGACGGACAATCCTGACACAGACGATGCGAGTCTTAATGGTTAAATTTTGGGACCTCCTGGTTGCCTGAGAAACAGAGCGGTAAGACTTTTGAGGTAGAGTTGCATGGCGCTGAGCTTTGTATGTCATTTTTGTTCCCCGCCTTTGGAATTGGAATGAGTTCGGTGCAGAGCGAGCTACTGCTCCATTTTGGCTGGTTGTTCAAAATGAACCATCTCCAAGGTTGTTTCATGGAGCTTATGCTGTCTTTGACAGAATACCGCATATCAATCAAGCATCCGAATATTTTCCAATCACCCACGCTGCGCGCGATTAACGACACGGAAATTCTTGCTGTTAGTGTAATAAATAGTTTTGCGCGCCATTAACGACATGGAAATTCTTGCTGTTATTGAGCACCGCACGTTAATCGGATGCAATCAGGATTTTCGAGTCTATAAACGATCTTGGACAAAGTTAAATCAGCAAAGCTACATTTACTAATCACCAAAGCTATGTTTTTTAATCCCCAAAGCTATATTTTATTAATCCCCAAAGCTAATCAGGAAGATCCTGTGCAAGCTTTTAATGGTAGTCATACTTTTTTCCTTCCTAATGGAGGTTTGGTAAGCACCTACTCGAGCTTTAATTTTGAAAGAACATTTGTAGAAGATAAATGGACATAAATACCTAGTGGGATTCCCCTTGTCCCACCAAGGGAGGGATTAAACAAGGTGGAAGTGGTTACAATTGATTTAGACTGACCAAAGTCTTTACATGTCCAGCCCGAAGGTTGAACATAAGTATCGCCTCAAGAGGCTAGTGCGTAACCAAGCCACCTAGGGGACTTGGACAATTAAAACAGAACTTAGTTTGGAAGAGCCTTTAATGCTAGTAAATCCATGTTGTATGATAATTCTCCTTCTTCGGGGCAAACACAATATGCTTACATGAAAATCTCTAGTGTTGAGACGACGAAATCATATTCTCATTCATAGTCTTTTTAAATCTCGTAATGAAAACATCAACCTGTTCAGTCAACAAAACATTAATCTAAATTTCGTCCATTTATAAACTTTGCAAAGATGAGTATGAAACAGAACTCATTTTCATTCACTCAAATGTAGGTTTCTTCATATACATGCAATGCATTTAACAATAATTTCAAGACACCTAATCATCAGGCTTAAAATTAAGAGGATAGCGTACTTCGCATTTCGAGCTTTGCAAATGTATGTTCTCGATGGGCTCTACTGTATGTACATAAACCATATGTGAAGATTTACACAAAATCGCATAAAAAGGGAAAACACATGAACATAAAAGTAGTCAACGAAAGATTATTCCTAGTATTTTATAGGCCCGCCTGAGAGAAGGATGGAGTATGTAGTCTCTTCCGCCCAATTATTTGTCCCATTTTTGTATTTAAGACATGGATCTAACCAAAATAGATGTGTTTCCCTTATAAAACGACACCATGCAATGTTATTTAGTCGTGTTCTAGTTAACATTATACTTCTGTCAAAAGGAGTCTTGTAATAGTCTGGAGGTGCCTCTTGAATTGGTACATGATAAGATAGAGATAGAATTAAAAATAGAGAGAGAGAGAGATTAAAGAGATGAATGGAGTGCGGGGCTAGACATAGATGAATCTCTAGATTTGTGGGTTTTATGCAAGCTAACACCATTTACCATTATCATGCTCATAGGCAGCTTTGTTGTAACATGAACTATCATAAAGATCTCTATGTTGTTCCTAGGCGTCATGCAAGCTAACACCCAACATCATTGCCATGCTTGCATTCCGACATGAATTCTCATATGTTTGTGTTATGAGATTGGAGCTCTGATTCTAAACGTGGGAACAAAACAATGCGTGGGTAGCTAAGGATGCCTATTGTTGGCCAAATAAGGTTTTTCACACCAATAACTCGAGGACCTCTAATTGAAAAATTTCTATGCAACACACTACACAAGTGATTGCCAATTAGACTTCACAATGACTTCCAATTGGACTTCGACGAAACCTAAGAATGTGTAATGGTGGAAGTTCTCTTCATACTACACTCTTAAAGGGACTTCCAACTAATGAAGTCTTATGCAGAAGGACGCCTTATTTTCATACTCAAATAGACACACCTTACTAGAGTTAACATATAGGTCTGCTTGCACTTTTTTTTCCTTTTATGGTATTAATGGATAACTCCCTATGTGCCCACCTAAGACATAAAATTCACCCCTTCATAACCATACATCCATATTTTTGGGTACCACTTTTTTTTTGCTAAACTACCAATTTGGAGAAGGTGAAAGAAAGGTCTAAAGGATGATTCAGGGGAAAATTATGTACGTTAAGTTGGATTTGTGTGCAATCATATGCGGAGTCAAAAGGCCCTAATAAATTCAAGATTTGAAGAAGGATGTGGATGCTGCTCAAAATCATTCTTACAACGTCCATTGTCATTTTTCTAGGTGTAATACTATTTCTAATTGAGGAAATATTCATTTTAGAGGGAGTAGTTGGAGAGATTCTCATGGGCATTTTGAAGCAAAATGTGAACACAATTGACTACAAAATATAGACCTCCATGATCCATCAAAATGGAACAAGAATCAGTCTTCAATTCAGAGTTTGGCCTCTAGGAAATCCTCTATTGGGTTGGGAATAAAACCTCCCTACAACAGCCACATAGACTGATGTAGCTACCTTCCAGAGGGAAAATCTTGACGCTCAAAGCTTGGATTAGGGCGACTTTTGTATCATTACAAATATCTATTGACGAAAGTTCCATAATAATAAGATTTACAAGTTCCATTAAAGAATTACTCTTTTATCACCTTTGCGAATCCTGAGAAGGAAGTGTTCTATTTGCTTTGGAGAATTCTGTAGGTTCGTATGGAATTCCAAATTAGTTAAAATCTTGAATTTTTCTTAGCCTCTTGACCACTAGCAAAGGCAGGCAAGGATTCCTCAATATATATTACTGCTTGTATTCCAATGGATGTATTCAATAAATTACCGCTTGCTCAATTTGAATGATTGCTGGTTCAATGAGTAGATCTTACAGAGAGCTATAATCAAATGTGAGCAAGACCTTTTAATTTATCTTCATGTACAACTTTATGCACTCTACTAAAGTTTCTAGCATGTTTATTATATGGCGATTACAGACAATTCAGAGGTCTCTTGATGTCCAACCAAAGTAATTCCAATGTGACTTTCATTGTAGTCATGGTTAGGTTTCTTATCTGAGTTATTTATTCTATGTGATGGACTGAAGAAGAGCCAAATTAGAGCCAACTTATTTTGTGATAGAAAGTTGACTAAGTTCTATAGGCAATTGTTTTAGCATTGTTTATGCATGTTTTGTATATGTAACCATTCTTTATGACATCATGGGAGGATATTGGCATGGATTATGACCTAGCAAGGATGCAAGTATTGGGTTTTGGACATTGAAACGAATCAAGGTGAAATCTCAACTATGCTTTTTCTGGTTTTTCCATTATATTAGAGCATATGTTTGCAGCTTAAGAGATTACACACACACAGGGGCTTGATGGTTTTATTATTGCATGGTCAAAAAGCATCCAAAAAACACTTGAAAGCCTTAAGATTCCTTTGTTTTGTATGATTGTGCATACATTGATGCATGAAACGTATTCATGAAGTCGATTTTTCTATTAATTCTCGTTCAATAAGGAAGCTATAAATGGAATGTAATTTCTTGTACATCCAGTTTTTAAATTGTGAAAACTTTGATAAGGCTCAATGATTCTAGAAGATACACAGATCTTTGTGTCTTGGGGGCATTGGGATATCTCATGCATAGATAGGAAATTCCAAGAAATTTACTATACTTTCAATAGAATAATTCTTATGATAACCTCTACACCTATGTAAGGGTTAGGTTCCTACAAGAGATTTGTGTGACTTAACTTAGAGTTAATGAAGGTGAGGAGATCTTAAAATAGATTCTCTAGTGGTAGAAAGTATGGGGTATATATGTGACTATTATTATTTGTGGATTATTGATTTATTGGATTTTATTTTCTCTCTATATGCCGCACAAAAGTGATCTTCTTGGCCTCATTATGTGTGTTAAATATGAGAATTTAATGTGGCTCATGTCTTGATTTGAAAGGTGAAGGTTCATGAGGGTGTTGTTGTATACATAGCCTTGGGATTCCCTTTGCACATGCTAGAACCTTGGGTTATTTATTTCTTAAAGCTCCCAATTGAATGCTTGCAACCCTTGGGCTTGGGAAAACCTTTTCCAAGTGCCACCTTAGGGTGCGTGTGAGAGGAGAAGCCTCATTTAGTTTAGAAGGCATGTGATAGCCCTTGTGAAAGGATTCACATAAGAGACACTTGGATGAGTCCTAGGCCAGGCATCCCCTTGGCCTACATGTATATATATGGGTGGAAATGGATGGGAGGATATATACGGATGAATCTCTTGCATGGAAGGAATTTAAACATTATAGTATTCAAGATGACTACTTATTGTATAAAGGAAAAGCTTTTGTACCTTGTGATAAATATTAAAGAAGAATTTTTTTGCTTACATGTCATTATGTGCTCAATGAAAATAATCCAAGAATTAAAAAAAATTGGCCAAGTGTACATAAAGATGTACAAAGATATGTACTTAAGTTTACAACATATTAAGTCATAAAGCAACTGGTGTCCTCTTACACTCTTTGGAAATTCCAAATGGAAAATGGGAAAGTATTACCATGGACTTTTTTATGGCCTTACCTCAAACCTAGAAAGGGCATGATTTAGCTCGGGTTATAGTAGATCACTTGAATAAGATTTCCACCTCCATGCCTACTCATACTATAGTTAAAACGCTAGAATTAGGACAGTTATTTGCTAAAAATGTCTATCTACTCTATGGTCTACCACAAGATAAAGTATCCAATAAGATATACAATTTACTAGTTGCTTTTGGAGAACATTTCTAAGTCGATTAGATACAAAGTTGAGCATGTATGGCATATTCATAGTCTGATGGGAAAATAGAAAGATTCAATCGAATACTTGAAGATATATTGAGAGCATACATAATTTCAAAAAAAAATTGATTGGAAAGATTACTTACTATCAGTTGAGTTTGCTTATAGCAAAGACAAGCATTGTCCAACAAGTTCTGGTCCATTCATTCTAGTGTATGGTTTCCAATCTAGAGCCCAATATGCAGTCAGATTATAAAATGAGAAATTCTAAGATATTCTTCCTTGCCTCAATCTATGTGTGCTCCTGTTGTTCTGTGTGATATCATGTGATATCTCTCTTCCTTATCTCCTTAGTCTTGGGAATAACAACCATAAGAGGCAAGAAATTTCCTTTCATGCTTGAGAAAAGCTTTATTGGAAAGTTCTTGAGACATCAAAAAGTTTGAAAATAGGACATTTTTAAAAACTTCCTCCAATATATGATGGCCCTTATTGTTGGCATACAAAGCAACAGAGGAGTCATGCACAATACGGCAACAAGGCCAAATCATTTTTTCCCATGGATTATGTACAACTCAAGTGATTTTAATCACTACACAAACATTGTAAATCCCGCTTTTGGTAGAATAGACTCCATTTTGTGCAAGCCGAGGAGTCCTCGAGCTTGAGGAGTATTAGAAGTACCATCGTACCAATTTTCATAATTTTTAGACTTCGTTTGAGCCCTCAAATAAGCCCTGGAACCTAATTTTTAACTAGGCCGGACACTAGGTCTGGACAGGGCCAAAACTAGTCAAAAAACTATAAAAAGAGCTAGAGAGCTCATTTTGGGGGTTAGATTGTTTATGAATTGAGCTTATGTAAGAGACCTTTTGATTAATGCAAAGAACTCCATTGTTCCTCTCCTTGTTCTTGCTTGTGTGCGCATGTGTGTGTATGTGTGTGCATGCTTGTGTGCTTCTCACTCACTCACTTGTGCCTTCACTTGCTCATAGTCTTCATACTAGTCCTCACGTCTCCATGGATTGACAATTATGAGGTGAATCTTCTCACGTTGGTACTCACCATTGTGCTAGAGTGACACCAAATTTGGCGCTGTTGCCGGGGAGAGAGCTTCGAGGACGAGCGTGTGATGGTAAGACGTCGAGTTGAGACATTGGAGTTATAGGTAACATCCTTCCTTCTCTTAATTTTTCTTCATTTTTTCCTTACTTTCGCATCACCATCATCACCATCATCATCTCCACCATCTCCCACCTCCATCTCCATCTCCACAAAAAATTTCAGTTTTTTGGTCATATTACACCCCCCACCTCATTTCCCTCATTTCATTGTGAGAGAGAGCGAGAGAGAGCTTGCATGCTATCTGTTTTTGGTGTGTTTTTGAGCTTTTGTTGCAGGAACTTGCTGTACCACCTCCTCCAGCAGTGTGCACAGGTACGACAGGCTCTGCACAGGTCCCGGGACGACGACCTCTGTCTGTCGCGACAGACAGAAAAACTTAAAATTTTGTGAATGCATGTTTAGCACGGTAACCTACACCATTAGGGCACTCTAAATCACTAGAAGTTTCTCAAAAATTTGCGTTTTTTCAGTCTATCGCGACAGACACCGTCTATCGCGACAGACACCCTCTATCGCAACAGACAGAGACCCACGACAGACAGAGACCCACGACAGACAGCGTCTATCGCGACAGACACCGTCTATCGCGACAGACAGAGACCCACGACAGACAGCGTCTATCGCGACAGACACCGTCTATCGCGACAGACCGAAATTCCACGACAGACAGCGTCAATCGCGACAGACACCGTCTATCGCGACAGACAGAAATCCGCGACAGACAGCGTCTATCGCGACAGACACTGTCTATCGCGACAGACAGCCCCCACGATAGTTTGTGTCTATCGCGACAGACACCGTCTATCGCGACAGACAGACATTTTCGGCAAAAATTAAGGGGGTAAATTTTTTGGAAATTTAGGCTAAACTTTGGGCTTAGTTGCACTCTCAAATACTCATACACTTGCAAAGGCCTTAGAAAAATGCATTAAAACCCTGAAAGGTTCTGTTTGTCTAAGTTAACCCCCTAAACCCTGAACGGTCATAACTTTTTCATACGAAATCCATTTTCTGAGCTCTAGGGCTTGTCGGAAAGCTCGTGGCATATACTACACGCCCTCAACTGTTTTTTATAAGAATAACGCGTTGATTTTCAGATAGGATATTTGGAAGTTGACACACAGAGGGGTAGAAACACCAAGGGAGCTCTAGAGGAAATTTCTAGCAATACAAAAGGGGGAACAAGGGTCATTAAAAAAGTGTCTGAAATAAATTGTCTGTCAATTGAAAGTTGACAGGTCTACTTGGAGCTAATCTTGGGACTTATGCAGGTCTATTGAGAAGCAATTGAGAGCGTCCAAGCAAGGGTTTTGCACAAGCTTGAGAATCAACTTCTCGAGCACTAAAGAGCAAGGTTCGGCAAGAAAGGTCGGAATACTCTCAACTCCTCTTCGTCAATTCCTAGCTTAGGCTAAGAACGATTAGAAGTAGGAGTAAGTCAGGGCGACGATAGGCCACTATCAAGTTGAAGCATACCTAAACTTTCAAGCTCAAGCTAAGGGCATAATCCTTGTACTGTCGAGAATTTTAAAGGGAAAGAACTTAACGTGGAACGATCAACTGTAAGTGCGAAACAACATTCAAATATTCCTGACGACGTGATATCAAACAAGACCTTAAACACGATAAAATACCTAAAAAGAACCAAGCGACTAATATAAAGTAACCAGCAACGAGGTTGTACTCTGGGCAAAGAATTGGGCTACTTAGATAGGCATATGAACCTTAGATCAGGACGACATCTAGTAAGGGAGAGACAAAGCCTTAGATCTTCAGAGGCTAGTGTTAACCACACGGCTAGGTCTTGGGCCCAGCAGTTGAGCCACCACTCGTACTACCCTAGCTCTGAGACCAGTGAGTCAGAGATGTCTCAAGGCATGGACAGACCTACGGGAAGTTCAGGTGTGCCTTACTTGTACAGGGTAGAAGGCCCTTACAAAACACAGTTGGAATACCTTAGGACCAACCGATTAGGTGCTAGCATCTATGAGGACGGCCTAGGAAGATCTGTGGTCCAGATTAAAAACCTTGACCAATCCATAGGACTAGAGCACCCAGCTGTCAAGTTTGAAAACGGTGCTTACCTGGACAAAGAAGGAACCATATACGTAGTCACCAGTCACCCAGATAGGACAGATGAATTTGGGAATGTAATCTCCGAAGCGGACTTAGGTGACTTGGAACAAGGAAACATGGGTGTAGAACCTAGAACCCCTCGAGGCAAATCTGTTCTCACTAGGATTATCACACCTGAGTGGGTTCCCCAAGACAACAAGAGCATAGAGTTGCTCCTCAATCGAGAAACTGATGAAGCCTTTTGGAGGTATAAATCTAATCAGCCAATTGATATAGGAAATATCATGATCTACGAGTTTAAGGATCCTGATAGTCCAGGCAGAGTGACCTACTTAGATCACGCTTCAGAACGGATCTTTGCGGTTACGGAAAATGATAGGCATGCTTACACTTGGAAGGGTGAATTCATTTTCCCCCAACCAAGATCAAATGTATCCTATGGTCACCCTGGGGCTGGAACATCCCAAGCTCATGGAATGCAAAGGGACAGAAGTAGAGATAGACCAGAAGTAAGCTTTGCCAATCCAGTGGGCAGAGAAAGAACGAGGACGGAGACGAATAGGGTAGAACCTGAGGTGCTTAGAGCTCACAGGAACCAAAGAAATGTGGATGGATTCCCTCTTCCGAGACCTAGAGAGCACGCAAGAACTCTGAGACCGACCCAGCTAGTTAAGTCCATGAAGAATTACTTTGATGGCACAGGAGATCCCTATGATCATGTGGCAGAGTTCAAGCAAGTCTTGAGAGCTGAACAAGTGGAGGATCTATTCACGCAGTACAATGCCTTCGGTCTAACCCTTAGGAACACAGCACTTACATGGTTTCAGCCATTGGATGAGCGCCAGTTCAGGAGCATAGACCAACTTCTAGAAGCATTTATTATTGAATTCTCCAAGAGTGGCATAAGACACAATACCTCCTCACTGATTCACAGCTTCAAGCAAACCCCTCAAGAGACTGTGAGACTTGCAGGAAGAAGATTTAGGCAATACCTTGAAAGATGTCCTGTTTCGGAGCTACCCACATCTGCCAAACAAGTAGCCTTATTCCTTGATGGATTGCTGAGTACGAAATTGAGATCCTATGTGTATCTGAAAGACCCTAGGACTATAGAAGAGTGTGTACGCATGTGCATTGACATTGAAGATAACCTAGGGGAACAACTAGAGCTTTCCAAAATCTACAAAGATTCAGATAGTGCATCTAGTCACTCTTCCACGCAATCCACATCAATTGAGGAACTCGCAGAGAAAGTAGCTCAGAAATTAGGGGTAACTAGTAAACAAACCCCAAGGTTTGCCCCTGTGAAAAGGTGCTACACTTGTGGTGGTGACCACATGGCGAATGTCTGCCCCATTATGGCTCAGCCCCAAGTAAATCCTAGTAGCCAGTACTGCACCATAGAACGGAGATACACCAATCACACCGCACAAGATTGCCCATACAACAAGCAGGCAGTTAGGCAACCCCACCCTCAGCCATACCCTCAGCAGGGAAGATACCAGAACCCGTACCCTCCACAACCATATGGCAGGCCACAACAAAATTTCCAACCTCAATATCAAAACCAACAAAGGCCTCAGCCTGTGCTAGCACAACAACCCCCAGCCCCAGCTAATGTGATTCCGGTAAAGTATACTGCTGCAGAAGAGAACCTGAATAGAGCTATAGTCCCTGTAACATCCTTGCTTTCTGAAAGTGACCCGAGTGACCATAGCTTTGATTCTACACATGTGGATAGCCCCCAGGCCTACTACATGCAGTCTCCTGAGCATGGTGAGTCCTATTATAGCGAAGAGACAAACGAACCTAGTTGGGAGTCAGATTACACGAACGTCATGTATGCAAACCCCAATCCTAGGCCTCAATCTAGGCAAGTAAGACCTCCATTCCCAAGAGGACCGTGCTACAGATGCCAAGGAGATCACTTCATTCGTGATTGCCCCTTACCTCCACTTACACAAAACCAGTCAGTGACGATCCAAGGCTTTTGCCAAGATTGTGGAAAAGAGCATCTCTTACGAGATTGCCCAAAGAACCCCAATAATATGCCAAAAATCACGCCCATCAACGTTATTGAGTTAGTGGTAGATTCCAGCGGAAGTATTACTTCCACTGCACCCGTACAGGTAGTCACGAGAGCTCAAGCAGTGAAGCAAAACCAAGGGGTAGGCAAGGAAAAGAGCCCAGACGCTAGCGATACTGAGAGCCAAAATAAAAAGAGAACAAGAGCTTGGAGAGATAGCCGCGAACGCATGAAAAGGCAATGGGCAAAGAAGATGAGTGAACTTGAGGAAAGTCTACGAGAAACCAAGGCTAAAATCATAGAGATCACATCTCAACCGCACTCTCACACATTCCCACCGCTACCATCCCCATCACCCTCCATCCCTCCACCCTCTAAGACACCCCACGTAACCCACCCACCACCCCAAACAGGATCAGTATTAGCTGATCCCACTCCTGAAGACATAGACATGATGCTTAAGGCATATCAGGCCAGAATCCAAGAAGGGCCAAATGTCACGGATCATGACAAGTGCTATCCCAGAGCTGACCTAGAGATAGAAAGAACCAAGCTGTGCACGAAAATGGTCGCATTGGCTCAGACTATGTTTGAAGCCAGTCGCCTTTTCAATTACTCGGGCTCAGCCAAGACGCAATTACACTTGGATGGATTCCTAGAGAAGTTAGAGGGAATAATTGCAAGATCTGCCAAGGAAGAAAAAAATCAAGAAAAAGATAAAGCAAGCAAAAACATGAACCATCCCCCATCGGAAGTTTATGTGGCCAATTCCACTAAACCAGACAACTTCCCCTCCTTAGAAAGAATAGAGAGGCTAATTGCACAATCAGAAAAGGAATCTGCCCCTCAAAGAAAGGAAAGGGCAAGAGAACGGATAAGCAAGCCTCTTCAGGAAGCCCATGTGCCTCCTCAAGAAGCTTATCTTTCCCCCCAAAAGGCACATGAGCCTCCCTCGAAAGCTTGCGTACCTCCACAGGTTGCCTACATTCCTTCTCAGGAAGCGTATGAGCCTGTTCGGAAAAGTAATAGAATAAGTAACCCTCCCCAGGAAGCTTGTGCTCCAGCCATCTATGAGAACGAGGAGAGAGCCAACGATAGAATAAGCCCTCCTTCCCAGGTTGCTTATGCGCCTAATTCTACGGAGCCAGACACTTCTTCTTCTATGAATCGGTTTGCACCAGACTTCCTACGAGAGATTCAAGAAGACAAATGGGATAACGAAAGTGAAGTCGCCCCTCCCTTTGAACTTGTGGATGATGCACACGACCAATTCCCACAAGACATCTCATCTATTTACGGGGAACATGAGAGTACTCAGTCTCACGAGAGATTGGACTTTGAATCTAATTCCATACAAGAGTTACCCCACTTCACAGGACCATGGGAAGTAAAGTCCACCTGTATGAGAACACCTACATCATGGTAAGAAAGGAAGATTCAGTCATACCTAGGAACACCGAGGTAGTGAAGAACGCTAACGTGCAGTGCAATCTCAAGTTAGAAGAGCTACTTAGGGTTAGACCTGAATTATGGAAACATGTAGCCAAACAAGTACCAGAGATAGCAAAACCTCGTTCTCAGGTAGGATCCCATAGGACAGTGCCAGAAATTCCCTTGGATAAGATAGGAGATATGTGTGAAGGTGAAGAAGGGAACACCTATCTTCCCATCACCTACCAGGAGTACACCACCAAGGCAATTTTGGACTCAGGTGCAGGAGTTGCAATTGCCACTACTTCCCTATGGAAGCGTTGGGGCAAGCCGGCACTCAGGCCAACGAGAATGAAATTGCAGATGGCCGATGGTCACATAGAGAGACCCCTAGGATTGCTAGAAGGAATAACTCTCACCACTTGTGGTGTCGAGTTTGAGCATACATTTGCCATATGCGACTTCAGCAAAAATCATGCCTATGAGATGATTTTGGGAAGACCATTTATGCGACAGTTGCAAGTGGTACAGGATTGGGGAACCAACTCCTTGTATTTGCAACACTTGGGTGTTACGACCAAAGTCAATCTCAAGGATTATTCTCATAGAGATGTCCCTCCTATCCAATGGAATCCCATCCATAGAGCCAAAGATGATACAGAATCGGTGCATTCCATAGGGTCTGGATCCTCATGGATGCATGAAGACACCCACTTATGGATGTGCAAGGTAGCAGTAGAAGAAGAGAAGAGAGAGAAAGCCAGAGAGGTAGGTGCGAAAGAAACCCATAGATCAATCCAAGACCCAGCCTATGCACCTGTAGTTTTTCCAGACGAAGAATTTGAGCCTCACGGTTGGGCAGAAATTTTAGCAACAATGGACGTAGCCATCAATGAAGAACAATGGACTCCTCACTGTGATGAGGATGGCTATGACATTTCAGTCTTCTCCATAGAGCCAATCATGGGAGAGGCAGTTCTAGAAGAATGCGAACCTAGCCCTGACGCATTTGAGGATGCAAGTGACTCCGATCTAGAGTCAATCATTATGGACCCACCATTTGCATCAGATGAAGAATACTTCCATGAAGTAGAATGTCAACCCCAGAGGCATGGAGAGGTTACAACTAATGTAAGATTAGCAACACATGTGACCCCGAAGGAAGAAGGAAAGAAACGAAAGAAGAGAGAAGCCTTACCAGAAGAGGAAGAATCTTTGTTTGAGGTCCCAGAAAATTTTAAGAAGTATGAGATAGATGACAGGAGAGTCATGATAAGAATGCCTAAACGAGAGGCACAATCAGGAGAGGCCTATGATAACAAAGAAACCACCAAGAAAATAGTAGTGGCCCTAGAAGAAGGAGAGGAGAGATGCACGTATATAGGCCATGACCTGACAGAAGAAGAAGAGCACGAATTGATTGCCTTGCTAAGAGAATACAGAGATGTATTCGCTTGGAGTTACAAGGATTTGAAAGGTGTTGACCCGGACATATGCTCACACACCATCCCCATGACTTCAGATGCCAAACCCTCTAAGCAAAAGCCCTATACTTATAACGATAATTACGCTGCTAAGATCAAAGAAGAGATAGATAGATTGGTTGAAGCTGGATTTATTTATGAAATTGAGCACACTGAATGGGTATCCCCCATTGTAGTGGTGCCCAAGAAGAATGGCAAGCTACGTGTGTGCATTAACTTGAAAAAGGTTAATGCAGCCACAATTCGAGATAACTATCCGCTTCCCATCACAGAACATCTCTTAGAAAGAGTGGCAGGCAAGGAAGTGTACAGCTTCCTTGATGGATTTTCGGGCTACAATCAAGTAGCCATAGCCCCAGAGGATCAGCATAAGACAGCCTTTGCCACAGAATGGGGCATTTTTGCTTTTAGAGTAATGCCATTTGGGCTTACCAATGCACCAGCTACCTGCCAGAGGCTGATGTGCCATGTGTTTAAGGAGTTCCTGAGGAAGAGTTTAGAAGTCTACGTTGATGATCTTTGTGCTCATTCCAACATTAGACAAACCCATATCCCTGAACTCAGACAAATCTTTGACAAATGTAGAGAATATCAAGTCTGCCTGAACCCAAAAAAGTGCATTTTTATGGTCAGGCAAGGCAAGATTCTAGGACACATAGTGTCAAAGAATGGCATATCTACCGACGAAGAAAAAGTGAGAGCCATAGCAGAGCTACCTAGGCCAAAGAATGTCAAGGAAGTACAAGCTTTCATGGGGCATTGTGGTTATTACCGACGATTTATACACATGTATGCTGTCATTGCAAAGCCCATGTACGGGCTTCTGACTAACTTTGAGTGGACAGATGAATGTGAGAATTCCTTCCAGGAGCTTAAACGAAGATTATGTTCAGCACCAATCTTGACCACACCAGATTGGAATAAACCATTCCATGTTCATGTGGATGCATCCAATTATGCTATTGGATGTGTGCTTGCACAACCTACTGGTGAAGGTAATATGGATCTTCCAATTGCCTATGCCAGTAGACAATTGAATGCGGCTGAACGGAATTACACCACTACGGAGAGAGAAGGCTTAGGCATGGTATATGCAGTTAAGAAATTTAGACACTATTTGCTTGCAAATAAGTTTAAATTTTTTACTGATCATCAGGCATTGCTATACCTCGTAAACAAGCCATGCAATACAGGAAGATTAGTGAGATGGTTTCTCTTGCTCATGGAATATGACTTTGAAGTTGTGGTAAGGAAAGGTAGGACTCATTTGAGAGCTGATCATCTCTCTAGGCTCACATCGGGAGAAGCCCCACAAGGAGTGTCAGATGACCTTCCTGATGCTTACTTGTTTAATTTGGAAGTTGTACCGCAGTGGGCCAAGCCATTGGTACCAGTATTGACATACGGGCCTAATCATCCAGTGATAAACACACGGAATAGAGAGGTTGTAAAAGCCCAAAAGTACCACATCATGGCAGGAAGCATGTACAAGCACACAGATCAAGGGATCTTGGCTTGTTGCGTAGAAGAGGATGAGTACGCTAAATGGTTGCAATTAGCACATGTATGTGCGTTAGAGCAACACCATTCAAAGCAACGAACTTTACAGACTCTAAAGAGATTCGGAGTGCATTGGCCAACTATGGAAGCGGATGTCCAAAAGTTGTGCAAGGAATGCCCAATCTGTTGCACTAAACCACCAGTGGAACACGCCACTCTTTATCAAGTATCCATTGTGCCAGATTGGAGTGAACCTCTAGTATCCTTCCTGAGGACAAACACATTCCCTCCAGACATGACTCTGGCTAGGAAAAGGAGTTTAGAACAAGAAGCCTTGGATTACTCACTTATTGGTGATAACCTATACAAGCGTGGTAAAGATGGTTACCTGAGGCTATGTATTCATGAAAGTGAATATCTTAAGATCTTAGAAACTGCTCACCAAGGTGTAGCAGGAGGACACTTTGGACCAGATCGGGTGATCAAGGCAATACTATTTGCGGGGTTCTGGTGGCCTACCCTTCACATGGATGCACATACCTATGTGAAATGGTGTGATGTCTGTCAGAGGACTCAGTATCCTATACGCAAAGATGAGATGCCACTGAAACCTATGATGGGTGGACGTGCATTCTCTAAGTGGGGAATAGACTTCGTAGGTCCTATTAATCCCCCAGCTAAAGGTTCTCATGCGGAATACATCATTGTTGCAAGAGATTATCTCACCAAGTGGGTAGAGGTAAAGGCTACGACAAAGAACGATGCTCAGACAACTGCTAAATTCTTGTTTGAGAATGTGTTCACAAGATATGGGCTACCTATAGAACTAGTAAGTGATAGAGGCACTCACTTCTTGAACGAAGTGATTGAAAATCTACTCCAAGAATTCCTGGTAATACACAAGAAGTCTGCCCCCTATCACCCTCAAGCTAATGGACAAGCTGAGAGCACTAATAAGATTTTATGCAATGTACTGACGAAATTAGTGAACACTAAACGCTCTGATTGGGACAAACAGTTACATCATGCTGTTTGGGCATACCGAGTTGCCTACAAAACGGTACTCCAAGCCACCCCCTTTCAGATGGTATTCGGTCAAAATGCTGTGTTACCCTTGGACTTCTTGATCCCTACATTGAGAGTAGCACAAGAGCACGAATGGACAGGTCATGAGCTCTCCTCTAGAATTTTTGACCTTGAACGATTAGGAGAAACAAGACTGAGAGCAGCGGTAGGAACATATGCAGCCAAGAAGAGACAGAAGGCATATTTCGATGCCCATGTGAAGGATAAAGGCTTGAAAGCAGGAGATCTAGTCTTAGTCTATACACTGAAACAACACGCGAGGAAGCTAGAAAAGAGAGGCTACGGACCTATGATTATCAATAGGATCTCCACGAGTGGAGCAGTACAATTAGCCACGTTAGAGGGTGATGTTCTCCCTAACTATATTAGCGGATGCAGAGTCAAGTTGTATCAGGAACCCCTCACGGAGGAAATGCTGAGCCGACTCAACACTGCTAAGAAACGCAAAGAGGAAGAAAAGAGAATTAGAGAAGAAGCTAAAGCAGAAGCTTTAGAACGCATCAGAAGGATGAAATTACGAAGGCAAGGTAGAGAGCAGCCTAGGACAAATGACTATGCAGATCAAGGATATCATATAGCAATGTGTGAAGTCGTAGGAACCAGCTCACATAGGATAACTGATCGACGTCCTTTTGTAACCCTAGATATAGGACAAGGAAAGAGTGCAAGGACCGTAAGAGCCTTGATTGACTCAGGTGCAGCCACTAGTGCTATTAGAGTGTCTTACTGTCAAGAGTTACAGTTAACTGTCAATCCCGTGGAAGCATATCTCATAGGATTGGGAGGCGTGGAAACCCCTTGCATGGGCGAGGTGGAACTTCCCCTCTACATTCATGATGAGGCAATGACAGTTAAAGTACTGGTGTGTCAAGATGAGGATCTCACTGAACCTCTAGTCTTGGGTCAAGATTGGATCTATGACCAAGCAATTAACTTAAACCTAAGAAGTGGACTTCTCCAGGTTTGGGTCAATCATAGTCGAGTTACAGTAGAATTAGACAATGGAGCACTCAAGGAACTAGGAAAGGCACAGACTCCTGGTCCTTCCAGGGGTACACATGAAGATGACCATACTGTTCTTGTTCAAAACCATGTGTTGCAGAGGAATGATATTTGCGAAAAAGGAGTCAGGGATGCAATGGAACTCCCTTCTTTTCCAAAGGCCAGAAGGAGGCAGCAACCAAAGGTGGATCAAAGGTAGAAGAAGCAGAGTACTACCTATGTCCGAGATCAAAAGTACCTGCACAGCAGAATGTCCCAGAAAGTAAACCAAGTGTGGGTGCGGAAAGGCGAACACCCGGTTGCACTCACGACAACCACACGGGCAAAGCTTCTTACTAGTAACCAACAACGTGACGCCACTAAGAAGTCTGTCAGAAATTCTTCTACTAAAGTGAAATCCATTTGGGTGCCCAAAAAGTCGATGAAGGCTAGCCCACAATCAAGACAAATTTGGGTGCCTAAGGCTTGCTTGAGGGCACAAGTAGCTACGCCAAGGCCACAACCTAGGCAGCATAACCCAACTACGCGTACAGCCCGTATTCACTCGTTCTCAACACTCAGGAACACACCAAGAACCAAGAGCACGCATGTAATCACTTGTAAATGGGTCCCTAAAAGGCCTCATGTTCAAGCTGATACACCTATAATGTTCTCTAGCGCCTCTACGAAACCAAAGGAAAAACCCATCCACTGCATTTGGCAGCTTAAGACCTGTAATAAAACCCCCGACCCCAATTTGTAAATTCACCCCCACTTACTAACGGCATTAGTCTCCTAGGAATACACAAACATTAACTACACACACTGTCTTCGTGCACTTACTAACCACTAACTCACCATCTACCTCATGTTAATGTTGTAACGGGGACAACAACGGATTTATTCTGTCCATTACGATGTTAACACATGATTCTATATTCTCACAGAATCAGAAGGCAAGAAGTAAAATGGCAGAAGCGACAGGTTCGGGCTCACAAGTAGGGATACTTACTACAGGAATTGATGTGGATAGTCTACCTGTGGATGTGCCACCAACTGAACGACCAGTGGAGCTGCAGCACCTTCAGCAAATCCCGGTGCCGAATCCACCTACAGGGATCACGGAAAGAGTCCATGCCAATTCTCATTGGTTCAATGGCATGCCAGGTCCATTAGGAGAGGCCAAGTATATCTGGGAGTCTAAGTGCGAATATGACAGATCATTTGTTCGATTCCAATTTTTCTCCAAGGAGTTTGAGACTTTACAGAACACCGAGGATCTCCAGACTATATGGCAACGAGCAGGGCTAGCAGAATACTTTGAAGCCCCACTACCTAAACCAGATCTCCTCCGATGCTACTATTTGGTCTCCACATTACAAGCTAATGAAGAAAAGGACAAACCCGGATCATTTGTTCTTCCCTCCTTGCTGGGCAACAACGAGTTGAAGAGGTTTGAACTTACTGTGGAGTTGGTAAGCGACGCTTTGAATATGCACGGCACGCATGTACCCTCTGAAAAGGATGCTCTTGTTCCCACTAACATGAAGGATAGGAAACTATTGAAGCTTAAAGACATGGCAGCACTCACCCCGAATGTGTCCATCCCTCAGCAATGGAAATTACGACTTGGTGTATGACATGAGCACCACCCCCAGTATTCGTGTGGCTTACGCTTGGCATACAAACAGACCTTCGAAGAAATGTTCAGATCAGGTTTCTGGGAGTATCACTCGGAGATTTTCGCACCAAAGCCAACACATCTGCTCCAACTGTTTGCTTGTGAACAAGCAATGTACTCAGAGTACTATACCACCCCGCAACCAGAAACCCCTGGTGCAATAAATTGGGATGCATTGGAAGCTGATCTAGCAAGAGGCTTAAGGATAGGAGAACATGAACTGGCCACCAATGTCATCCAATATTACATCGACCACCCGAGAGAACAAAGGTCTGTCAGGGGCGACAGACGCTAGGAAGGGGGGAGTGTTGGCATACAAAGCAACAGAGGAGTCATGCACAATACGGCAACAAGGCCAAATCATTTTTTCCCATGGATTATGTACAACTCAAGTGATTTTAATCACTACACAAACATTGTAAATCCCGTTTTTGGTAGAATAGACTCCATTTTGTGCAAGCCGAGGAGTCCTCGAGCTTGAGGAGTATTAGAAGTACCATCGTACCAATTTTCATAATTTTTAGACTTCGTTTGAGCCCTCAAATAAGCCCTGGAACCTAATTTTTAACTAGGCCGGACACTAGGTCTGGACAGGGCCAAAACTAGTCAAAAAACTATAAAAAGAGCTAGAGAGCTCATTTTGGGGGTTAGATTGTTTATGAATTGAGCTTATGTAAGAGACCTTTTGATTAATGCAAAGAACTCCATTGTTCCTCTCCTTGTTCTTGCTTGTGTGCGCGTGTGTGTGTATGTGTGTGCATGCTTGTGTGCTTCTCACTCACTCACTTGTGCCTTCACTTGCTCATAGTCTTCATACTAGTCCTCACGTCTCCACGGATTGACAATTATGAGGTGAATCTTCTCACGTTGGTACTCACCATTGTGCTAGAGTGACACTTATATAATACTTAAGAAGGTTAGAAATGTAGCTTCTGAGGTAAACTTACAAATGATTGTTTGATTCACTTAGTGTTTCATGTAAGAATACTAAAAAAGGAACTCGCTAAACAAGTTAATCTTGTAACCCTAGATACAAAAACAGTCTAACCTCTTCCACTATAGATCATCCCTCAAGGGATACATGCACTCAAATTCAAAAGAAAAGAATTCATTTATATAAAGAGTGTCTAGTTAAATGGAAGGCTGGGATAGAAGAAAAAATCACTTGAGAACGAGTAAGGAGCATCAACAAAACATTTCCCTCTTTTAAATATGAATAACGTAAAGTTAGAAAAAGAAGAATATATTTAGAGAGTGCGTCCATGATTTAGGAGGTTGATCATGACACACCGGAGAGTACTCCACATTATATACGTCCACACATTTTCAAGGATGAACATGTTCTAAAGGGGGAAGAATGTTGTATAATTAACCTTGGAATATCTTTCGCACATGTTATAACCCTTGGCTTCAATCCTTTGGTTGTTTATTTATTTATTTAATGATGTTCCCAATTAAATATTTTCAACCCTAAGTCTTGATTAATCCTAAGGTTTGGAAACCTTAGTCTTGTGAGAAGCTTTTCCTACTTCCACCATGGTGTGTATGTGAGAGGAAAAGAATCATTGCATGTGACATCCCTTGGGAAAGTGTTCACATGAGAGAGAGTTGTATGGACACTTGGATGAGCCATAGTATATGCAACCCCTTAGCTTACAGGTATATACCTATGTGTGGAGTTGGATGGGAGGATATGTACTTACTCTCTTCTGTGGAAGGATTGATCTTCTTTCTCATAACGAGGGTGGATGCACTTGGACATGATAGAGGGATTATATTTTCCATATATTATGTAAATAAAAACCCACAAAGTATTGAACCTAGTATTGCACATAACCACATCTTGGTGATGAACAACACATGGCATGCACTGTTGATATATTTAGGTAGTGATGTGTGTGAACACACTAGGACCGCCGGGGCACTTTTTTCCCTCTTTAGGACGTTTTTTTCCCCCGGCTTGTATATACGCCTATTGGCCTAATGGGCTATTTATCTTTGTACATTCTCTAGTAATACATTCACTATTGTGTGTTTGTGCTCCAAGCTTCTTCTTCTTCCTTGTGCTGTTCGCGTGCTTCCGCAGACATCTATCTCCAACAATTGGTATCAGAGCAGGTCATCGCTTCATCTAGGGCGCCGTCGACACTCCTCCGTTTGCACTCTTAGAATCGCACGAATTTTGGTGAGCATACTCAGTATGTTTTCGAGATCAAAACCGCTTTGCTTTGTGGTGCCGAAATCGCGATCTGAGCTCGTTTCGGCCTCCGAACGCACTATCGCAGCGCTTGTGTAGGCTATTTTGTCTTTTTGTGCCAAAGGTATACTAGTTTTTGTTCGCCAGTTTAAGCGTCTCAAAGTCTGCTACAGGTCTAGCAGAACTTGTCTGGGCAGTTCTGTTCAACTTTTTGAGATACAGTCAATTTTCTGCATCAAGGTATTTTAGTCACCGGCCATGGCTGAAAGCAGTGATGTATTGCGTATGTTGGCTGTTGAGGATAAGTTGGATGGTACCAACTACCCATTATGGGCTTATATGATGCGACATGTATTGGTTGCAAAAGGACTGTGGAACATTTTGCAGGGTGTTGAAAGACGTCATGTTACACCTGCAACTACATGTACTGCAAATACAGGTGCTGGAGTTGATGAAGATGGTGTCGAAGATGATATTCCGCAGATTCCTGTTCGTGTTGCTGTTTTTGTTGCACCTATTGCAGAGCAAATTCGTTGAGATGGCAGAGATGCCCAGGCACATGCATTGATAGCTTTGTCTGTCAAACGTGCCATTATTCCTCATATTCTCTCTTGCAGAACAGCTAGGGATGCTTGGGATACGCTAACCACATTGTACCAAGCTAGGAATGAGGCTCGTGTTGCTTACCTCCGAAAACAGTTGGAGAGTGAGCACATGAATGAAGGTGATTCTATAGACAGTTTCCTAACAAAGATCAAAGATTTGAAGGAACAGTTGATTTCTGCTGATGAGGTTATACCAGATAGCTCACTTGTTCAGACCGTTCTGAATGGTCTTCCTGATTCATATCAGAGTTTTGCTTCTACTCTTCGGTTGATGATGAAAGGCAATCCGAATGCCTTATCATTTGAGGAGTTAGTCTCTGTTGTGTTGCAGGAAGAACAGTCTAGGCAGAACAGGTCCATTATGCGTGTTGCAGATCAAGCTTTCCTGGCTAGTCACAAGGGCAAAGGAAAATGGAGCTCTTCTACTAGTAAGCAGAAATCTGCAAATGCTGCACATTCGAAGAACCAGGATAAAGATCAGAAGAAATCAAAAAAGCAGAAATTGTTTTGCAAGTACTGTAAAGGGAATGATCATATCATAAAGAACTGTCCAAAACTGGCTGCAAAAGAGGCAATGAAGAAAGAGGCTGGAATGGTTGTTGCAGAGGCCTCTACACCAAAAACAAAGTCTGCAAATCTTGTGCAAGAAGAAGAATGGGCATTTACTACTGTTTGCAGTTTTGACCCATCTTCTCATGCGCAATGCATGTCTACAGTGGACTCAGATGTTTGGTACTTTGACAGTGGGGCGACCAAACATATTACCTCGCAGCGTAGTTTCTTCTCTTCACTTGAGCCTGCCCCTACAGGGAATACTGTCACATGCGCCAACAACTCCTCTTATCCTGTTATGGGAGTTGGTAAGATCATTCTGACTACTGCTGATGGTAGTTCTTTCACCTTGTCAGATGCTTTATTTGTGCCAGGGATCAAGAAGAATCTGTTATCAGTTTCTGCATTAGCCAAGATTGGCTTGGTTGTGAAATTTGTTGATGACAGATGTACAGTTCATGATCTGTCAAATGGCGATGTTATTATTACTTCTGGCATTTTATGTCATGGGCTGTATAAGCTCATAGACTATGAAAGATCTGTGAATGATTTGGCATGTGCAGTTCATGATTCTCAGGCTATCTCAGATGCAAAGCTTTGGTATGCATGCTTTGGTCATCTGAATTTTGCTACTTTGATACGCCTGCAAAAATCTGATATGGTGTCTTCTTTGCCCAAGCTTGAGGCACCTGGAAAACATGTATGTGAAGGCTGTATTTTGGGCAAAATGCAGCGTTCCTCCTTTCCAAAAGATGGTTCAGTTCGGGCTACGCAAAAATTGCAGCTTGTACATAGTGATGTCTGTGGTCCTATGCAGACACCTTCTTTTGGAAAATATCTTTACTTCGTGACTTTCATTGATGATTTTTCCAGGCATGCATGGGTATATCCATTGAAGGCAAAGTCTGAATTGTTTTTATGCTTCAAACAGTTTTTGGTTTTGGCTGAAAATCTGTCAGCATGTAAAATGGGCACCCTCCGTTTTGATCGAGGGGGGGAATATATGTCTTCTGATTTTAATGCATTTCTGGCTGAACGTGGGATAAAACACCAGTGTATAGTGCCATATACACTTCAACAGAATGGAGTAGCTGAACCAAAGAACAGGTCACTCATGGAGATGGCGAGGTGTATGGTCAAGAGTCAGGCTTTACCACATAGTTTCTGGCTTGAGGCTATCATGTGTGCAGCATATGTACTTAATAGGTGTCCCACTAAAGCGCTACAGTCTATCACTCCATATGAGGCTTGGCATGATCGCAAGCCATCTGTTGCTCATCTGCGGGTTTTTGGTTGTTTGGCATATGAACTAGTGCATGAACAACATCGCATAAAATTGGATGATAAGGCAGTAAAATGTATTTTTGTTGGATACAGTTCTGAAAGTAAAGGCTATCGTCTGTATCATCCACAGACTAAACGCATTCTAGTTAGCCGTGATGTTGTCTTTGTGGAAGATGCTATTCAGACATTGCTTTCATGTACTAAGGAGACATCTGTTAGCTCTAAAGACATGTATGATACTTTGATGCCTCTTTTTACAGGTGGAGACTCTAGTGCTGGTCCTAATGAGGCAACTTCTCAGCCTTTGCAGGTTTCATATGATGATGCAGATCATTCCATTTCTAATGCAGATTTACATGATGCACTTGTTGATGAGAGAGCTGATATTGAGCTGGCAAAAACTATGCCAAAATGGCTAGTGCAGACTTTGTGTGACAGCAAATTAGATGCACCTTTGTCATATCGTACTCGTTCAGGCTCTCATAGTGCCTCCTTTGCATCAGATTGCTATGCTATGGCTACGTCTAGCCTCTGTGATGAGAATGAGCCTGTTTCTTTTGATGAAGCACAGAATTCAAAAAATTGGATGGCTGCTATGCAATCTGAATATGATGCTATAATGAAGAATGGTACATGGTCTTTATGTGACTTGCCTCCTGGCAAGAAGGCCATTGGCACTAAGTGGGTATACAAGCTGAAGCGTAAACCTGATGGTACAGTTGACAAGTATAAGGCTAGGCTTGTTGCAAAGGGTTATGCGCAGGAAAGAGGCATTGATTTTGATGAGACATTTGCACCTACATACCGTATGACTACTGTTCGGAGCATTTGTGCACTTGCAGCTCATCATGGTTGGAATGTACATCAGTTGGACATTAAAACAGCATTTCTGAATGGTGACTTGCATGAAGAAGTGTATGTTTGTCAGCCCCGTGGCTTTGTGCAAAAAGGGCATGAAAACCAGGTGTGCAGGTTAAAGAAGGCGTTATATGGTTTAAAGCAAGCACCACGTGCTTGGTATGAGAAGATACATGCCTATCTGATTGCACATGGTTTTGAGAACAGCCCAACTGAAAGCACCTTATATGTTAAGCGTGCTAATGATGTGCTTCTGATCATTGTTGTCTATGTTGACGACATGCTTCTCACTGGTCCTATTGAGAAGCATATTGCTAATTTTAAGGCTGATTTGCATGCCTCATTTGAGATGTCTGATTTGGGGCATTTGCATCACTATTTGGGCATTCAGTTTATGCAAGTTGATGGTGGAATGGCTTTGTGTCAAACGAAATATATTAACACATTATTGCAGCGTTTTGGCCTTGAAGACTGTAAGCCTATTGCCACTCCTATGGAGACAGGTTTACGATTGAGTCTTCATGATGTTGGAGATGCATTTGATGTTGTTCTCTATCAGCAGGCAGTTGGATGCTTGATTTACTTATGCATTACTCGGCCAGATATTCAGTTTGCTGTCTCACAGATGAGCAGGTTTATGCATTGCCCAGGAGTCACGCATTGGAAGGAAGTTAAGCGCATCTTTCGCTACTTGAGTGGTACTCGGCTACTTGGGTTGTTTTATCCCAAGGGGGGATCACTACCACCAGATTTGCATGCTTTTTCTGACTCAGATTGGGCTGGTTGCTATGACACTCGTGTGTCCACCAGTGGTTTTTGCTTCATGCTTGGTAGCTCATGTATATCTTGGTTGAGCAAGAAGCAGCCTACTGTGGCCACTTCCAGTTGTGAGGCTGAGTATAGGGCAGCTTTCACAGCGACTGTTGAGTATGTGTGGCTCAGACGCCTTATGGCTGATTTGGGTGTTGGCCAATCTTCTGCCACCACCATCTTCACTGACAGTCAGAGCGCATTGGCAGTTGCGAGGAACCCTTTGTTCCATGCTCGCACTAAGCACATTAAGGTGCATTATCACTATGTCAGGGAGAGGTTCTCTGCTGGGGAGATCAGCTTGGCATATGTGCCCACGCAGGAGAACATTGCAGACCTTTTCACGAAGGCTCTGCCTAGGGAGAAGTTTGAAGCTTTCCGCAAAGCTTTGGGCTTACTTCCTTTTGTGGAGTGATTTCCACATAGCTTGGCACTTCCTTATACATGAGTGCCAATTCCTTGTTCACCGCATCACTCCTAGGGGGGATTTGTTGATATATTTAGGTAGTGATGTGTGTGAACACACTAGGACCGCCGGGGCACTTTTTTCCCTCTTTAGGAGGTTTTTTTCCCCCGGCTTGTATATACGCCTATTGGCCTAATGGGCTGTTTATCTTTGTACATTCTCTAGTAATACATTCACTATTGTGTGTTCGTGCTCCAAGCTTCTTCTTCTTCCTTGTGCTGTTCGCGTGCTTCCGTAGACATCTATCTCCAACATGCACATGTTCCACATGGAAGGCTAGCCCATTGTTCCATGAAAACTCTAAAACGCACACGTTGATAGAGTCCCTACCACATGGATATTTTCTCAAGAATATAGTAATCATGTAAGGGAGTTGACCATGAGGTTGAGAATTGATTGCAAAAATATTGAGAGGAGCAGTTAGCTCAAGTACCTCTCAAGCGGGCTAGGATAAAGCAACACCTATTGCAAAGATCAGTCTAGTTGTCATTGCATTTTGAAAACATTGAATGAAGTAGACGAATAGTTTTTGGGTGTCCCACAACAAGAGACCTTAGATTATAAGCAACACTTATACATCGAAATGAGGATTTTGGAACACATAAATATTAGAAACTCTTAGGTCCTCTAATTCATAGAACCATTTTAATGATGAAAATAACATGTGTGTTGCAATTTTGTGATACGGTAAGTATATAGCTTTAATGTCATGTTCATTAGCATAACCTTGTTTGTGGATATAAAAGATCTACCCATTCTACTTTTTTAGGTCCAAATGGAGAGTTAAGAAGACATTGTGCAAACCATTTTGGAGTGCTTGCACCTAATTTTGAAGATGAAGTAGTGTCTCCATACAAATTACTTCCCTCAATCAATTTGCTATCTCACAATAGGATCATTTTTTAGGGGAAATAAAGAATTAGACATCTCACTAGAAAACCAATGCACCATGTGTGGGTATCTCATTGGAACACAAGATACAACTACGATAGTCAAGCTTCCTTGAAATCCTTCTTACCATATTCTCTACTTTGTAACCACAAATATGTTGAAAACTTTTTGCATTGCTATAAATGGCCTCGATAAAATTATATACTGGTTATTGCCTTCTATTGGAGGTAACTATGAGAAATACATTGGTTAGGAGATTTCTTATGATAGGTAGTGTCAAAAGGGTCAGTAGAAAAGAAAGCCAAAGATAGGAGCTAGAAGGAGCAAGGAGATGGAAACAGTATGCAGATCCGACAAAGAATAGGCTGAATCATTTTTTCATACATTATTTTCAACCAAAAGTGATTTTCATCAGTACCCTAATATTTTAAATACCCTTTTGATAGTTCCAACTCCATTTTGTAGAAGTCAAGGAGTCTTCAAGCTTGAGGATAATTAGAAGTACCTATGTATCAATTCTCATAATTTTTAGACTCCGTTTGAGCCCTCAAATAAGCCTTGGAACCTAATTTTTAAGTAGCTCAAACACTAGGTCTGGACATGGCCAAAGCTAGTAAAAAACTATAAAAAGAGCTAGAGAGCTCATTTTTGGGGTTAGTTTGTTAGAAATTAAAGTCTTTTGTAATAGAGTTCTTCTGATAATGAAAAGCACTGCAATGTTCCTCTTTTTGTTCTTGCCTTGATAAACAACATCTATCGCAACAGAGGATAGACAATAGACACCGTCTATCACAATAGACACCCATCTATTGCTATAGACACGCATGTATCGTGACACACCAAAATCCATGACAGATAGTCATGCATAATAGAGACCATCTATCGCAATAGACACCCGTCTATTACAACAAACACGTCTATGATGGCAGACACCATCTACGTGATAGATAGACAAATTCGGCAAAAGCTAAGGTGTTAATTCTCTGAACATTTGGACTAAAAATTGGCATTTTTTAAGGGCTTTTACCTACACCATTACAGAGGCCTTAGATAAGTACATAAATATCCTTAGAGATCATGTTTGCATGTTTGGACCCCCATAAGCCTAATCCAGCAAAACTTTTTCATACAAAATCCGTTTTTTGAGCTCTAGCGTGTGTTAAGAATAATGTGTTGATTTTCAAATAGGGTAATTTGAAGTTGACCCATAGGTGGCATTAGAAAATCAAAGGAGTTCTAGAGAATTTTTCATCAATAAAAAGGGGTTAAAAAGGATCTTTAAAATGGCTGAATCAAATTGTCTGTCAATTGAAGTTAAAAGATTGAACTAAACTTGGAAATTTTATAGGATCATTAAGAGCTCTTGGAGAGACCAACGCAAGTTTTTAGTGTGTCCAAGTTTGGGAAAGTGCATCCTCAGCATACAAGTGCAATAAGGAGAAGTGATTAGGGGATCATTTAAAGCTCTTAGAGAGACCAAAACAAGGTGCTAGTGTGTGCAAGCTTAGGAATGTGCATCCTCGACATACAAGTGCAATAAGGAGAAATGACTTGAGGTTTGGAAGATCTCTCAACACCCTCAGTCAATTTTTAGCATAGGAGCTTGATAAGAACACTCAAGTTCTAAGATCCTTTAAATTTTCAAGTTTAAGAATAGGTTAATTACAGTCAAGGGACAACTTAAGGGAAAATAATTTAATCTGATTGGATGAAGAACATCAAGTACGGAAAACCTAAGTGCTCCTTATAAGGCATGTTTTAAGACAAGGAAATACACCTTAAAGAAATTAAAAGGAACAAGTGATTGATATCAAGGAATCAGCAACATTGTTGTACAAGGGTCATTGGGCTAATTAGTAGAGCATATGAACCTTAGATCAGGTAGACACCTAGGGAGAGACCAACAAATTATGAGATCATTTGAGGCTAGTGTCAACCATACAGCTAGGTCATGGGCCTAGCAGCTGAGTGATTATGTTTGGAAACGAGTGATTCAGATATGTCCTTGAACATGGAACGATCGGTTAGTAATTCAAGCACAACCTATTTATAGACACGAAAAGGTCCCTATAAGACATAGTTGGAGTATATTAGGACCAATCGATTAGGTGCACACATCTATCAGGATGGTCTGCGGTGATCAGTTGTCCAACTCCAAAATCTCCATCAACCCTTTGAACTTGAACACCCAGTGGTTAAATTCAAAGAGCATTCATATATTGATAAGCAAGGAACCATGTATGTGGCTACCAACTTACTAGATAGAACAGATGATTCCAAAAACATCATTCCCAAGAATCAGATAGGAGACCTAGAACAAGGAGACCTAGGGTGAGAGCCCAAGGCTCCTCGAGGCAAGTCTATTCTTGAACAACAAAAGTATAGAACTATTCTTGAATAGAGAAGCAGAGGAAGCTTTTTGGAGATTCAATCCAAATCAACTTACTGAAATAGGCAGAGCCACCATCTATGAGTTCAAAGATCTAGAGATTCCAAGCAAAGTTTTCTACCTAGATAACATGCCTGAGAGAATGTTGTTGGTAATAGAGCATGGTAGGCATGCATACACTTGGAAGGGCGAATTAAATTTCCCTCCTACAAGATCTAATGTTTCCCATGGCCACCAAGGAGCAGGATCATCCTAGACTCATGAAACCTACAGGGAAAGAGCCAGAGAGAAACCTGAAGTGATGTTTGCAAACCCCTTAGGAAGAGAAAGACCAAGATTATATGCAAAAACTACAGATCAAGAGAGACATAGAAATCCGAGACATCAAAGAGGCATGGATGAGTTTCTCTTGCCTAGGCCAAGAGAACACCCTAGAGTCTTGAGGCCCACCCAACTGGTCAAATCCATGAAGAATTAGTTAGATGGCAATGGAGATCCGTATGATCATGTAGCAGAGTTTAGACAAGTCTTGAGAGTTGAACAAGTTGAGGACCTGCTCACTCAGTACAATGCCTTTTTTCTAACTCTCAAGAACATTGCCTTAATGTGGTTTCAACCACTACACCAAGGTTAGTTCAGAAATATAGACCAGTTGCTAGAAGCATTCATTACTGAATTCTCCAAAAGTGGCATCAAACACAATGCCTCATCGCTCATGCATAACTTCAAGCAGACACCCCAAGAGACAATTAGACTAGTAAGAAGAAGATTTCAACAATACCTAGAGAGATGCCATGTGCCATAGCTACCCACACCAACCAGACTAGTAGGAAGAAGATTTCAACAATACCTAGAGAGATGCCATGTGCCATAGCTACCCACACCAACCAAACAAGTGGCATTGTTCCTAGATGGTTTTTTGAGTGCTAAATTGTGGTCCTACATGTATTTAAAGGAATCGAGAACCATAGAGCAATGCATATGCATGTGCATAAACATTGAGGATAATCTGGGTGACAAATTCAAAAATCTATAAGGCTTCAAATAGCTCTATGAGCCTCACTTCCAAACCATCTATATCTATTGAGGAACTAGTAGAGAAGGTCACTCAAAAGCTAGGAGTCTCTAGCAAGCAGACACCTAGATTTTCCCCAATGAAACGATGCTATACTTGTGGAGGAGACCACATGGCTAATGTGTGCCTAATCATGGCTCAACCCCAAGTGAACCTTAACAACCAATACTGCACCATAGAGAGGATGTATACTGACCACACCACATAAGATAGCCCATATAATAAGTGGTTAGGCAAAATTATCCACAACCATATCCACAATAGGGGAGATACCAGAATCAATACCCATAGTAACAGTATGCTAGGCCCCAACAATCCTACCAACCACCTTATCAAGCTCAAAAAAGGCCTCAACCAGTGTTAGTTCCACAACCTCCACCTCTACCCAATGTTATCCTAGTGAAGTATGTTGTCGCTAAAGAAAATTTGAATAGATACTTAGTGCCAGTGTCACCATTGATTTCAAAAAGTGACCCGAATAATCACAATTTTGACTCAGCTCACATGGATAGTCCATCAGCCTACTATATGGAGTCACCAGAGCATAGTGAGATGTACCCTTATGAAAATCTGAGCGGACCTAGTTGGGAGCAAGAATATGCTAATTTCATGTATGAAAATCCTAACTCTAGGCCCCAACCTAGAGAGATGAGACCCACAGCTCCTAGAGGACCATGCTACAGATGCTATCAAGATCACTTGATTTGTGATTGCCATATGCCTGCACCTATGCAACCCCAATCAATGATAATTCAAGGTATTTGTCTAGACTATGGGAAGGAGCACCTCTTATGGGATTGTCCTAAGAATCCAAACAATGGGCCGAAGATCACTTCTATTAACGTCATTGGGTTAGTAGTAGATTCTATCGGAAGTGTGACTTCCACTACCCTAGCATTACAACAAAACCAAGGGATTGGTCAAGAAAGGAATTTAGAGGTTAGTGAGTCTGAGAGTCAAACTAAGAAAATGACAAGAGCTTGGAAAGATAGTCAAGAGAGAATGAAAAGATAATGGCCGCGGAAGATGAGAAAACTAGAGGAAATCCAAAGAGAAATAAAAGCCAAAATAATTGAACTTGCGTCTCAATCACATTCTCACATATCACTGCCACCACCATCCCCATCACCTTGTAATCCACCTCATGTAACCCCATCACCACCTAGAGTAGGATCCTTCCTAGTAGATCCCACTCTCGAAGACCTAGACATGATGCTTAAAGCATATCACGCCAAAATCCAAGAAGGGTCAAATGTGAGAGAACATGAAAAATATTACCACGTGGAAGACCTAGATATTGATCAAACCAAGCTTTGTGCAAAAATGATAGAATTGGCTCAAATGATGTTTGAAGCCAACCGTCTATTCAGTTGTACCAACTCAACCAAAACTCTGTTACACTTTGATGGATTATTAGAGAGATTTGAAAGGATGATAGCTGATTATAATGCAGAAATTCAGAGAGTCACGGGGAAGACACCCACATTTGCTACACAATTCTAGCCAGAGAACTTATCACTAGCAGCATGCAAAGGTGTTATTTTTCAACTGACTTGGCAGAAAACCCTCCTAGAAAGTTACCCAGAAATGTTGCGCACTTGGAACAATGCACCTTTACATCTTCTTTACAATCCATGCTATGGACCAGTTCTAAGGTGCAGGTCATGGAAAACCTTTGCAATCAAAGTACAAAATAATTCACAATGTAGAGAGTGGCTCAACTATCCATACATCACCCCACCACAGGGATCAACTTCCACTGCTTATGTGATGGCCACTACACACCATTGGATCCCTTGATTGAAGCCAATGCCAGATGTCATGGCACAAATGATGCTAAAGATTCTAGATATGATGAGAATTGTCTTCAAAAAATTTTGCAATACATAGGCACCGCGACTTGTTCTCTCGGGCTTTCCCAACAAAAATTATGATCTAGTGTATGACATGAGCACGACCCCAGGTATTAGAGTAGACTATTCTTTGCACGCCCACATTAAATACCTACCAACCTATTACAAACAAACTCTCAAAGATATGTTCACAATAGGGTTTTGGGAGTATCACTATGAGGTATTCATGCCTAAACGAACTCACCTGTTTCACTTATCTACATGTGATTAGGCCATGTATTTAGAGTATTACACAACACCACAACCAAATATCCCTAGTTCCATCAATTGGGATGCATTGCAATTTGATATGGCAAAAGGATTGAGGCTTCGCGAACATGAGTTGGCTACTGATGTCCTCCAATATTACATCGATCACCCTCCAAGTCTATCAAGGGTGACAGATGCTAGAGAGGGGGGAGTGTTACAAGGTTCAAGAGAAAAGAAAGCCAAAGAAAGGAGCTAGAAGGAGCAAGGAGATGGAAATAGTATGCAGATCCGACAAAGAATAGGCCTAATCATTTTTTCATATATTATTTTCAAGCAAACGTGATTTTCATCACTACACCAACATTTTAAATACTATTTTGATATTTCCAACTCCATTTTGTAGAATCCAAGGAGTCCTAAAGGTTGAGGAGCATTAGAAGTACCTATGTATCAATTTTCATAATTTTTAGACTCCCTTTGAGCCCTCAAATAAGCCCTGGAACCTAATTTTTAACTATGTCAGACACTAGGTTTGGATAGGGCAATCTTTCTTTTTCTAGTTTTTCATTTGGATGGCCACTATGAAGAGATTATATGCACAATTCTTCTTTTATTCTAGATGTTAATCTTTCAATTGCATGTCTAGGTCTTCTCGCATTTGGTTAGCTAGGATATATCCCACTTATTTTCCCTTCAACAGTAGATGAGGACGCATGGGTGGTGTCTTGTCACTTGAATATGATTTTCTTTTGGAATGTAGTTTTTTTTCTAAGGTGTCCAATCTTTTCATTCATATCTCTCCAATATTCCATTTTCAGCCACTAAATATTATTCTCCCTTTTCTTAGTAATTGATGGCTCACATCTTCTTCCAATTTCCTTTTCTTAGTATTCCATTCTCTATGCATTTTGATGGCAAAAATCCTACATCTTCTTCCACTTTCCTTTTGGTCCCCAACTTCTTGGATTGAGCTATTGAGATAGCTTGAAAAGGGACATGTTCCTCTAAGTTTCTACTACTTTCAATGATCTCCACTATCTTGAACAAAGTGTGTGTGGATTTCTTGATGTTTTGGGGACAATTTTTTTTAATGTTTCTTAAGGAATCCTTGAGGAAAGCACCCAAACTTCAATTCAGGTATAAGGTGGGTGTGGGAAATGCCTCAGGTAATGATGTCCCACATCTATAGCATGGAATCCTTGGAATAACCTTAATGTGCTATGATTTAGACATGACAACATTCTCAATGTTATAGATACCTAAGTTATAATTTAGACATGACACCCTTGTCAATATAATAAATCCCTTGATTTGAATATCCAAGGTAATAAGATTTCTTTCCTTCCAAACTTTAATAAGTGGAAATTATAGATGTACAAGTGCACATCAAACATGCTTCTACTAATGGTTCTCTATGGCATATCAGGACTTAGAGTAGTTACTTTCGAGTCATGTAGCAAATTTTCCTCTACATTCTCTTTCAAGAACTTATTGAGGCCTAAAAGTTGTTCTATATAGACTAGTTATCTCAATTTTTTTCCAGTAAATCTATGCAAAAATAAAGGCATAGACCTCCTTATATAGTAAATCTTTTCTTGGATAAAAATCTAAAAGCCTCTTGTATCTTTTAACATCCATTCACGCATATCCATAAGAATTTTTTATTCCAACTAGGATTAAGGAGGAAGTATCATGTTAGACCCCTTTTTTTGTAAAACTTTTTCATGAATTCCTTTAACGAGGCTCCATTCCTATCTTCAAAATCTTAACATTTTAATGGTTAAAACCATAATAGGGCTTCATAAGTTCAGGTCAACCTAAATGCCTCAAATTGTGTTATGTAATCATAAACTTGCTTTATTCTTATCTCTTATTTAGATCTATTATGCAATTGTACGAATCATTAGTGCCATTTTACTACTTATCTTCTCTCTACAATCAAGACTTGAGGAGGCGTACCTCTTATATTTCCATTTATATGAGGTTATCCTCTAACACACTCATTAAAATGATTTCTTGGCCTTTGGAAATCTATCTCATCCATGCCTATCCTCAAAACTTCTCATAGTGATCTTGGTGCCCCTTTGCCTCTGTCAAAACCATTCCACAACTCTTCCATGATTGGAAAATATCTATACTTCCTAGAACTTTCTTTCTCCCCATATCTCATATAACTATTTCAAGGTCTACAAGGAAATGAATTTTGAGGGAGAATATTGACAAAGAAGATAAAGAGGAAAATATGACGTCTTGACATGGTTATTTAACATTGAGGGAATTCCAACTAAAACCATAAAATATTTTGAAATTTACTAGCAATGATCTTTTATATAGACAAAAGGGTCCAAAATCAATTTGTAGATTATTTATTTTTGCCCCAATCCATTTTTATGAGCGTCAAAGATCCTTACATCTTTGAGAAAACGTAGGAAATTTCTTGGAAATTGTAAGGAGCTCTACTTAGGATATTTGAAATGGAGAATCTAATTCTAACTCGAATAGGACCAAAAGCCCATATATATAAGTGAATTAAGATTATGTTTTGGGATCCTCTTTATTTCTCCGCTAGAAGTTAAGAAAAATCGTTTTTTTTTCTTGTTCCTCATTTTTTTTAAGTGTATGTACCTTTTATATCAGTGTCTAAGCATTGGAAATAATGTCCCAAGAGATATACTATCCTAATGTAATTTTTACATTGAGTTTGATCGTGTACAAAATTTGTTATGTGCATTGAAGTGTAATGGGGTAAGTATGCCAAAATGTTTAGAGATGAATATTTTTCTCACCTCTATAGGAATATGACCTATTTATACATCACTGGGTAGAACTTATACATCGATTGCAATGTGGATGGTGTTTGGATAATGGTTCAAGAAATAAAAAATCTCTCTCAAAATAGTCCAACCACGTACTTGAGAAATTGACCATGAGACATGTTAGACATGGTCAATGCTCCACCCTCATGGAAGACTTGGCATCAAGCCAAGAAGGTAGTTCACCTTTGGGTGGACATTGAGGGGGAGTGTTAGATATGCTCAATGCCTCACCCCTTATGTATCACCACCATTGTTCCATAACACTCCGGTCAAGTGTAGACCGTAGATGGATAGTTAGGAAGGTTACTTCTAAGCCATTGGATTTGGGATTGATCCGATGTGAGAGTCAACCTAAATCAAGGGTTAGAAACAAAAGTAGCTTTCTTAACTTGGGGAAGGGTCTATTTAATATGGGCCATTGGATCTAGACTTGATCCTAAGTGTGGATTAAGCAAGATCAAGGGCTGCAAACAAATGGTTGTTGATCCTACCTTTCTACCATTGGATTCACCTCATAGATCAATGGTGGAGATTATTTTGGGCATGGATCAAGCTACCACGACCCTAGAACATGGGTAGGCCGACTTAGGCTTGGAGGACCTTATAAGGATGGTCCCCTTCCCATGTAGGATCATCAAATTGTGTGTTTGGAACCATTAGGGTGTCCATCTTAGTACCCTTTGTGTTGGCCTATAGCCCTTCACCTATCTTCTATCTAGATCACCATCTAAAGTCCATGTACGGAGTGCACGAACCATCTATTTATTGTTTAGTGTTTGAGTTCCATTGTATTAGAGTTATGAGTTTTAGTTGAATTGAGTTGAGCTCATCTTCTATTCATCTTGAGTCCACTTTCCATTATAACCAAATATCCTGTGTTATTCCCATGAGTATTGATATCTCTCTTTCTATCTAACCTTGATCTTATATGTGTGTTGTGGTAACCTCTACATGGCATTAGAGTAACACCATTAGCCCACCACTCAGTCATTATTCATTTCATTTTGTTTTTCTTACATGGTATCAAAGCTAAGGAAGGTATAGAAGATTGCAGAGATTGTGGAGGCCGAGCAATCAACACTGGCATTTGTGGAAGGATTGCTTCAACAATCAAGCTTGTGAGAGGTAAATGCTTCAACTCCAAGGTTTGTGGTAAGTAAAGGCTTCAACATTGGAGTTCTTGGGAGGCAAAGGCTTCAATGCTATAGCTTGTGGGAGGCAAAGGTTTCAACACTAGAGTTCTCAAGAGCTATAGGCTTTAGCACTAGAGTTCTTGGGAGACAAAGGCTTCAAGTTCATGGGACACAAAGGCTTCAAAACTATGGAGGTGTTAGCATCTAGAAGTGGAAGTGGAAGTGGAGTTGGTGCAATGGATTTGGAAATGCAAACACTATGGGTTCATCCACCAACCTTCAGTGAAGGCAAGTTAGATGGTATGAATTATTTTCTTTGGAAGTTCAAGATTACAATTATCCTTGATTCTTATGATCTTTCGGAGATCATGATGGGAAGTGAGCAAGAGCCACAACCTACCTTTGACCCATTGGATTTGTCACATAATCCTAGTAGGAGATGGTTGAACCACACCTTAAGGGAGAGGATTAGGAAGTAATCCTAAACCATGGCTTTTGGGGCAAGTGGTTAGCCCATCACACTCCTAAACGAGAGGTTGAGTTCAATTTCCAACATTGGTATCAGAGCCTAGTTGAGAAATTGGGCGAGACTGAGGTTCGCGCCTCATTCGTGGGCACTTGGAAAAAGCACTTATCCATGGTGAGTGTGAAACTGGCCTTGGATGAAGGTGCATGGGCATTTGGGCACCCACGGAGGGTGGGATAGGTCCAAATTTGGTCCATGTGCTGGAGTTTGAGGTTGGTGGAAGCACTCATGCATGGAAAGTGGGTCCAAGAGTTAGAAGGGTCCACAAGTGAGCATTGAGGACAATGCTCAATCTAAGGGGGGAGGAATGTCACATAATCCTAGTAGGAGATGGTTGAACCACGCCTTAAGAGAGAGGATTAAGAAGTAATCCTCAACCATGGCTTTTGGGGCAAGTGGTTAGCCCATCACACTCCTAACCGGGAGGTTGTGAGTTCAATTCCCAACAGGATCCGAGTAAGGTTATTCTCCCAGATGCAAAGCTTCTACAAGCTTGGAAGATAAGGAATGCAAATGCACTATATTACATAGTGAACAATTGTGTGGAATCTATTATACCTCTTGTTCAACATACATCCAAGGCAAGTGATGCATGGAGTATATTGAGGAGTCACTTTGAGGTAAGAAACCAAACATGCATTCAAAATTTAGAAAATCAATTGGAAGTAGAGAAGTTTGCAGAAGGAGAGAAGGTGAAAGCATCCATTACTCAGATCAAGAAGCCATGTGATGGAATGTCTTGTGAAGGTATAGAGAAGACTGGCCAAAAGCATCCCCAAGATTCTCCACCAAACTATGATGGAAGGGTAACTACTCCCAACACTCAGGTGATACCTCAAACTTTGATATTTGAGGAGTTCTATTCACTACCAAGGGAAGAAGATTTGGAGCTCAAAACCTAGGAACAATGGAGATGCTACGTTCTCCAAAAATGCATCAAAAAAAGGTGGTTCCTCAACCAAAGGTGAAGGAGAAAAGAAGAGGACGACGAGTAGTAAGAAGAAGATTCAAGGACAATGCTTCCATTGCAAAAGGAAGGGACATGCAATTGCAGATTGTCATGTCAAGAGGATAGATGAAGTGAAGGAGGAGACAATACATGGAGCCAAAGCAAAGGTGGTATGCTCATCAACACAAGAAGAATCAATTGTTGATTCATGGGTACTAGACAGTGGTGCATCTCATCAAATGACCAATGATATAGGTCAATCTAGTTCTATGCAGCCTCAGCAAGAACCCATCATGGTGACAAGGATAGTATGGAAGGAGATGCAAAAGCAAGGTATTGTTCTTCATCACTTACCTATAGTGAATGGAATGAAGGAACCTTATAGAGCTTGTATGATGGGCAAGTTGCACAGAGAGACATTCCCACAAGAAATCAAGAGTAGGTCAAAGGCTCCTCTAGTGTTGGTATATGCTAACTTGTGTGGTAAGATGTCTATACAGGCCGTGGGAGGATCTTCCTACATTGTGATCGTCGACAACTATAGCAAGAAGATGCGGATGTACTTTCTTGGTCATAAGGCTCAAGATTTTGGTAAGATTGAAGAACAACCACAACTTGTTGTAAATGAACCAAGGAAAAGTGTGAAGAAGCTTGGAATAGGAGGTGGTGGTGAGCTCAACTCAAAGGAGTTGGAAGGCTTTTGCAAGTGCAAAAGGATAAAGTGTCAATCAGTGACACCTCACACATCACAACATGATGGCATTATGGAATGCAAGAGTCACACCATTGTTGAGATAGCAATGTGTATAAGGGAAGGCATGAGCTTTCCTTATCAAAATAGAAAGATTCATCATGAATTCTATATTGGTAAGAATCCATCCATCTTATACTTTAGAATTTTTTAGAGTGTGTGTTATGCTCTTGTCCCAGGTCACAGAAAGAACAAGTTGGAACCAAAAAGCAAGAGACGCATCTTCCTAGGTCATAATGAAAAGCAAAGGGCTTTCATATTGTATGACCATGAGGCAAAGAAGATCAAAGGGAGCCGTGATGTGGTGTCTATGGAGCAGCCACATGCAGTGGAGGACAAGAAAAGAGCTTCCATTTTATCAGCAAGCGAACGAGTAATTCACTATGTAGCTAGCCCAAGAGTCATCCCTACCTATGAACAGGAGGAAGCATCATCATCAGATGGTGAGAAGAGAGTCTACCAACCTAAAATCAGCCAAACAAATTGGTTGTCACTGCAATGGGTGAAGGAAAAGCTCTATGATCAGAGTAATCCTATGCCAACAACTATTAAAGAGAAGGCAGAAGGACCAAGGAGATCACAGAGAATAGAGGAGCACAAGTGGGCTTCTACTCGCATAGTCAGTATAGCCATCATGGTTGAGATTATGAAGGAAGTAATGAAGCCAATAATTGAAGATGAAGCACTTGTAGATCCGACATGGAAGGAGGTTATGCAAGCCAATTATAACATCTTAATGAAGAATGAAGCATGGGAGGCTAGTAGCAGCAAGCGGGTCTGGCAGATAAAGGACATGATATAAGGAATCTTGGAATGTTGTCAAGACACATTGATAGCACAAGGACTTTCACTTGTGAAGGGTTTGAGTTTTCGATACTCTTTTGCTCTAATGACCAATATTTGCATCATATTAATGCTAGCAGCTCACATGAAGTGGCACTTTTCTATGTTAGATGTCAAATCAAAACTTTTGAATGTTGACCTCAAGGAGGAGGTACATGTGTTGCAGCCACCAAGGTTTGAGGCTCCACATTCAAAGGACATACTATGTAAGTTGAAGAAGGCATCATATGTGATGAAACAAGCCCTAAGATCATTGTTGAGTAGATAGACATTGGGAGCTACATGAAGGTCTTTGGTAGTCTTATGGAGTACCATACAAGATATCAGTTTTCTAATCAGACTTTTGAGAAGACTTGGGAATAGACCTCATGAAGGACATTCAAGAGTTGGCAAGCAAGTACACTTGAGAAGGATGGTGGAAACAGTCTACTATGCAACCATGAAGAATGCAATAGGTATACTCACCAAAGTGCTTACAAAGGATCTACTTCAAATACATCTTCGAAGACTTGGCATTGGACCAAGAAGGTAGTTCACCTTTGGGTGGACATTGAGGGGTGGTGTTAGACATCATCAATGCTCCACCCTCATGGAAGACTTGGCATCAAGCCAAGAAGGTAGTTCACCTTTGGGTGGACATTGAGGGGGGGTGTTAAATATGCTCAATGCCTCACCCTTATGTATCACCACCATTGTTCCATAACACTCTATTTTGTAAGGCCCCCATTATGAGGAGAAGCCATGTGAGAGTGTTGGACATTGGTAGGTTCCTGACTTTGAGGTCAAATGAGGTCTAGTGTAGACCGTAGATGGATAGTTAGGACAGTTACTTCTAATCCTTTGGATTTGGGATTGATCCGATGTGAGAGTCAACCTAAATCAAGGGTTAGAAACAAAAGTAGCTTTCTTAACTTGGGGAAGGGTCTATTTAATATGGGCCATTGGATCTAGACTTGATCCTAAGTGTGGATTAAGCAAGATCAAGGGCTGCAAACAAATGGTTGTTGATCCTACCTTTCTACCATTGGATTCACCTCATAGATCAATGGTGGAGATTATTTTGGGCATGGATCAAGCTACCACGACCCAAGAACATGGGTAGGCCGACTTAGGCTTGGAGGACCTTATAAGGATGGTCCCCTTCCCATGTAGGATCAACAGTTTGTGTATTTGGAACCATTAGGGTGTCCATCTTAGTACCCATTGTGTTGGCCTATAGCCCTTCACCTAGCTTCTATCTAGATCACCATCTAAACTCCATATTGGGAGTGCATGGGTGGATAGAACCATCTATATATTGTTTAGTTTTTGAGTTCCATTGTATTAGAGTTATGAGTTTTAGTTGAATTGAGTTGAGTTCATCTTCTATTCATCTTGAGTCCACTTTCCATTATAACCAAATATCTTGTGTTATTTCCATGAGAATTGATATCTCTCTTTCTATCTAACCTTGATCTTATATGTGTGTTGTGGTAACCTCTACATGGCATTAGAGTTACACCATTAGCCCATCACTCAGTCATTATTCATTTCATTTTGTTTTTTTTACAAGACACTCCTTATATCTATGCATACTTATCATGTTTTGAGGGGGTTCTATATACCATCGAGTACATCTTACCTTGGTCTAGAAATTTGAGTTGTGTGCAATGCAACAGCTGATCTAAATGTGCTTTAAAAATGAGCATTGGACTACACATATTTTTTTATATCATTTTTTGGATTTTATCTAGATGTTGGTGCTCATAAGATTGAGATGAGTATTTTCAAGATTGAGATGAGTATTTCAAGGATTCGAATTGAATGAAGGTATATCTTTCTACTTGATATTGCAATTTTGCATTTATTGAAGGTACATATCTACATTCACTTCCATCTTTACTTGTTCTCCATTCTGGAAGCCACATTCTTCACATATCTTATTGTCTTAGGCAGTTGAGATCATGATTTGACTCATTTATCACATGTCTACAATCTTGATATCACTTTCACTATTTCCAAGAACTTGGAAGAACTCACAAAGCTACAAAATCTAAATTCCTTGATCATTGTGTTAACATGAGAGAAAGAGAGAGAGAGAGAGAGAGAGAGAGAGAGAGAGAGAGAGAGCAAGACTGTGTGCATCAACGTTGAGAATTATCGAAGGATTAGAGAGTCCATTGACTAAATCATTTGATTGGCTGATAGAAGTTAGTAAGCACTCTCTTTTGACATATAACTTTCATTCGTTTGACCACTAAATGTGTGCATAAGAAATCCAAGACATCAAAACCTAATTGCAATGGCTCTGAGTTTGGTAGAAAATGTGGCCAAGACATTTTGATTTTCCCAAGACATCATGATTTCTCATTTTTTACACCATAAAATTTTAATTTCCCTTTTTTAAAATTGAGATATTGTGATTTTTCTTAGGGAAACTAATGTTTTCCCCATGATGTGGGGCCTAGCAATTGGCCATCAATAGTTGCATAGCCATATGGGATAGTGAGGCATTGTCCATGAGTGATTGCACAGGTATGAATATGAAGCATCATGATTGTTGTCAAGCATTTTCGGTTGCTTGTCAAGGAGGACATCATTGTTGGGACATCATATTCTCTCATATACATCAAGATTGCTCTAGAGATCTTGCCTTGTGGGACATCAAAAGTTCCTTAAGGACATCGCAATTGCTCCTCAAAAAAGCCATCCGGCATGAAAATAAAGTGTGTCATTTGAAAATACATGCCTACTTGCTATGAGAAAATACATGCCTACTTGCTAGCACATGGTTTTGAGAACAATCCAATTAAGAGCACCTTATATGTTAAGTGTGCAGACGATGTAGTTCATGAAAAGAGTTTCATGTGAAACTTCACGTTCAAGCTCTTGTTTGTTGACTAAAGAAGTAACAGTAGTATCAAGAGTGATGAATTAGGTTTTGAGTTGTTCAAAAGCAGATTGCATGCTCTCTAAGATGGAATCTAACTTTTTCTTTCTATCAGGTAAAGCACGATATTGAGAGTGAGCGATGAACATGCCATACAAATCAACTTCTTCTTCAACATCTTGCATATCCAATTCTTGAGCTTCTCTTGTTCTTCCAATTTGTTTTGTTTTTCAGTATCCTAAGGAGTTCCTAATGTTGGGTTAAGTGTTTTCTATTCTTGTGTTTCCATACTTGAACAATATTAATTGTAAATGCTTTGTTGTTTTTCTAATTTGTTTTGTTTTTCAATATCCTAAGGAGTTCCTAATGTTGGGTTTAGTGTTTTGTATTCTTGTGTTTCCATACTTGAACAATATGAATTGTAAATGTAACAGAAGGAGGCAATCAAGTACTCAAAGTAAAAGAAATAACACAAATACAACTTCGCTAATGCTATCGAAAGCTTTTCAAGCAAGTCTAAAAGGATCATCCAAGTCTTTGGCCTCTGGTCTTAATCCTTGCTAGTGCCAAAAATGATTTTGAAATGTCTGGTAGGATAGAAGAAGCTTTGAAAAACATCCAAATCACCAAAAACTCTTCAAAATTGCCAAAACATGTCAAATATGAACCAATTTGGTTACTCACGAGTGAGTTAAGTGATGTTCATTACCAAGTGAAAAAGTATATTTGGACGTTTAGATTCCCTAAATGAGGCTCCAAAAGGTGGTCATAGGGTTTGTGACCTGCACACAATTGTCCGAATCTAATGTTCTTGGTGTTTTCTTGGTGTTTTCCAATAAAAATCATAGATATTTGAGCGGGAAGTAATGCCTCATTGAAGTTGGGAGTGTAATTATATAATAGTGTAGAAGATGCCCAATCTTGCCAAGGGGGTTGATTTGGGGCTCTCAAAAGATCATAATTTGAGGCTTAAGACTAGTTTTGATGATGGCAGCTCAAAAATCATACTCCAAGGAGTATGTATGCATAATCTCTTGGCTCTTTGTAGAACAAAAAATCTTCAAAAGATGCTTGCAAAAATGAAAAAATCAGCATTAATGGTACCTCTTGAGTTGAAGTTGCATGATGTTTCTTCGCGTGGAGCTTTTTATCCCACATGGGATTTGAGAAGAAGTTAAAGATTCTCTCTTGGGCCTTCCGTACTGTTCGTGCATTGTCTGTGCTTGGTTTTACTTAGAGAGCCATCTAATACCTACATGAGAGATGATTCACATTTTTCCACCCAACCACACAACTATATTTATTTCTCTCTCTCTCTCTCTCTCTCTCTCTCTCTCTCTCTCTCTCTCTCTCTCTCTCTCTCTCTCTCTCTCTCTCTCTCTCTCTCTCTCTCTCTCTCTCTCTCTCTCTCTCTCTCTCTCTCTCTCTCTCCCCCTCCCTCCCTCCCTCCCTCACTCCCTCCCTCCCTCCCTCTCTCTCTCTCTCTCTCTCTCTCTCTCTCTCTCTCTCTCTCTCTCTCTCTCTCTCTCTCTCTCTCTCTCTCTCTCTCTCTCTCTCTCTCTCTCTCTCTCTCTCTCTCTCTCTCTCTCTCTCTCTCTCTCTCCCCCCGTGCAACCACACATGTGATTGGATGCATGCAAGCCACTTGACCTCATGCTCCCCTAAAGGTAATTCCTACCCTTATTAACATAAGGGGTAAATATTGGCATACATATTGAGCTATCCATTCATTTCTTCTTTAGAAATCCTCCATCAGCTTACCCTTTGAAATTTATCAACCCATTAACATTGCATCACCTTATCCATCAATCACCTTCTCCTTCCCTCCATTACTTACCATCATCCCAAGTATCCATTGCTTAGGTGTCCCCTTGTCCATCATCTTCCCTCTTGTAGCCACATCACCCTAAAGTAAGATCTCAATCAACCTCCCATAAAAAATTTACATCACCCTCATACACAATATGATCACTCTATATAGGATTTTTTATCATGTTAACATCCTTCCGATTTCTCCTTCGCAAGGATCTGATCCATCAAGACAACCATTGAGAATCCATCAACCCACAACATAATGCTACACTAAAGGCTAACCTACCACTCCCTACATAACTACCCTATTTTCTGGTTTGACAAAACTTTACTCTTTTGCACCACCCATTTCCTACATGAATCTCAACTCTCATCTTAGAAGACTACAACCATCCTCTTAGGAAATCTCATGATTTTATAAAATAATTTCGCTTTTTACAATTGTTTTGGTAGGAGTGCTAAAATCATATATGAAGATAGTGACTTGAAGGCTTTTGTTGAGCATCACAATCAAGGAAGGGTATCATATTTTCATACAATTCATAGACTATGGCAAGTGGCAAGCCCTTGGAGTTATCAAGGTTAGTGATCTTGTTACTTCTTCCCATTTGGTAGACCAATCATTTCGAATTATTTTGGTGAGGAATATCAAATTGTGCACTCATATTTGTTTGATCCCATTCAAATGATATAAAGTGAACGACTTGGGTATTATTCTTGCCTTTTAAACAAACCTATCGTTTGGATAAAATACCATGAGATGTAAGTAGTTTTCTAGGACCATTGAAACATGTGCACCTTTGATTAGATGCACAATTGAGAAGCTCAAAAAGTTAGTCCTCCTTCGTTTCTAGCATGATACACCCATTTTTTACATGTTCTCAGTTCTCTTACAACTTAGAAAGTGATTGGGAAGAGATGAGAATCCTTAGTACCACATTATTTTGAAATACATGAGACACAATGATGTTGGCATGATAGCTTTCATTAAAAGATTTAATAGACATGAATTGCAACGCAAAAATATTCAAATAAAATAGAATAGATGTATTATTATGAAATTTGAAGAAAACATGTAAATTTGAAGAAAACGTGTAAATTTGAAGCAAACATGTACATAGACCGAGAAAAACAAGGTACATGGTCATACAACAAATACAAAGTATAGAAACGACCTACGAAATTTGGTATTTGAAAGCATGAGAAAAGGAAAAATTTGAAAACATTGAAATATCATCACCTCCCATCTCACAAGGAAATAGCATGTAAATGAGACAGTATGACCTAGATTGCTTTTCCTAAGCAAGATGATTCAAAAAAATGGAAAGTCTTGTATAAAGAGAGAGTCACAAGAGAACTATTTTGGATCCATAACTTCATTGATGATGGGGCATAATAACATGGATCTTTGAATTTAGCAATACTAGAAGTTCCTTAGATCCAGTAGAGTACATTGTAAGAACAGGTCACTAGATAGTGTTATCACAAGAAACCAACCCCAAGGAGTTGTCCATGAATCCCCAAGCCTTAAATGATAAGGGAAAAGATTCAATTACCAATGAATTCCTCATAGAAACATTTGGTTTCCCAAGAAAAGTAGAGACCAATTTAGACCATGTAAAGAGAGTCTCATCATTGAGTAAACCTCAAAACAAATTCTATCAATACCATGGTTATGATATTTTTGAGAATATAGTTTCCCATGGAGGAGAGAGAGAGAGAGAGAGAGAGAGAGAACTTAGGCAAATGCCCCATAACAGAGAGAAGAAGGGTAGAAGAAAGATCATCAATGAGGTATATATATATATATTGATAATTTGACATGAATAGACAATAATTAAAAGAACATGTATGGAAATACACCTAGAACTCCCAATTTGGAAAGACATTATCGAATTAGGACTTGCTAGTTAGAGCACCAACTTCAACATGTGTATCATACCAATCTAAGCCAAATATTACTTGGAAATGAGCCAAGCCTACCTAATCCACCTACAATCCATCAATACTCCAATAGAACCTTCATCCAACATGGAATATGGGGTTGCCACCAATGAGACAATGCAAAATTAGGTTTTCCTCATAATTGGGGTCTTACAAGTGTGCAACACAAAGTAAACTCATAAGGGATAAACATTGAACATATATTAACACGTGATACCTTTTCGTTAATCCATAACTTCCAAAACCCTCAAAAGTCTCAAAATGCTTCTTTGAAAATGGTTGACTTACAAAATTTCCCTAAAATCCCAAAAATTATATAGATGCTTCCTTAAAAATGGTTGCCTTAATTGCACGTGAGAGTGATTCAATAGAGAAAATTCCTCTCCAAGAAGCTACAAGAGCCAAAGATATAAACCAAGAGATCACATGAGAGGATGAACATCTAGAATATGTTCCGAAAAAATATAACAACCATCTAACAAAAAGAAGAAGAACAATCCACCATGCATGTAAAAGCAAAAAATACCAACAAATGGAAGAAATGGCTAGTCAATTTATGGCTATGATACATCACTAATAACTAAAAGCTCTATCTATATAGCTCAAGACTTGAACGTTGAAGAAATCTCCTCTTACGAGGATGCCAAGAAGAAACGAGAATGGATGCATGCAATGGAAGAACAGATTGAATCTTTGCAAGAAAAAAAACTTGGGAATAAATGCCCAAGACTCCTACCATGAAAGTCATTGGATCTAGATGGAATTACATGGTAAAGAAACCCTATGGAAAAGATGCCAACAATGAGAGTGTTTATGATTTTGCAGCACCACTTCATCTTCAAACACATATTTATCCATCTCTTCACAGTGGTATCAGAGCAAATATGGTAGATGGATTTCCTTCATCAATTGACAAATTGGATAGAGGTAATTACTCAGCTTGTTCATTAAGGATGGAAGCTTATCTCCAAGGTAGAAGTTTATATGGTTATGTGGCTAGAGATGAAGTTATGCCAAGTTTCAGGAACAAAAGTCAACCAACACAAGAAGAGCAAAAAAGATTGAGCACATGGTGCTCCAAGGATGCACTTGCAAGGTCTTACCTCCTTAACTCTATCTCATATTTTTTCTTGCCTCATATTAGAAGTTGTAAGCCATCTCAGGAAGTGTGTGATGCACGTGAAGCCTTCTTCTCTTCAAGTACCAAAGCTAGGAAGCATCAACTATGGCTGGATTTCACAACTCTCAAGAAAGCTCCCAAACAAAATGTGATTGATTTTGTCACAAAGCTCAAGGACATAGCTGATCAGTTGGGAAGCATTGGAGAGGTAATAGATGAAAAGCAAATTGTAAGGCAGGTCATCAATGGATTGAAAGCAGATGACAAGTGGGAAGCATTCACCACAGCTGTGGATTTGTACATGGACATGCATGTACCTGATTTCAATACACTCATTGGACAATTACTCAATCAAGAGGCAAAACTTATCAAGAATGGAGAAAGCTCTAAAGGTAATCAATCTTCAGCCTTATATACTCATAAAAGCAAGTCCAAAGAAAACAAAGGAAAGCCAAAGAAAGTGGATGATGAAGCACGAACATATCAAGCTAACTATGCAGGTAAAGGAAGACATGGGAGAGGTAGAGGAAGAGGAGGTAGACAAGGCAGGGGGAGATCCCAAGGCTCCAACCCATGTTCTATTTGTGGATTAACTAATCATACACCTGAAAATTGCTTTAGGAATTCCACGAATCAAAGAGGCAGAGGATACAATAGAGGAAGTTATGGCTACTCAAGAGGAAGGTTCAACAATTATCATGGCAACTACAACAACTACAATCATTCAAACTATCAAGGAGGCTACAAAGGAAGGAGAGACTTCAATAACTACACAAAAGACTCAAACAAAGAGGATTCATTATTAATCATGAACATGGCTATGCCACAAGGTAAATCTGATGAGCATGTTTTCTACATAGATTTAGGTTGTTCAAATCATGTGGCAGGAAATGTGGCCCTCCTACCAGATTTAGAAAATCCAAGGAACAAGCATGAGGTAAAAACAGGAGATGACACAAGACATCCTATGGAGAAAATAGGAAATGTCAAGGCACTTGATGGAAACATCAACCTACTCAATAAGGTACTCTATATCCCTACCATTACAAAGAATTTGATAAGTGTTGGACAAGTAGTAGAAAAAGGACTGCAAGTCAGGTTCACAAGAGGTGGAGCATATGTGGAAGACCCTAGCCAAGGGTTCAGAAGAATAGCAAAGGGAGAAAAAACAGGTAGATTATTCACTTTCGAGTTGCAAGATACAAGGAACATAGCTCTCTTCAACTATGGTAATCAAACGCTCACAGAACTAGGGGTATGGCACAAGAGATTAGCACATATTGGTGAAAGATCATTAAAACAAATTTGCAGGGACCAAAGTGTACTTGGACTCCCTAAATTCTCAAAAAAACACATGATTATAAATGCAGTGCATGTCAATTTGGAAAGTCTCACAGGTTACCATTCATGAAGAAAGGTTATATACATGGAGATCTCTTAGATTTGGTTCATACAGATGTATGGGGACCTAGCAAGGATGCTTCAATATCTAGATCAAGGTATTATGTCTCCTTTATTGATGATTGTAGCAGATGGACTATCCTATTCTTTATGAAACACAAAGATGAAGTTTTTTCATGCTTCAAAAGATATTTGGCTCTTGTGGAGAATCAAACAGGTAAATCACTAAAAAGGCTAAGGTGAGATGGAGGGGGAGAATACTTCTCCCATGAATTTGATTCTTTTCTTCAAGAAAGAGGAATCAAAAGAGAGGTAACTACAAGGTACACTCCTGAGCAAAATGGAGTGGCAGAAAGGAGGAATAGGAAAATTGTTGAAGCTGCAAGGTCCATGTTAAATGAAAGCATTTGCCTAATTATCTATGGGTTGAGGTTGTATCTACAGCCACTTACTTGATCAATAGGTTTCCTTAAAAATCCCTTGATGGGATGACTCCATGTGATGCTTGGAATGGAAGAAGACCTAGCATAGATCATTGTAAAATTTTTGGATGTATTGCTTTTTCTCATGTTCCTTCACAGGTTAGAGGCAAGATGGATCCAAAGGCAGAAAGGTGTGTATTTATTGGATATGACAACAATCAAAAGGGTTACAGGTTATACAACCCTACCAACAAAGGATTCTTGGTAAGCAGAGATGTAGCTTTTGATGATAACAATTCATGGTATGAAGATTCATGCAGGAAGGTCAAATTGCCATATGACCTTGAAGAAGATTTTCCAAAGCTTGGAAGAGAACATCAACCAAAGATTGAAGAACAAGATACTTCAGAAGATGATGAAGAAACTCAGATGGAAAAAATCAAAGCATGGAAGTCTAAAGGTAAATCAAAAATTGCAAGAACTAGGACATGAGGCAGAATCATCACAACATGGCTTAAGAAGATCTATAAGGGAAAGAAAAAAAACCAAAAAGGTATGGTTTTGACACCTCATTAGTAACTAAACATTCTATTTACATAGCACAGGACATAAATCAAGAGGAGGCATCATCCTTTGAAGAGGCCAAAGCAAAATCAGAATGGAAGCATGCAATGAAGGAAGAAATTGAAGCACTTGAGGAAAACAACATTTGGGATTCGGTGCCCAAGATTTCATCTATGAAGGTAATAGGCTCAAGATGGGTCTATAAACTCAAGAAGAATTCGGATGGTTCCATTAACAAGTATAAGGCAAGGCTTGTAGCAAAAGGCTTTGCACAAACTCAAGGAATTGATTATGAGGAGAGCTTCTCTCCTGTGGCAAAGACGCCTACTATTAGGTTTTTTCTTAGTATTGCCTCTTCCAAGAATTGGAAGATACTTCAACTAGATGTAAACAATGCATTCTTGAATGGTTGGATAACAAAAAAGGTTTATATGGCACAACCACCTGGTTTTGAGACTTAACAAAGCATTGTATGGTCTCAACCAACCCCCAAGAGCTTGGAATTTCATACTTGTTTCATTCTTGCAAGACAAAGGCTTTCAACCAAGCAAGGCAGATCCTTCACTCTTTATTAAAAAGAGTAATTCTGAGGTCATCTACCTATGTGTATATGTAGATGATATTATATTGACAGGAAATGATGCAGATGGTATGAAGAAGATCAAAGATCAGATGAGAGAAGAATTCAAGATAACTGATTTAGGTTCACTTACCTACTTCCTAGGTTTGGAAGTTGTTTACAAAGATCATGGTTTATTTCTCACTCAAAGGAAGTATATCAAGGATATATTAGCAAGATTCAAGATGGAGGATTGTAAAATTGTAGGTACTCCAATGGAGGTCAACCATAAATTGAGCTCACATGAAGGTGAATTCATAGAGGACATCACATCATATCAAAGTCTTGTGGGTAGTCTCAACTATGCCACATTGACAAGGGTAGATATATGCTATAGTGTGAGTGTGCTAAGTCAGTTCATGCACACACCAAGGAAACCACACATGGATGCTGCTAAGAGGATACTCAAATATCTCAAAGGAACCATAAATGAAGGACTTTATTATCCTTATGTATTTGATTTAGGGTTGAAGCTATTTTCTGATGCAGATTGGGCTGGCTCCAAAGAAGATAAAGGAGCACTTCAGGTTACCTTACCTCTGCAAGTTCAAAGCTTATTTCATGGTCATCCAAGAAGCAACCCATAGTTGCTCTCTCTTCTATTGAAGCTAAATATAGAGGTCTTGCCATAGCTACAGAAGAAGCTATGTGGATGAAGACATTATTCAAAGATCTTGGATAGGAGTTTGGAACTCCAACTATTTTTTGTGACAACATGAGTTCTATTCATTTTCCTGCTAACCCTATTTTTCATGCAAGGACTAAACACATTGAAGTTCATTATCACTATGTAAGAGAAAAGGTTCTAAGCAAAGAGATTCAGATATCATATGTGTCCACTCATCAACAAGTGCAGATATTTTGACCAAAGGATGGTACAAAACTTTGCAAATTCATGACATAGACCCAACTAGGAGATTTTACTATAAAGACTAGTCACTTCTAAGACACAAAATCAATTCTTGGGAGAGCTCAAAGACTAGCCTCCTTCTCGAGCATGATTCTTAGACAATTGAAGGGTTAAGATGGATCAATGGTAACGCAAATTGGATAAAGTGATGAATCTCAAGAAGCACCTAGAATTGTAAAACGCCTTGAATAGGAGATGGTGCTTGAACTAGTCTATTATGAGATGGCAATTTAAGTTTGTGGACCTGTGACATCCGCTCCTTGAGAACAAAACATCCATTTCTGTTGAGTTGGTCAAAGTGGTGACTTTGCAAGGGATGAAAAGGTGGTGCAATAAGTGCGAAGTGGTGCACAGATGGTGCACAAGTGGCCGAGAACAAGGTTGTAGAGGTAGTGCAAAGATAGTTTATTCACAATGGTTTTGCAAAAAAAGTTAAATTTAGGTTGCAACATGGCCTTTCTGAAGGGTTTTCAAGGCTTTTTAAGTGTCTTGAAAGGTTCAAGATGTGAAGAGATGGATAGATATGTGTTTGAAGATGAAGTGGTGCTGCAAAATCCTTGATCTACACCAGCCAAATGAACTCTAGGAGTATGTGGTGGGCCCTTTCAGCTTGCCAATGGATTTGTTAGACACCCTATGTACCTTGGAAGATCAATCTCAAAAAGATAGATCAAATCAGATGAGCTGGAATTAATTTAGAGGTGAAAAACTTGCTATTTTGATTCATACACCTATCCAGTGTTTTGAATAATTCTCTAAGCACAACAACAATTAGCGTAATTCCTTTTGGGGAACTCTAAATGACTTAGAGATATAACTTTCAAGAGTAATTTCATCAGAAATAGTGAATCACACAATGAGAATGAAGTTTAACAAGTTATGACATCATCTCGATTTTCACGGGCTACAATAGTACTTAGATCAATCAGCAGAAAAATGATCATAACTCAAGATTCCAATATTTAATGATTATGAAATTTTGTATGCTGATAACAGACAGTATTTTAAATCTAAAAACTTTGAATCTTGCAATTTGATGAAGTACACGTGGAGAACCAGCTCTAACAAATTGATTGAAAAAAATCAAAAATCTAGAGAGAAGCGAATATGGGCAAATAGGGTTGACTTCAACTGAACATAACTCAAGATTGATAACTCCAATAGCAATGAAATTTTGTGCACATATAATAGACTCTAAAAGAAAACTTTAGCAAGTTAAATTATTGAAAATGATGCACCACATTGAGAGAAATGATCTCTGCAATCTGACTTAAAAATCTAAGAAGCATAACAGTGAACAGTAGACTCACACAACCATGAAGATATGAACTTGTATGATCATAAATATGAATGTATATCGATTGTAGAATACAATGAACTTACAAATACATGTGTGTGCCTTGTATCCACACTTGATATAGCATATAGCTCAGCTTATGGACGCCTCTAAAGGTGCGAGTAAACTGCCATGTATATATAGAGAGCTTTGGAGCCAAGATTTGAATTTGAATCTTGCTCACCTAAAAGTAGTTTCCTAATTTTTAGAAATTGATTGATTCTCCAACCTCAAAATCAGAATTCATGGCTTCTCTCTCTATTTTTATCAAGCGGACTCAACCACTTTTGATTCCTTTTACTTTTACATCAAGTAAATGATCAAACAATTAGAAGGGTGAGTTCACAAGTGAACTGTTAGATTTCCATACATTGTCTTCTCTTAGAAACTCAAGCCAATACTTAAGCTTATAATGGATTTTTTCCAACAGCTTCTTCTCAAGCCAAGTATGCTTGAGGTCTTCAATCTTCAAGAATAACCTGCAATCCAATCATAGCCAAATTCGATCCAATGTCTTCTCCCATGATTCCAGAGATATTTCCACATATGAAACCCTTTGTTCCATAGCTTGTTTGCCCTTTGATGGTTCTCTAAGTCACATGCTTTGATTCCCCCAATCAGAAACCAAATAGAATTGTTTTGTCTAATCCTCATTGCCCACTTCCACTCCTCGTTAACCTTGATGTACAATTTCATCTTGTTCCAACTTTGAGCAGACTTGCGTAGATACTTTTTTCATAGGCAAGATAGCTCATCTTCTCCTATTCTTGTAAGCTTTCTTTTTTAGTATAATCTAAGTCTTAAGTCTTCATCATCATTTATTAAATTGAGCTTGAAAGCTAACTAGTCTATCTTTGCATATTTCTAAGTATATGTGTGTGAAGAAGTACACATAGGTACAAGCTACATATTTGGACAATTACTAGTTTGAATTATGCAAGGAGATTGACATAGCTCACATTCTCCAAATTGAGTTATCTACGGGTTGTTGGAAAGCTTAGAGAATCTCTTTTTACGTTTCAAAATTTTCATATTCCAGAGAGAAATTCAATTTTTGGGTGGCTATGGTAGTCAATAAATTGGTCTTAGGATGGACCCATCATTCTTATGTTTCAATTAGGAGTTGATATACTCCATTGGAGGTATTAGAGCTCAACATTGAGCATTAATGACATCAATAAGAGGCCTTGAAGTTTCTTGAGAGCCAAGGGTTGAATAAAAGCCTACCAAGAAGATTTCAAGAAGGATTCGAAGCAAGGGGGAGCTTTTGTCATCACCAAAGGTTCAAGAAAAGTGGAGGCTCTTGTGAGAAGGAACATATCATTCTTTATCCCAACTATCACAATCCAAGGATGGACTAGGAGCACCTATATAGTCTCATACACACTGGGAGACTATAATATGCAGATTGAGAAGCTTGAAAAGAGTAATTACCAACCTTTAAATTTTATCATTTCTAATTCCTCATATGAAAGTGTTTATGGGGGTTGGTTTGTGGTAGTGAGTTGAAGCCATACATAGATCCATATACACCTAGGGAAAATCAAAGGACAGCTACTAGAGAATGGAAAGAAAGGGATAAGACAGCGATCTTCATTCTATATATGTTGATAAATTTAGGTAGCGATGTGTGCGAACACACTAGGACTATCTGGGCACTTTTCTTCCTCTTTAGGAGGTTTTTTCCCCCGGCTTGTATATTTGCCTATAACCCTAATGTGTCACTTATCTTTTTACATTCTAGTAGTAATACATTCAGTATTGTGTGTTGTGCCCCAAGCTTCTTCTTCTTCCTTGTGTTGTTTGCATGCTTTCGTAGACCTCAAACTACAACAATTTGCATCAGAGCAGGTCATTGCCTCATATAGGGATTCATTGACACCTCTTCGGTCACAATCTCAAAATCGATCAAAAATTGGGGAGCATACTCAAGGTGATTAGGAGTTCAAAAGAACTTCACTTTGTGGTGTTGAAATCGCGATTTGAGCTGGTTTCGACTTCTGAACGCACTATCACAGTGCTTGTGCAGGCAATTTCATCTTCTTATGCCAAAGATATATACAAGTTTTGGTTCGCTAGTATAAGCGTCTTGAACTCTACTATAGTTTTAGCAGAAATAGACAAGGAGCACAATTTGCCTCTGTTCGGCAATATTCTAGCTCCACAATTTCATCTTCAATTAGCTCACGAATGTAATGGTACTGTACTTCTATGTGCTTGGTGCGAGCATGAAATACTAGGTTCTTTGCAATAGCCATACAACTTTGATTATCACATTTGAGTACAGTGGCCATGTTTGGTGAAAAGCCTAGATCTGCAAGAATTCTCCTTAACCAGACTGCCTCACAAGAAGCAAAACAAGCTGCTTTGTACTCTGCTTTAGTGGAGGAGAGTGTGAGAGTTGGTTGCTTCCTACTTTACCAAGAAAATATTCGTGAACCAAGTGAGAAACAATATCCAGAAATTGATTTTCTAGAATCACAATCTCCAGCCCAATCTTAGACTTTGCATTCTGGCATTCCAGTGACTCTCCTTAGGTTTGTTGGAAAACCTGCTTAACACTCCAACAACATAGCAAATGTCTGGTCTAGTGTTGCACAGAAAAATAAGACCTCCAATGAGCTTCCTATACTTCTTAGCATCTATTTCAAGCATGTTATCATCCATAGATAGCTTATGATTTCCCTCCATAGGTGTGCTAGTTGGTTTGTAGTCCATCATTCGAAATGCCTTGAGAATTTCTTTGGCATATTTTTGTTGTGAGATGAAAATGCCATCCTTCCTTTGTCATACTTCGATTCCCAGACAAAAATGGAGGAGAACTAAGTCTGTCATTTCAAACTCAGTTCCCAAGCTGATCCGAGTTTGATTGATAAGTCCTAATGATCTCCTGTAATGATCAAATCATCTACATATACAATGACAAAAACTAGCTTGCTATCCCTTTTCGTTACATACAAGTTAGCATTAGAAGCATTTCTTTCAAAACCTATATTTTTGAAAAAATTATCTATCCATTGGTACCAAGACCGTGGAGCTTGCTTAAGTCCATACAAAGCTTTCTTCAACTTGCAAACTTTATTTTCTGAACTGGACACCTCAAAATCTTGTGGTTGAGATACATATACCTCCTCCTTGAGGTGACTATTCAAAAATGCAAATTTGACATCCATCTGGAAAATAGGCTAGGCCTTTTGTGTAGCTATTGCAAGTACCATCCGAATAGTTGTCATGCGTGCTATTGGTGCAAAAGTTTATTGAACATCAAATCCTTCGATCATGAAAAACCTTGTGCAACTAATCTTGCCTCATACTTTTCTAATGTTCCATCTGCTTTATACTTAGCTTTCCAAATCCATTTAGTACCTATTACCTTCTTCTTTGGTGGCAAGTCGACTAGATCCCATGTATAATTTTTTAGTATACTATCATACTCACACTTCATTGCCGCACTCCAACCTGGATCATCAAGGGCTTCTTCAATGGTGGTAGGTTCCTTTATCGAGCCCATGATATCTGCCATTAGAGCCATGTTAACAATGTGTTCTGAGGCTCTTCTTTACTCCTCTATTCTCTTTGATCTTTGTAATCCATGTGAGGATGAGTCTGGTACATCTACATCTGGATTGTGATCATCAAAGAGTTGTTGTGCCCACTTTGGTAGTGGCTTACGCTGTGCAGCTACAACTAGTTGGCTTTTTATTGAGAAAATTCCTCCATCAGAGGTTTCCTCCTCCTCAACTTTAACCTATCTTTTGATAGGCACAAGGTGAGATATTTCTCTGTTTGATGAGATAGTAGATTTACATTTATCTTCTACTAATTGTGGTCATTCATCAAACACCACATCTCGGCTGACAAAAATCTTCCTTGGCTTAGGATCCCACAACCTTTATGCTTTAGACTCTTCACTATATCCTAGGAAGACACACTTCTTGCTTTTTGAATCCAACTTTGATCTTGTTGAATTAGGAATATATGCATAATAGAAACAACCAAAAATTTTGAAATGCAAAACCAAAGGCTTTTTACCAGAATATGCTGCTTGCGGAGTCATCCCCTTCAATGCTTTTGTGTAGCTTCGATTGAGGATGTAGACTACTGTATTGACTACTTCTGCCCAAAATGAATCAGGCATGTCTTGAGCCTTTAACATACAATGAGCCATTTCAACTATTTTCATGTTCCTTCTCTCAACAATGCCATTTTGTTGAGGTGTATGAGTTGTGGTAAGTTGCCTTTTCACACCATGCTCCTTACAGTAATTATTGAATTCTGTTGACAAGAATTCACCTCCTCTATCTGTTCTGAATTTCTTCAGTTTCCTTCCTAATTCATTTTCCACATACTTATGCCACGTTTTAAGTTTTTCAAAAGCAAGAGCCTTCTCTCGAATGAAATAAACCCACATCTTTCTACTATAATCGTCGACTAACAGCAAAAAGTAGAAAGATCCTCCTAAAGCAGGTGTAGACATTTTACCGCAGAGATCAGCATGTACCAACTCTAGAGGAGCTTGAGATTGATTGTTGGTCTCTCTTGGAAACGCCTTTTGTTGTTGCTTGCCCATCATACAAGCTTCACAAGGTTCCTGCAATTCTGAAAATCCAAGCAAATGAGCAACCATCCCTATTCTTTCCGTCTCCTTCAAAACTACAAATCCGAGATGCCCAAATCATAAGTGCCATAACTTGCTTACATCTTTATCTTTTGTAGCAGTTAAGGCACTTAACTCATACAAGTGTGGTTTTCATTTGCTAATTGATTTTCTAAATTTTGTATCCTAGTGTGGTTCTTGATCTCATACTGATGAGCCAATATGCCCCAAGCCTCATGTGCTTTAGTAGTATGTTGAACTAAAGTAAGCACAAAATCACTTACACTAGTGACAATTGCACATAATGCATCAGCATTTCACCTCTTCCAAGCTCGTAGAAGATCTAGATCTGGTTGAATCATCAATCTTGAATTGGCTGGATCTTCAATTGGTATAGACTCTGGATCCAATCCCATCGATCCCATGATAGTGTCAAGTAACTCATAGGAGTCCAAAATTGCAAAACATTTGAACTTCCAGAGTGTATAGTTGGTTTCATCCAGCTTCCCTTCAGTGAATGCAGGTGGCCGAATTCGAATAGGTGCAGCATTAACATTAGCTGAAGCAGCAAGACCAATGTTCGACGATGAAACCATCATGTAATCACTCAAACAATCTACTGATATTCTAGTCTGCTAGTAGGCTAGAATAGTGATACTTCTGAAGCTATTTGAACCGTGCGGCTCTGATACCATAAAAGACAATAGTTACGCAATATAACACAGGAGTAGTGGCAGAGAAGATAACAGATATAGAAAAATCTCAACAATTCTTTTACTAATAGAAATTACAAAGATGATGGCAATGTCCACCCATGCGCTCTCAAGGTAGAGCTTAAATGGTGATCTAGACAACTCTAGATAGGGAGATACAAGGTAGAGGTATGCTGGCTCAATTCGATGTCTCAGGTAGTGCAGAAGTCATGTATATATAGGATCATGGGTGGCCTTCCATGGACGGCTATACATGGATGGTAGAGCGTGGGCGGCCACCACCCGCATAATTGCCATACACGGCTTAGGCCGGTTGAACCGACCTAACAAACATAAATGATTTCTGACTCTGACAAGGAATATTCCATGGAATATTCCCTTTATTGTCGCACAAGGGGTGCTGCCCCCGGACCCCCACTAGGGGGCCCACTGACCCCCTTGCACCCCCCAGCCGGGGCTACTCACCGCTGGCCCAGACCCCACAATTGGGGACCCTGGTAACTCCCTTTCCTTACTATACCTTACATGGTCGAATATGACCATCCAACATGCAAGTTGGGATTCCCATCATTTGGGTAATGCACGCTTGATTTCTCCTCATAATGGGGGCCTTACAAAATGTGCATACATCATGAGGGGTAGACATTGATCATATACTAACAGACTATTGAGGATAATTTGGACAGTACCAATTGCCCATTATGGGCTTATATGATGTCTCATGTATTGGTTGCAAAAGAAATAAGGAATATTGTGCAGGGTGTTGAAAAACATCCTATTACACCTACAAATACAAGTACTAAAGTTGATGTAGATGGCATCAAAGATGATGATATTCTGCAGATTCCTATTTGTGTTACAATTTCTATTGCGCCTACTGTAGAGCAAATACGTTGGGATGGTAGAGATGCTCAGGCACATGCATTGATAGCCTTGTCTGTCAAACGTGCCATTATTCCTTGCATTCGCCCTTGTGGAATAGCTAAGGATGCTTGGGATACACTTACCACTTTATACCAGGCAAGGAATGAGGCTCATGTTTCTTACCTCTGAAAACAATTGGAGAGTGAGCACATGAATAAAGGAGATTCCACGGATAGTTTTGTGACAAAGATCAAAGATTTGAAGGAATAGTTGATTTCTGTTGATGAAGTCTTACCTGAGAATTCACTTGTGCAGATTGTCTTGAATGGTCTTCCCGATTCATATCAGAGTTTTGCTTCCACTCTTCGTTTGATGATGAAAGGCAATGCAACTCCCTTAACATTTGAGGAGCTAGTCTATGTTCTGTTACAGGAAGATCAGTCTAGGCAGAACAGGTCCATTATGCATGTTGCAGATCAAGCTTTCTTGGTTAGTTAGAATGGCAAATGTAAATGGAGCTCTTCTACTAGTAAGCAAAAATTTGCTAATTCGGCACAATCAAAGAAGGATGACAGAGACGACAAGAAAACAGAAAAGCAGAAATCGTTTTGCAAGTACTATAAATCAAATGATCATGTCATAAAGAATTGTCCAAACTTGGCTGCAAAAGAGGCTAGAATGGTTGTTGCAAAGGCCTCTACACCAAAAACAGAGTTTGCCAATCTACTACAGGATGAAGAATGGGCATTTACTATTGTTTGTAGTTTTGACCATCTTCTCTTGAATAGTGTATGTTTGCAATAGACTCAAATGTTTGGTACTTTGATAGTGGGACAACCAAAAATATTACCTTCCAGTGTAGTTTCTTCAATTCACTAGAGCCTCCCCTATAGGGAATACTATCACATGTGTCAATAACGCCTCTTATCCAATCATGGGAGTCGGTAAGATCATTTTGACTACTACTAATGTTAGTTCTTTTACATTGTCGGATGCTTTATTTGTGCCAAGGATCAAGACAAATCTATTATCAGTTTTAGCTTAAGCCAAGATTATCTTGGTTGTGAGATTTATTGATGACAGATGTATAGTTCAAGATCTCTCAAATGGCGATGTGATTATTGTTTATGGCATTTTATGTAGTGGGTTGTATAAGCTCATAGACTATGAAAAATTTATGAATGATTCCGCATGTGCAATACATGATTCTCAAGCTATGTCAGATGCAAAGCTTTGGCATGCACACTTTGATCATCTGAATTTTTCTAGTTTGTTATGCCTGCAAAAATTTGAAATGGTATCCTCTTTGCCCGAACTTGAGGCACCTGGTAAACATGTATGTTAAGCTTGTATTTTGGGCAAAATGAAGCATTTCTCCTTCTCAAAAGACGATTTAGTTTGAGCTACTCAAAAATTGTAGCTTGTTCACAGTGATGTTTGTGGTCCTATGCAAACACCCTCTTTTGGGAACTATCTTTACTTTGTGACTTTCATCGATGATTTTTCTAGGCATGCATGGGTATATCCATTGAAAGAAAAGTCTGAAGTGTTTATGTGCTTCAAACAATTTCTGGTTTTGGTTGAAAATATGTCAGCATGTAAAATGGGCACCCTCCATTCTGATCGAGTGGGGGAATATACGTCTTCCGACTTTAATGCATTTTCGTTGAACGTGGGATAAAACATCAGTATACAGTGTCGTATACACCTCAATAAAATGGAGTTGTTAAATGGAAGAACAGGTCATTCATGGAGATGGTGAGATGTATGGTCAAGAGTCAAGCTTTACCACATAGTATTCTAGCTTGAGCTTGTCATATGTGCAGCATATGTACTTAACAGGTGTCCCATAAAAACATTGCAGTATATCACTCGATATGAGGCATGGTCGTGAGCCATCTGTTGCTCACCTGTGTGTTTTTGGTTGTTTGGCATATGCATTACTGCCTGAACAACAACGCTGGAAATTGGATGATAAAGCAGTGAAATGTATTTTTTGTTGGGTATAGTTCTGAAAGCAAAGGCTATCGTCTATATCATCCACAGATAGAATTCATTTTGGTTAGCCGTGATATTGTTTTTATGGAAGATGCTATTCAGCCACTACTTTCATGTACAAAGGAGACATCATTTAGCTCTAAAGACATGTATGATACTTTGCAACCTCTTTTTATAGGTGGACAATCTAGTGTTGCTCCTAATGAGGCAACTTCTCAGCCTTTACAGGTTTCATGTGATGACGCACATCATTCTATTTTTGATGTAGATTTACATGATGCACGTGTTGATGGGAGAGTTGATATTGAGGAGGCAAAAACTATGCCAAAATGGCTGGTGCAGACTTTGATTGATAGCAAATTAGAAGCTTCTCTATCATATCATACTCATTCAGGTTCTGATAGTGCCTCTTTTGCATCAGATTGCTATGTTATGGCTACCTCTAGTCTTTGTGATGAGAATGAGCCTGTTTTGTTTGATGAAGCACAAAATTTAGGAAACTGGATGGTTGCTATGCAATCTGAATATGATGCTATAATGAAGAATGGTACCTGGTCTTTATGTGACTTGCCTCCTAGAAAGAAGGCCATTGGAACTAAGTGGGTATACAAGTTGAAGCGTAAGCTTGATGGAATAGTTGATAGGTATAAGGCTAGGCTTGTTGCAAAGGGTTATGCTTAGGAAAGAGGCATTGATTTTGATGAGACCTTTGCTTCCACTTGTTGAATGACTATTGTTCATAGCGTGTGTGCACTTGTAGCTCATCATGGTTGGAATGTACATCAATGTCCATTAAAACTACATTTCTGAATGGTGATTTTCATGAAGTATGTTTTTCATCCCCGTGGCTTTGTGCAGAAAGGGCATGAAAACCAACTGTGCAGATTGAAAGAGGCATTATATGGTTTGAAGCAAGCACCACGAGCTTGGTATGAAAAGATACATGCCTATCTGATTGCATATGGTTTTGAGAACAATCCAACTGAGAGCAGCTTATATGTTAAGCATGTTAATGATGTGCTTCTGATCATTGTTGTGTATGTTGAGGACATATTGCTCACTGGTCCTCATGAGAAGCATATTGCTAATTTTAAGGCTGATCTTCATGCCTCATTAGAGATTTCTGATTTGGGGTGTTTGCATCATTATTTGGGCATTCAATTTATGCAAGTTGATGGCAAAATAGCTTTGTGCCAAACGAAATACATTAACACATTATTACTGTGTTTTGGCCTTGAAGATTGTAAACCTATTACCACTCCTATGGAGACAGGTTTACGATTGAGTCTTCATGATGTTAGAGATGCATTTGATGTTGTTCTCTATTAGTAGGCTATTGGATGCTTGATTTACTTATGCATTACTCGGTCAAATATTCAGGTTGTTATCTCACAAATGAGCAAATTTATGCATTGCACAAGTGTCAAGCATTAGCATGCGATTAAGCACATCTTTCTCTACTTGAGTGGTACCCGACTACTTGGATTGTTTTATCCCAAGGGGGGATGACTACCACCATATTTACATGCTTTTCTTACTTTGATTGGGCTAGTTGCTATGACACTCGTGTGTCCACTAGTGGATTTTGCTTCATGCTTAGTAGCTCATGTATATCTTGGTTGAGCAAGAAACAGCCTACTATGGCCACTTCCAGTTGTAAGGCTGAGTATAGGGTAGCTTTCAGAGCGATTGTTGAGTGTGTGTGGCTCAGATGCCTTATGGCTGATTTGGGTGTTGGTCAGTCTTCTGCCATCACCATCTTCATTAACAGTCAAAGCGGATTGGCAGTTGTGAGGAACCTTGTGTTCCATGCTCGCACTAAGCACATTGAGGTGCATTATCATTATGTCAGGGAGAGGTTCTCTATTGGAGAGATCAGCTTGGCATATGTACCCATGCCAGAGAACATTGCAGACCTTTTCACAAAGGCTCTGCCAAGGGAGAACTTTGAAGCTTTCCGCAAAGCTTAGGGCTTACTTCCTTTTGTGGATTGATTCCACATAGCTTAGCATTTCCTTATACATAAGTGCTAGCTCCTTGTTCATCACATCACTACCAGGGAGGATTTGTTGATATATTTAGGTAGTGATGTGTGTGAACACACGACTTATTCTCAATCTTCAAAATCATTTTGGATGGAGTAATGTATCTGTTTCGACACTATTAAGGTATAATTTTTAATTTTCTATCTCTCTCTCTCTCTCTCTCTCTCTCTCTCTCTCTCTCTCTCTATATATATATATATATATATATATATATATATATATATATATATATATATATATATATATATATATATATATATATATATATGCATAAATATATATATATACATAAATACATGCATATATAAACATACACATAATATACATGAATGCATACAAACATATAAACATACACACACATATAAACATACACACACATATACACACATTTTGAAGGATGGAAAAATAATTTTAAAGGATGGGCGAACAAAAAGTGTCCATTCAATGCAGGTTTTTATTCTTACTTTAGATAAGGTAAGAACAAGAACTTGAATTGAATGGATACTTTTTGTTCGCGCATCTTTTAAAAACTATTACTGTGAACGAAAGGTAATTTTATTAAAATAATATTTTATTTTTTTTATAATATGTATATTAGTTTCTATTTACTAATTGAATTTATTTTGTAGGCTTGAATGATCACTAATATGTGGGCTTTTGGACAGCATATTAGAATCAAAGCCATTGATTCTTTACATAAAACAGATGATTCTAGTATTGTTGCTTCTTTCAAGCAACTATCACGTGCTAGCTCAAAAGACACGAACCTTATAGATAGCGAACTTGGTTACATAGGAACTATTGTTGGTATCTACGAAATTTCATTTTGTACATTCAAACAGGTAGAAAAAAGTTTATATTTTTTATGACAGAGTTAGTTATTTTTTTAAGCACCTAATAATGGGTTTTTGTTGTTATATATTTTGATAGGTAATTTTGAAGGTTGATTGGTTTCTATTCGAGTATAAAGGTAGTAATTCCACATTAAGAAAGGAATTATCTGGGTTTTGGGCAATTGATTCTTTCAAGGTAATGCGATCTAATAAAGAACCATACATTCTTCCTACGCATATTGAACAAGCATTTTTTTATAAAAACCCAGATGCTCTTCCTTGGTGGCAAGTCATTCATGTGCAACCTAGAGGTAGGTCATTGTTTGAACAGTTTATTGTTAGAAAGATCAAAGAAAGTCCTCTTGATGATTCAGCATCAGATACTGATACATCAATATCTGAAATAGAAATTAGAATCATTATACGTGATAATGATACTAATCTTTTTGATGAAGAGGATAATTCTCTACATGCTGATTCTACTGATGAGGAAGAGGAATTACCAGAAATAAATATTAATCCATCAATAGATGATGTGATTCATGAGAACATAGATTTAACAATAGAAGAAATAAATGAAATCAATAAGGATAATGAAGATGAGACTATATTGATGTCTTACCAAAATGATGGCAATAATGAAAACATATGAGCAGATTAGATAGTAAATTCTACTCTAGTTATCGATCAATAACTTGAAGCTTCTGAATGGATATCAGATAATAGATTTTTTTATTAGCTTGAATAACGATGAATCCTACTAGAGAGATGAAATCATGTTCTTTTAAGTTAGAACGTGAAGCTCGGGGGTATGGCTAATTATTTTATATATAGCTTTATCTTCGAGGAGCAAATTTTCATCATGAATGTATGCATATGTGTGTGTATTCATGTGTATTATATGTATACATATGTTAGTATGCATATATATGTATTTCATGTATATGTATGTGTTCGCATGTGTGTGATATATGTATACATGTGTTAAATATGCATATGTGTATATATGCATATGCATTTATGTAAAATATTCATGTGTTCATGTAATATATGCAAGTATTTATAATTGTGTACATGTATATATGTATATGTGTCTATGTGTAAATATGTACATGTAAATATGTATGCATGTATATATATGTTTATGTGTGCATGTAGGCATGTATATGTGATGTGTACATGTATATATGTATATATGTCTATGTGTAAATGTGTACATGTAAATATGTATGCATGTATATATATATTTATGTGTGCATTTATGCATGTATGTGTGATGCATAATATATCTACTCCATTTTATATTTATGTATGTGTATCTACATGATGTGTATATATCTTTATATATATTATGATCCTCGTTGATTCGAGTAGCTATATATAGAGGCATAAGGTTGGGAGGAGAGACATCTCTTTAGTAGGACGTCGGAGGAATAGATGCAATGTGTACATATACTTCAAACATATGGCTAAAAGGTTGAATTAGAGTTTTTAAATTAGGGGTTTTAAAACCCTAATATCGAAATTAGTGCTTTCAATTTAGGATTTTTGAAATAGGATTCATTTATTTATTTATGTGTATGCATGTGTTGTGTATGTATGTGTATCTATATGTGTATATGCATGTAGTGTGTGTGTGTGTGTATGCATGTGTATATGTATATATGCATGTGTATATGTATATATGCATGTAAATATGATTATATGAGTCTATGTGTGTGTACATGTGATTATGCATGTGTATGTGTATGTGAGTATGTGTTTGTGTCTATGTGTATTCATTATATGTGTGTAACTGCATGCATGTGTATGTGTGTGTAAAAATGTGCATGTATGTGTGTGTATGTATAAATGTGCATGTATGTGTATATGTGTGTAAATGTGCATGTATGATGTATATGCATGTGTATGCGTGTATTTGTACCTCTAGTCTCACTCTCTCTCTCTCTCTCTCTCTCTCTCTCTCTCTCTCTCTCTCTCTCTCTCTCTCTCTCTCTCTCTCTCTCTCTCTCTCTCTCTCTCTCTCTCTCTCTCTCTCTCTCTCTCTCTCTCTCTCTCTCTCTCTCTCTCACACACACACACACACACACACACTCACACACATATACATACATACATGCATGCATAAACACACATACTCATATCCACATATATATACATAAAAGCAGTGTCGTGCATTATCGGGACAATGAGCCATAAGTGTCCGCATCTCTTTTAGACACCACTTAAGCGACCATCCTATCTCAAGTGAAGTAAGTACGTATTTTTTATCCCTCTCATCATGCTCACTACAAAAATAAAAAAATAATGTAAATAAAACATAAGATATTTATTTCAATTTATATGTAAAATGTTTACTTACTTCCACGGTAAGTGGACAAGGTGCAGGTAAGAGTTGCATAGTGCCCGCATTCTTCTCTTGAACTCCGATCCATTCCGTATGTACACAATGTTCCCCTCTAGCTCTATATCGCACTCTAGTCTAAGGTGCCTATGCATGTCCTCATAGGCAACTCTGCTCTGCTATCACTATGCATCATTATGTGTGTATGTGTCTATGTGTGTTGTGTGTGTGTATATGTGTGTGTATGTGTGTGTGTGTGTCTATGTGTATGTGTGTGTGTCTATGAGTGTGTATGTGTTTATGTGTATGTATGTATCTATGTGTGTGTATATGTCTATGTGTGTATGTGTATGCATGTATGTATGCATATGTGTGTGTGCATGTGTATGTGTGTGTATGCATCATTATGTGTGTATGTGTCTATGTGTGTA